>ONZH01002910.1:0-20657 GCA_900303285.1 Rhinella marina
AAAAAATAAATTGCAGCCAGATATAACAATAGACTTTTGTGTCTTTTTAACAGAACAACTAGCCCTGCCTAGCCAAATCCTATCCCTACACTATCTGTGCCTCCTTGCACAAACGTTATACAGCAGGTGCAGATGAGGTACTGTTGGCTTGATTAGTGGCAGAAAAAATAGCAACGGATGTCCAGTATGTAGACTACAGAAACATTATAATGCACATGCTGTGCAGGTGGTGTTAGCGTCAGGCAAACTTGCATTCTTTTTGCCCCAAGAGAAAAAAATAAATTGCAGCCAGATATAACAATAGACTTTTGTGTCTTTTTAACAGAACAACTAGCCCTGCCTAGCCAAATCCTATCCCTACACTATCTGTGCCTCCTTGCGCAAACGTTATACAGCAGGTGCAGATGAGGTACTGTCGGCTTGATTAGCGGCAGAAAAAATAGCAATGCAGATGTCAGGTATATAGACTACAGAAACGTAATAATGCATGCGCTGTGCAGGTGGTGTTAGCGTCAGGCAAACTTGCGCTCTTTTTGCCCCAAAAGAAAAAAATAAATTGTAGCCAGATATAGGCAATAGACTTTTGTGTCTTTTTAAAAGAAACAACTAGCCCTGCCTAATCAAATCCTATCCCTACACTATCTGTGCCTCCTTGCGCAAACGTTATACAGCAGGCGCAGATGAGGTACTATCGGCTTGATTAGCGGCAGAAAAAATAGCAACGGATGTCAGGTATATAGGATACAGAAAGTATTAGAATGCACCAGCTGCGCAGGTGACGTTAAGGTCAGGCCACCTTGCGCAATTTTTAACCCCCCCAAAAAAAATATATTTTAGCCAGATATCACAATAGCCCTTAAAAGGGCTTTTGGGTCTTTTCAACTGAAAATCTAGCCCTGCCTAGCCAATTTCTCTCCCTACACTATCTGCCCCCCCTTGCAGAAGCTCTCCCTGACTCGGTCTGAGCCGGTCACATGTCACTGGGTGCTATATAGCACCCGATGACGTGTTCCCGGCCAGCTAATCACTGTAATGCCAGTAGCCAAGATGGCTAAGGCATTACAGTGAATGCCAGTTCCTCCCGCATGGCGCTCGAGCACATGTGGTGTTTGGCCGAACACAGCGTGGTCCTGAGCACCGCAATGCTCGACCGAATTGCATATTCGGCCGAGCATGCTCGCTCATCACTAAATGTAACCTTTAAAACCAGACCTATATCTTTACATATGTTGAAACAAATTATATCAGTATTACCTAGCATATGTTTATCTCTATTAGAAACCCAATTATTTTCCTCTACTTTCTTATTAACTTTCTTTGGAGCTCTCAGAGTCAGCAAGGTTTCTGCACCTAACAAAAATTCACAGGCTCCGTTATTAATGAAAGATGTCCAAATTCTTGATGATCATATTCGTATTTTCATTAAGAAATCAAAAAATGATCAATCGGGCATTGGTACATGGATTACTATGAACAATTTCTATGATCCTGTAATTTGCCCTGTAAGAACCTTAAAGAACCTCACCAGAAATAACCCTATTAAAAAAGTGTCATTTGCAATGAGCAAATGACACTGATGCCAGTAATGTTACTATTATACTTCTCAGTAACGGCGTTTGCAAAAAATAGCGATTTTATAATATGCTAATGACCTCCCCTAGGTGCAGTAGGCGTGAACCTGCACCTAGGAGAGGCCATAATAATGCCTCTTACCACGCCCCCGGTCGCGCTGATTGACAGGGCCGGGCAGCCAGCTCTTTCGGCTCCCGGCCCTGTAGTAATGAAGCCGGGAAATGCGCGCTGATCGCAATGCGCAGGCGCGGGATCAGCGCGCATTGAGGAGGCTATTACTGCGGCAGGCGCGGGATTTCGGGCTCTACAGGCTGGCTGCCCGGCCCTGTCAATCAGCGCGACCGGGGGCGTGGTATTATTATGGCCTCTCCTAGGTGCAGGTTCACGCCTACTGCACCTAGGGGAGGTCATTAGCATATTATAAAATCGCTATTTTTAGCAAACGCCTTACTGAGAGTATAGTAACATTACTGGCATCAAGTGTCATTTGCTCATTGCAAATGACACTTGGTTTAATAGGGTTATTCTGGTGACAGAAACCCTTTAAAACCTGGTTAGTTATCAGAAACAATTCACCTGGCCCACTTTCTACTCATAAGGACAATACACCTTTGACTAGATATCAGTTTAATTTTATCCTTAACAATGCAAATCCTATTAGGCATTCATTTCCGTATCGGAGCAGCTACATTTGCTTCTCAATTGGGATTGAATTCAGATAAAATTAAAAGAATAGGGAGATGGCAGTCTGATAGATATAAGATCTATATCAGACCGGACTTATTGAATTTTTTTTTCTTCCAGCAAGCAAGATAATCTAGATTCAGTCGTTAATCAGTTATTGGAGATTGCGGACTTAAATAAAAAACGTTTCATTGGTGCGAAAAGAAAAAAAATGCCCTGAAACCGGACATTATTATTTTACAATCCGGTTTACACGACATTGGATTAATACGCACACATGAGCTTATAAGGGTCATCAAGTCCTGTCTTTCTGGAATTTATGAAAAATACAAATATGTTAAGATAATTTTCTCTGAAATTATTCCTAAATTTAGTTGGTGTTATAAAAAAATTACAGTTTTTTGGAAAAAATCTGAAAAAGGATAAATAAAACAAATAGAAAGGTTCATGCCTAGCATACAGGTTTTTTCTTATAGACACGAAGAACTTGAAGGCTTTGTTACAGGACTGTATAATTCATCAAAAGCTAATTTATCTGACATAGGTTGTGACATTTTTATAGTTGGATTACAAAACATGTTGGAGAAAGGCTTGCAGTGCTATGATAATGCCATTTAGCTTCGCTTTATGGCGGATGGGGGGTTAAGTTGCTCATAATTTGAGCGGACTATATTTTTCGTTATATTTGGTCAATTATAAATTAGAGTTGTTATATTTATTAATTATATAATTCATGGTTATATAGTATTAAACTGGTAACAAGTTAGCATTGCGGCCTAAAACTATCATATATATTAGTAAACAATTTAAACTAACAATTTGTTTGGTTATTTTGTCATAATTCTTCTACTTACCCGGTTTACTTAACAAATTAGTTTGACATATGACACCATGGAGCGAACCATTTTACAAATGTAAATGGGGAACCATGGTGTCATGGCAACCAGTGTATGTTGGTGTGGTGTATTGGTGTATTTAACTTACCTGATCACAAATGGATGTGGTGCGGTCCTAGGAAACTTCTGGAAACGCAGGAGACAGCAAAGCAGAAGTTGGTTGGAGAATGGGTAACTGATCCAACGAAAGACACCTATAAAAGAAAAGAAAGATCGTTAGTGGCGCATTCTAGTAAGTGGCAACAACCTGAACACCCTCCCTCCCTTTATCTCAATGTCACGATGCTAGCGTTGGGGGGTTAAGTCGCTCATAATTTGAGTGGACCATATTTTTCATTATATTTGGTCAATTATAAATTGGAGTTGTTATATTTATTAATTATATAATTTATGGTTTTATAGTATTAAACTGGTAACAAGTTAACATTGCAGCCTAAAACTACCATATATATTAATAAACAATTTAAACTAACAATTTGTTTGGTTATTTTGTCATAATTCTTCTACTTACCTGGTTTACTTAACAAATTAGTTTGACATATGACACCATGAGTTAACACACAAGCTAATCACAAGTGCAAAGTTTGTTACTTTGTCCAGTTAACCTAGTTACACCTTCACCTTTTTAAAAAAAAATATTGCAAAGAACAGCAAAACATACAGTTGATCACAGACTAGTGTGCTTGACTTTTGTTCTGTGTTACAGTTTCAGTGTACTGTACTCTGTCCAACTGACCAAAAGAAAAAAACTAAATTTAGTAACTGTACTTGTAGCCATGGTGGTGGTTGTTTGTAGGAGCATAAATATCAGTGGTGGTACTGACACTTAAGGCAAATATAGAGGTGGAAGTAACACCTATTTACTCCCACCGCCATACTTGCCACAAGTCTAAGACATATCACAGTCTCACAAAAACAATGAAGATGGTGAAGATTGTATGTTGGGCAGTACCTGGGAACCAGATCAGGGTGACGAAGAGGAAATTACATCAGTGGAGGAGGGTGGCAGCGCCAATAAAAAGCAGAGCTGAAATATGGCCCAATAAAATCCAAAAACCTGCCATGGCAGATATGTTTCTATTTTAATCAACTCAGGAGTAGATGATGATGCTGCTATTGTTGGATTAAGGTCAAATGCTGTCAGACCTAGGGCAGACTCATAGGGTGGCATATCTGTGCGGAAATTTCCTATGTTGAAATTTTTCATAAGATTGCCAGTCAACCATTCAAGTGTGTAGGCTCTATAGGGAAAGAATAAGATGTGGCCATGTAGGCAGTTCCGGGTTTACCGTAGACAAAATGTGGCCCTAGGCAAAATCAAAAGTGGGGCCCCAAATTTTGTAATAATGTACTAACAACACAGTTACTTTCTGTCGATTCCAGCCCTCCCTCACAGATTTACACCCATAAAGCTCCTCACATAGTTCTTCCCCTCGTGGCCCCAAAATACGCCACATGTCCTCTCCCCTCACAGAAATGAGTTCACCTCACTCACGGCACCTGAGAAGTGTTAAAACACAGAAGTGTGGGATTCCTCTTCAGGCGCGCTTTCCCCCAGTGGAGATTGTGGAAAGCACTCTGTTCTATAAATAAGCCACAGCCTGTACTAAGCTTCCAGGCTCATTGTATATCCCAGTTCAGGCCACTAGATGGCAGGCACTGAACTGCGTATAGTGATTTCTATACAGACTAATGGAGGCAAATTTACATCTGATGATTGTAAGTTGTGGTCACTTGGGGGACTTAACAAAAAGTAAAAAAAAAAAAAGGTTTTGAAAATATAAAAAACCTTAAAAATTAAAATCACCCCAATCCCAAAAATAAAAAGAAACAAAAAAATAACATGCATAGCATGCAAAAACACCCATACTATTAAATATATTTTTTTTAAATTAGCCCATATGGTGAATGGCATAACAGAATTTTTTTTTTTAAAGGCTGATTCACATTTTTTTCATCACTTTATCTCCTAAGAAAATTGAATAAAAAAGTGATCAAGTCATACATACCCCAAGATGGTATTGTCAAAAAACGACAGATCGCCCGCAAAAAATGAGACCCCCATACATCTCTGTAGACATAACTATAAAAAATAGTTATGAGGGACAGAATATCGCAATAATTTTTTTACGAAGTGAGTCCTGATGAGGGGGTGTGCTGCCAGGGTTGCCACCTTTCCCAACAAAAAATACTGGTTACACAAGTTAAAAAGGTTGATATGGGTTAATACGGGTGTTAGTTGATCATATTTTACGTTTTGCTCCATTTTTTTCACAATAAAATCAAACTTTTCACTACCTGTTTCTGTAGGGATTCAAACTCCCAACCTTCTACAATAAAGGCAAGAACCTTAATCACTGGCCTATAGAGCTCAAGCTGAAAAACCTCATAGAAGTTTCTCTTGTATTAAATACCTCATAGAAGTTTCTATTGTATTATACAAGAGAAACTTCTATGAGGTTTTTCACCACTGACTTAGCACTGAGCTGTATAGCCCAATGGTTCTTGCCTTTAATGTAGATGGTTGTGAGTTCAAATCCCCACAAAAACATTTCAAAAATAGAGTCTAAATTAGACTTATATACACTGTGTGTAACCATGCTTGGGAATACTCCTTTCATGTTCATAACACTGACTCCAGATATGGACACCAATAATTTTTAGTTGCACATTAATATTTATGATTTAGACTGATGTGTACAGTATTAGTATGAGTTCCAGTGGTGGAGTGCACTTCTGCACCAGAAGTCACATGACTGGAAGTTGAGGACCACCACGTGGAAACGCTGGAACAACATGAGAACCAATTACTAGCATTATAAAAATTTGAGTTTTAACCAAGTACGTATCTTATATGCTCTTGAAGAAGGGGATTGTTGTTTAATACCCCAAAACGTGTCAAGCTTTTACCATTAAAACATCCTTCTTGACATTGGAGTCATCTGGTTCATCTATTTATACGGACGGGTGCTGACCAATTTAAAGGCGAGGAAGGGTAGTTTTGCAAGTGTCTTGAGTTTATCTGACACCCCACTCCCTGGTGAGGTGAGTAACAACCATTCCTGATTAATACATCTCTGCTAATTTGATCTCTGACATAGGAGGTTCTTACCACCAGCAATGCCGTTAATTAACAAGATCCGCTTGCTTTTTAACCATTTTTGAATTAATTTATTAATAATAATTTTTTTGCTCTCCACCTATGCTTTTAATACACCTGACAATCACATATATAATCCTCTCATGAGTCCTCTTTTTTCCTTTGGTGCCCCACACTTCTTTAGTTCTTTCTGTACTACTACACATGGTCCTCCACTCTCCAGTGGGTTCTGCTTGACCCTTTAGGTGAAGTGGGTTGCTGCCTTTGTCTCTTTTTTTACCTGCACATAACCATACGCAAAGTGTCCTGTTGGCGCCCCATACCATCACCCCTCTATCCTTTCCTCTATACCTTCCGTCCATCCCTGTTCCTCTTTTCCTTCCCTATTCCCCCTCCCCACCCCCTCCATTTATCACTGAATATGAGGAATACAAGGTACATGTCAGGGAGCATGCTTAATATTGGAAGATCGGGCCAGTGGCGAGCTCATCGGATGGACGCATTCTGTGTCTCAGGCCCTGTTATGGATATGAAGACTGAAAGACATGAAGCCATTACAAAATGGTGTCGCTCCGGGACCACTCCCTGCTCTTATCTATGGTTTACATTCTTTAGCTGGACTAGATGCGCAGAAGTGAAACTTTGTTTTGTATTACTAACCAATAAAATATAGTTAAACCCTCAGGAGAGGAATACCCTCCCTGGGGTATATAAACTGTGTATCCTTCCTCTAAATAAACAAAAACTACTTTGACCCTACTAGGTGTCAGTGTTGTTTCTTCCATGCATGTTAATATCCTAGGATTACTTTAGATTTGGAGCAGAGAAACAAACCTAAGGCTCTGGTTGAGAGCCATTCCACAACAGTTGGCGTCCCCTGGGTGGGCTCGAGGGAATGTAATTTCAGCAGCCAAAAGGAGCAAACTGTGGTGCACTGTGGCTTGAGGGAGGCGACTGCAGCCCCAAAGAGAAGGTAAGAAAATTGATTACCTTACCTACCTCTTGTCGAGGCTGCACCACATTACAGTAGTCATTTTTGCTGGATAGAAGTTACTAAATAAGTAGCAGCTTTAGCTGAAGTTGAAACCTCGAGCTGTGTTACTGAGAGGGGGAGGGAAAGGAGAGTGAAAAAGCTGACCAGGCGGAGGATCGTATAATTTCTGTATTGGCTGCTCGTGAGAGAGCTAGATACAGACAGGGCTATCGGCAGATAATAAGGTTGCACGGGTCTCGTACGGGTGCATAAGCTAGTGGACCAGACGTGGAGGACTAGCTCGCTGGTAAGGTTTTGGCACAAGAAGGTTCTACGTCCTATTTCAACTCTGGCGGCCATCTTAACTTAGGGAATTTCCACTCTGGTGGCCATCTTAACTGAGGGAACTTCAGTCCCTGCCCAGTGGCCATCTTAGTAACTGGTATTCTCCCTGACACGACTACAAGTAGGAAACAATGCACATAGATCTAAGTAGCACTACAAAGAGTACTCAACTCTGTGGAGGATACACATATACCTATAATTAGTTATTATTGTTTAATTAGATGAAATGACTTAACCTCTATGTTTTTTCCTTTACTAGGATTAAGTCAGCACTTGGAGGCAACTTCTTCTCGATTCCTAACAGGTTGTTGTGATGGTGCAGGTGTTTAGGACTCCAGGTCAAGGGGAACCGGGTGAAGATGTTAGGTTAGGTCCTGCATATGATACAAGGTCAAGTGAAGTACTTGGTCCTGGGTGTCCTGCCCATGCTAGAATCACAAAGGAGGGGAATGGTCTCACCTGTGGTAAACTGTAGCTTAAGATAAGATGCCGCAGAACTAGTAAGGAAGAAAGAATGTAGACAGGCAGTGAAGAACATCAGCAAGCTAATGAAAGCTGTAGACATGCCCCTGATGGTAAACTGAATCCAGAGTAGTGAGAAAAAGCATGTAGGGAAAATAAAGGGTGCCTGAAAGTTAGACCAAGATTAGGAAACAGGCAATAAAGTATCAGCTGTGCCTTCAAACATTTTTAGCAGATTAAAGTACGGCTCCAATGATATCCCTCCTGGGTGATAAAGAAGTAGTCCCGTTTTTTATTGATACTGGAGCAGCCAAGACAGTTGTGCACAGCAAACATGTCCTCCCCTGACTTAATCTCCATGGCTACCCATCTTTGCGGAGGAGTGGATGGGAAAGTAGTACACTCCCCTTTTAACAGAACCCATCCGTGTAAGATTTGCCCTTTGCTGATCAGTGATACTGTCCCCTGTTTACTCCTGGGCGCAGACT
Organism: Rhinella marina; assembly: GCA_900303285.1. Classification (NCBI taxonomy): domain Eukaryota; kingdom Metazoa; phylum Chordata; class Amphibia; order Anura; family Bufonidae; genus Rhinella; species Rhinella marina. The sequence goes on from ONZH01002910.1 coordinate 8,521, forward strand.
TGCATGCAAAAGTATGTGCCACCATCTCATACCAGGAGGATGGCACTGTGAAACTAGGCATGTGGCCCGCAATGACCAGGAACTTTGTTAGCCATTAGTGATAAAACTCCCTGGTCCTTGTCTGTGTCAGTTCTCCCAGAAGATGAGAAGGAAGCCCTGGCTTTGCCAGTTATCCCTTGAGTATGGCACAGTCAGATGCCATATCTCAAACAGTCCAAGACTTTGTGAAAAAGGGGGATTATCAAGGAGATTGTATCCCCTTCTAACACTCTTTTGTACCCTTAGAAAAAGGAAAGTGAGAAGGGCAAAACCCACCCAGTACTGGATGGTACATGACCTACGTGCTGCCAATGGAGTCACAGTTTTTAGCACCCCCATTGTGCCCAATCCACACACCTTGTTGGCTCAGGTTCCCGCTACCTCCACCCACTTCACTGTGATTGATTTGACAGAAGTTTTCTTTTCAGAACCACTACATCCAAACAGTTGGTATTTGTTTGCCTTCACACATGAGGATAAACAGAATACCTGGGTGGTGTTGATATGCAGTTGAGGCAAGAATGGAAGGTACGTGGGATGGCCAGTGTTCCCTGGCTCTCATACTCATGCCCTTCTGCATCTTTGACCCCCCCAGTTGGGAACTGACTCTTGACCATGTCTGAGACCCCTCAACAGACAGTCCTGGGGAGGTCAAGGTGGCCCCCACCAGGAGAAAAAGGAATCAAAGCCAGCTGGGAGTTTGGACACCACACCATGCTATACATAGATGCCATAGGGAGTTCCGGGGAAGGGGGTCCCCCAATGAGTTCAAAGCAAGGGATCAGGTGCAGCGGGATTTGAATCGCTTATTTCCATTGTCACCGATCAACAAAAAATGTAGATTGGATTAATTACATTTATTATAATCAGGCAGAGATTTGTGAACTACACCAGAACAGTTGGGTCCCACAAGTATTATGGCACTGGACATGCTCCTGGCAGAGAAAGGTGGAGTATGTAAGATGATAGGAGATACTTGCTGCACTCTCATTACAGATAACCTGGGACCAGATGGACAAATAATGAATGCCCTGAAGGGACTCACATCTTTATCTGAGGAGCTGAATAGGAATTCGGGCATTAGTGATCCGTGGGATGCCTGGTTTGACTGGAATGAATGATTGGAGGAAATCTCTGGCCTATTAGGGGTTGTCATCTTGATAATATTAATCATACTTGCTCTAACTGTTTGTTGTGTAATCCCTTGTGCTAGGAAACTGTTGACAAAGGCAGTGGAGAATTCCATCCCGGAGATGATCATGACTGAACCATATGGAGATTCACGTGCCATTGGATGACACCGGCCCACTCTCGTAGTACAACATAATGAGGTGGGAGTTATGATTCCTTGGGGCTCTGTGTTTGGATTGTATAGCTATAACATGTACTCACATAATCCTCGCTTAAATAGATTAATGTATGGTCCTGTGTGCCTGGAGGATTGCTGACCCAGAGCCGAAGGAGAAGAAGACCACCAGATGGACGTCAGCAAAGCAGTCCCTCATGCAGTTCCAATGAAGCCCATATTAGGGGCAGAATTAGAATCTGACTTTCCTTTGTGCAAGTCCATTAAGAGGGAATCTATCTATTAGGGATAGATTGTCTCCTAAATGGTGAAGAGGACGCAGGCACAATAGGACAGATTGTTAGGCGCATATAGATTAGGGACAGACAACACCATGTTTGAAATGGCTTCAATGGGGGGACTGTTATGGATATGAAGACTGAAAGACATGAAGCAATTACAAGATGGCATCAGCTCTGGTCCAGCTAAAGAATGTAAACTATAGATAAGAGCAGGAGTGTACCTTAACATAGTAACATAGTTTATAAGGCCGAAAAAAGACATCTGTCCATCCAGTTCGGCCTGTTTTCCTATAAGTTGATCCAGAGGAAGGCACAAAAAAAACCCTGTGAGGTAGAAGCCAATTTTCCCCACTTTAGGGGAAAAAATTCCTTCCTGACTCCAATCAGGCAATCAGAATTACTCCCTGGATCAATGACCCCTCTCTAGTAACTATAACCTATAATATTATTACCCTCCAGAAATACATCCAGGCCTCTCTTGAACTGTTTTAGTGAACTTAACATCACCACCTCCTCAGGCAGAGAGTTCCATAGTCTGACTGCTCTTACCGTAAAGAATCCTCTTCTATGTTTGTGTACAAACCTTCTTTCCTCCAGACACAGAGGATGTCCCCTCGTTACAGTCACAGTCCTGGGGATAAATAGTTCATGGGAGAGATCTCTGTACTGACCCCTGATATATTTATACATAGTTATTAGATCCTCCCCTCAGTCGTCTTTTTTCTAAAGTAAATAACCCTAATTTTGATAATCTTTTTGGGTACTGTAGTGCACCCATTCCAGTTATTACTTTAGTTGCCCTCCTCTGAACCTTCTCCAGCTCTGCTATGTCTGCCTTGTTCACAGGAGCCCAGAACTGTACACAGTACTCCATGTGTGGTCTGACTAGTGATTTTTAAAGTGGCAGGACTATGTTCTCATCACGGGCATCTATACCTCTTTTGATGCAACCAATTATCTTGTTGGCCTTGGCAGCAACTGTCTGACACTGGTTTCTACAGCTTAGTTTGCTGTTCACTAAAATTCCTAGGTCCTTTTCCATGTCAGATTTACCCAATATTTTACCATTTAGTATGTACTGGTGACTTGCATTATTCCTTCCCATATGCATAACCTTACACTTGTCAGTGTTAAACCTCATCTGCCACTTCTCTGCCCAAGCCTCCAGTCTATCCAGATCCATCTGTAGCAGTGTACTGTCCTCTTCTGTGTTAATTACTTTACACAGTTTAGTGTCATCTGCAAAAATTGATATTTTACTGTGCAAGCCTTCTACAAGATCATTAATAAATATATTGAAGAGAATAGGGCCCAATACTGACCCCTGTGGTACCTCAGCTAGTGACAGTGACCCAATCTGAATATGTGCCATTAATAACCACCCTCTGTTTTCTATCACTGAGCCAGTTACTTACCCACATATGTGGTGTCAAATGTCAAATGCTTTGGAGAAGTCCAGATATACGACATCCATTGATTCGCCGCGGTCCTGTCTAGAACTTACCTCCTCATAGAAACTGATTAAATTGGTTTGACATGACCGATCCCTCATGAAGCCATGCTGATATGGAGTTATTTGCTTATTTTCATTGAGGTACTCCAAGATAGCATCTCTTAGAAAACCCTCAAACAGTTTACCGGTCTATAGTTTCCAAGCTCTGTTTTTGGACCCTTTTTGAATATTGGCACCACATTTGCGCCAATCCTGTGGAACACTCCCTGTTATTATAGAGTCCTTAAATATCTGAAATAAGGGTCTGGCGATGACATTACTTAATTCTCTTAGGATACGGGGGTGTATGCCATTCCGTCCTGGCGATTTGTCTATTTTAATCTTTTTAAGACTTCCTCTAATAAACAAGAGCTACTTTGACCCTACAAGGTGTCAGTGTTGTTTCTTCCATGCATGTTAATATCTTAGGATTACTTTAATTTGGAGCAGAGAAACAAACACTAAGGCTATGGTTGAGAGCCATCCACAACATGCCCTTCAAAGAGGCCACCAGATTTGTGAATAGGCACAGCTGCAGTATCAACAGTGTTATCTTTCTGATATTTATGTTGGAGGAAATGCTCACACTCATGCACGTGATGGTGGAAGAAGAACAGCTTCCATATCTTGCTCACAGCCGTGTGTTTGTTGGAGACCAGCACATGCAGGAGGAAGTGGAGGACAATGAGGAGGCGGATGAGTAGTAGTTGATGGGGGTCATTGGGTTTTCACAGGCACAGCTAGTGGATGACTCTCATTGTTGCACACATGATGATGACAGTGAGCAAGATAGACATTGCAATCCAGAAGAAAGAACAAAACAACTCGGACCATAAGTATGCGGACCAGCTCAGATCAGTTGACAATGTTTGTAAGGATAGGTTGTGCAGAGCACTGTTAGCTGAGAGAAGATCAGGTGACATTGTTTGTAAGGTTAGATTGTGTAGAGCACTGTGGGCTGGGAGATGATGAGGTGATAGTGTTTGAAAGGTTTCTGATAATACTGTTTGTGAGGTTAGGTTGTGCAGAGCACTGTGAGCTGAGAGATCAGGTGACAATGTTTGTAAGGATAGGTTGTGCAGAGCAGTGTGAGCAGAAAGATGATCAGGTGACAATGTTTATATGGTCAATTGTGAAGAGCATTGTCGTCTGAGAGCAGATCAGGTCATACTGTTTGTAAGTATGGCTTGTGTAGAGCACTCTGAGCTGTGAGCTGAGAAAAGATCAAATGATACAGCTTGTAAGGATAGGTTGTGCAGAGCACTGTGAACTGAGAGAAGATCAGGTGATACTGTTGATAAGGTTAGATTGTGCAGAGCACTGTGGGCTGAGAGCAGGTCAGGTGATACTGTCTTCATACCTCCCAACCGTCCCGGATCCAGCGGGACAGTCCCGGATTGCAGTGGCTGTCCCGCTGTCCTGGTATGGGAAAGGTATGTCCCGGTTTCTGGCAGCTGTCCCTGCATCCATAGGATGCAGAGACAGTTGCCTGTATTGTGATGAAGCAGAGAGTCGCATCGGCTCACTACTTCATCCATCATCCCTCCCGTCCCCCCTGCCACTCTCCACACCTCCCTGCAGCTCTCCATAGCTCAGTTCTGGGAAGGAGGCGGGGCCGGCCGGCAGTCAGCCTTGGGTCCGCCCCCTCCAGAGTAGAGCAGCCGATGTCCTGCTGCTGATGCTGCTAGGAAGAAGGTAAGTATGTGGTTTTTAACTTTCTGTGAGTGGCACAATGTGGGCATATTACTGGAGGAACAACATATTACTGGGGGGCACAATGTGGGCATATTACTGGGGCTCAACATTACTGGGGGGCACAATGTGGGCATATACAGGAGGGCACAATGTGGGCTTATACTGAGGGGCACAAAGTGGACATATTACTGGGGGCACAATGTAGACATATTACAGGGGGTCACAATGTGGGCATATACTGGGAGGCACAATGTGGGAATATTACAGGGGGGCCACAATGTGGGCATGTTACAGGGCGGCACAATGTGGGCATATTACAGGAGGGCACAGCTCGCCCTATTACTGGAGACACAGCTGGGCATATTACTGGGGCACATGACAGGGCATATTACTGGGGGCACATTACAGGGCATATTAAAGGGGGCACATAACAGGGCATATTAATGGGGGCACAGCTGGGCATATTAATGGGGGCACATAACTGGGGAATAATTACTATGTGGGGCAGTAAGGGGACTGGGTGGGATTAGGTGTATAGTTATGTTTTGGGTGGAGTTAGAGGTGTGGCCTAGCGTTGAAAAAATTGCCGCGGTGCACTTAGTGCACCACATAACGTGTCCCTCTTTGTTCTTTTACAAAGTTGGGAGGTATGTGTTTGTAAGGTTAGGTTGTGCAGAGCAGTTTATGTAAGGCTTCTTTCACATTAGCGTTAGGCTTGTCGAGGATCCGTACTAACAATTGCACACATGTGCTTCCGGAACCTTGCGCCCCTCCCCATTGTAGTGAATGGGGTCTGCTGGACAAGCCTAACCCTAATGTGAAAGAATCCTAAATTTTATTGACAATCTGGTTTCCATTGCTGTTTTTTTTACATAAGGCCTTGTTCAAACTTCATTTTTTTTATCAGTTATTTTCATCAGTTATTGTGAGCCAAAACCAGGTGCGAGTCAAAAACACAGAACAGTTGCAGATCTTTTCATTATACCTTATGTCTGTGGAGCCTCCACTCCTGGTTTTGACTCACAATAACTGATGGAAATAACTGATCAAATAACTGACGTGTGAACAAGCCCTAACTTGGACAACCCTTTTAATTTCCCAGTGAACTGCTTTAAATAACCATCATGCTGAACAGCAGAAGAAACATAGCTTATTTTAGTAAAAGGATAATACAAAATTGAACATTATGAAATTGGAAAGTTCTCAAAATGCTTTTCATAACACGAGTGCCAAAGAGGTTGTTTAGCATAGGATGAAGGTACAGTGTCTGCTTATCAAATAAATCTGGAGATCCTAAATAAGAAAAATGTTTACAGAGGTTTTGTAGTTTACGAACAATTAGCGCTCTTAACATCGTGATTCAGATTATTTGCTATGCAAAGCATAATTCATTTACATATGAGTACATGACGCATCTTGGAGAATGCAATAGTGGCCAAAAGAAATAATGAGCTCTACTGTAACTCTAAGTGGATGAATTTATTGACAAAACATTCCCTGCTCAATGTTCCAAGCAAAGTGGCAAGAATTTCAAAATCTTAAAGGAGAATTACACAAAAAAGATCAATAATTGACATTCTATTTAAAAACAGATTCCTTCTTGAATAATTGAAGAAGTAGTATTTAACAAATATTTTGTCCATTTGACCTAATGTTACAATAAAGAGTTTCCCTATCAGGACTTACAATGAGGTTAACAAGGTTGTCCAGCTCCCAAAAAATGTCAGTGACGGACTGAAAAGTGTTTTTAAAATAAAGAAAAAAAGACACTTATCTATTTAAATTCCACTCCGTCTCAACACCAAGGCTCCAGTCCCTGATCCTTCCAATACCAAGCAGGTTGGAAGTGTGTTCTGCCAATCGTGGTCATATGCTCTGCTGCAGCCACTCACTGGCCTAAGTAGTGCACAAGACCACAGAAGGGACACTTTCAGTTCCCCAGAAAACGTAAGGAGCATGGATGGGAGCCTCATCTTTGAAACAGAGAAGCATTCACAATGTGTTTTTTTTAATTATTATTTTAAACATTTTCTCCCTCATTGCAAAATTTTTTTTGGGGGGGTTTGGATAACCCATATAAGGAATAAACATGTCATATAGGGGAGCCCCTCTCTTGGTAGGTCACTGTAAGACACCAACATGGTTGCCCATTCAGCCTTCACCTTTTCCTCGTGATAACGGCTAACTTCCAGAGGATGCTACTTCCAGACCTTCTAATGTCATGTTCATCATTAGCAAGAAAAGAGGTTGTCCTGATGGTGTAGATGGTTTTAGTTAAAAATATCTAGGTGCAATTTGAGACATCTGGCCCATTTTGAATCAGGTGTTTATTCCTTATGTTAGGGAAAACCGAATTAGAATCATCCTGTAATGTGGTTTTCTAACAAGAATGTATTCATATTCTCATTACAAATGGGTTGTCTTTGTGAAAAAATAGTACATTATAGGTAGAAGTTCATTTTTGTAATTTGTTATGTTGATTGTATTGAGGAAATTGTTCCATCAAATTTTTCACAATTTGTCACTTCTGAGTTGAAGTACAAATATTTCCGATTGAAGGAGCATATTTTTCAAATTGTGCACTCCTTGTTTTGATTCATTTATCAATACTAGTGTTGAGCGAACATGTTCGGCCGAATACAATATTCGGCCGAACATGGTGGTGCTCTGGACCACGTGGTATTCGGCCGAATACCGCGTGTGCTCGAGCGCCATTCTCGAGTCACCACAGGGATGGCATTCAGTGTAATGCCAGTAACCACCGTAAGCTACTGGCATTACACTGATTGGCTGGACGGGTCACATGTCAGTGGGTGCTATAAAGCACCTGGTTACATGTGACCCGGCCAGTGTTAGACAGGGAGAGCTGCTGCATGCAGGGACAGACAGTGTAGGGAGAGAATCACGCTAGGCAGGGATAGAAATCGGTAACCAAAAACCCAAAAGCCCTTTTAAGGGCTATTATATCTGTCACAAACCTATTTTTTTTTATTTTCAGGACTTTAAAGGTGGTGAAAATAGCGCTAGGTGGCCTGCCATTAACGCCACATGCGCTGCTGCAGCAAGGAGGAATATACACTGTAGGGAGAGATGCACGCTAGGCAGGGATAGAAATCGCTCAAAAAAGACCCAGAAGCACTTTTAAGGGCTATTATATCTGGCACAAAGCAATATTTTATTATTTTTGGGGTATTTAAAGGTGGTGAAAATAGCACTAGGTGGCCTGCCATTAATGCCACATGTGCTGCTGCTGCTGCATGCTGTAGGATACTCTCTGTATACTATATACCTGACATACTTTGCTATAATTTCTGCTGTTAAGCCCGCAGTACTTCTTTTGCGTCTTGCTGTAAAACATTTGCGCAAGGAGGGACTTGTGTAGGGATAAAATTTCTATAGGCAGAGTTAGTATCATTGTTCAAAAGACACAAAAGTCCATTGTTAAATCCTTCTGCATTTTTTTTTTTTTGGTGGCAAAAGGAACCCAAGTGTGCCCTGTCAGTAACACTAGGTGCACAGCGTATTACAACCATTCAAAAGTCTATGTAGCTGACATCCGTTGTTACATTTAATACCGATAATTTAGGCCGCAGTTCCTCATTTGCGTCTGCAGTTTAATTTGCCCAAGGAGAGAATTAAATTATAGAAATAGGATTTGGGTAGGTAGAAAGATTGTTTCTGTTCAAAAAAGACCAAAGTCCATTGTGAAACACGTCTGTTTTTTTTTTTTGGGTGGCAAAAAAAAAAAAACAAGTGTGCCCTGTCAGTAACGCTAGGTGCACAGCGTATTACAACCGTTCAAAAGTCTATGTAGCTGACATCCATTGTTACATTTAAATAGCGATAATTTAGGCCGCAGTTCCTCATTTGCGTCTGCAGTTTAATTTGCCCAAGGAGAGAATTAAATTATAGAAATAGGATTTGGGTAGGTAGAAAGATTGTTTCTGTTCAAAAAAGACCAAAGTCCATTGTGAAATACGTCTGCTTTTTTTTTTTGGGTGGCAAATAAAAACCCAAGTGTGCCCTGTCAGTAACGCTAGGTGCACAGCGTATTATAACCGTTCAAAAGTCCATGTAGCTGACATCCGTTGTTACATGTAATACCGATAATTTAGGCTGCAGTTCCTCATTTGCAGCTGCTCTATAACGTTAAAAATCTGCAGTACTGTAGTTGTGACCAAGTTGCATACATACTATACAATAGGCGCAAGGCGAGCACTAAGGGACGGGGAAGTGGGCATGCTGCTGATGGTGAACGCAGAGGCCATGGCTCTTGCTGGCAGAGCCCGAGAAACAAAGTCATCCTAACTTCATGTCACAGTTTGCAGGGCGGCGCAAGACACAACTCTTGTCACCACACCAGTGTGAGCAGGAAGTCGGTTGGATTTCAGCTGATAATGCTTCCAGTCGGTTCAGCACCACCCCCTCTTCTACAAAGTCCAGTCTCAGTAGCCAAGAGTCTGGGCAACCGCATCCTCACCCTGATCCTCCTTCCTCCCACCATGCAGAGTATGGGAAAAGAAGAGATCCCACATTGGGATATTCCAAGGAGCTTTTTTCATCAGCGTCCCTTGGCTTGGTCCTCTCGCCAAGGCCGCTTGAAGTGGGACATGAGGAGATATTGTGCCCTGATTCCCAACCTATTAAGCAAACACAGTCTGAAGACGATGACGGTGGGGAACGACAAGTATTATCTCCCGAGGTGGATGATGATGATGAGACACAGTTGCCAATAAGTCAAGGGCAATTAGTGTCTCAAGAGGTTGTGGATGAGGATGAGAAGCAGTTAAGTCAGGCTCTTGTTAGTTCACCATGTCAGGAGGAGGAGCAGAGTGAGGATGTGGAAGAGGAGGTGGTGGACGATGAAATAGCTGACCCAACCTGGGAAGCTGGCAAGCCGAGCGAGGACAGCAGTACAGAGGGGGAGATCCGCAGTACCGCAACAGGCTGGAAAGGCAGTGGGGTAGAAAAAGGGAGAAGGCAGGCCATGGCAACCAGTCCCGCAACTATTCACCAGAGCAGCCCCTTGCGGCAAGCTCCCTTGCCAAGTGTTAGGTGTTCCACAGTCTGGCGGTTTTTTGAGGAAAGTGCTGACGATAAGCGGTTAGTAATTTGTAACCTGTGCAGTACCAAGATGAGCAGGGGAGTAAACACCAGCAACCTGACCACCACTAGCATGATCCGCCACATGGCAGCAAAGCAACCTAAAAGGTGGGCCAAACGCCTGGGTCCATGATCTGTGTCTGCAGGTCACACCACTGCCTCCGCTTCCCTTCTGTTACCTGCTGTCCAAGACGCAGGCCCAGATGCCTCCCACCCTGCACCTGGACCTTCACAGGAACCATCAGCCAGCACGTGTCACGAACGTACTTGCATTAGGTTGCAGGCGTTCGGCTAGGCTTTCAAAAGTGACATAATTTGACATGTTTTCCTCTTGGTTTGGTTACCACACCCCTTCCCCTCAGCTGTTGTGGGTGTGGTAATTATCTTTCCCCTATTTATACCTTCCTCTCCCAGTATTCTTTGCGGTTTATAATTTCTGCTGACATTGTTGTGTGTGGTGTGGATCTCGGCTGAGATCCGGTTGCTGCAATATCTGCATTATAATAAGTGTCATTTTCCCTATTGTGTTTATCCTACTTTTCCCTGTTGTGGTTTTGCCTTCTGGAGTTTCCTGTTCGTCCGTGCTTTTGGAGGAACGGGTTTACTTTTTCTCCTGTCACTAGCTGCAGGGTTGTACAGGGTCAGTTTGTTATTAGGTTTCTGTGTATGAACTCTCCTACCACTAAGGCCTGTTCATACTGGTAGTCAGCCAGGGCCTAGTTTCAGGGATTCCTGCAGGAGGTGACCATTTCCCTTGTTTGGTCTTTTCCCTTCCCTCTTACGCTTGGTGTGGATATACCCTCCACACCAGAGCGTGACATTATAAATCGCCGAACAAAAATTAATGTCATTTTTGTGCTGACATGGATGCTATTGCTGCACTCGCTGAACGGCTGCAGGGACTCTGCTTGGAGGTGGCTGACATACGCAACCAGATTCAGAGTCCACAGGCTGGTGGTTCTGGGGGTGCTGGGTGTCAGGCCTGTTTGGAGCCTAAGGTCGCCCTCCCGGATAGATTTTCTGGGGGACGTGATAATTTTATTCTATTCAGCGAGGCGTGCAAATTGTATTTCAGACTGCGTCCACATTCTTCTGGTAATGAGGAGCAGAAGGTTGGTGTGGTCATCTCACTGCTTAAAGGGGATGCGCAGTCATGGCCTTTTCTCTGCCGACCGGATCGCAGTCTCTCTGGTCGGTAGATGAATTTTTCAAGGCTTTAGGGATTATCTATGATGACCCGGATCGTTTCTCCCTGGCCGAGACCCAGATACGTGACCTTCGTCAGGGTGAGCGCTCGGTTGAGATCTATTGCTCTGAGTTCCGGGGGTGGGCAACTAATACTGAATGGAACCATCCGGCTCTACGTAGCCAATTCTGTCAAGGTTTGTCAGAAAGGCTAAAGGATGCTTTGGCCTTTCATGAAACTCCTGTGTCTTTGGAAGCCGCTGTCTCTTGCTGTACGCATGGATAGGTGCTTGAGAGAGCGATCTAGGGTCCCCCGCTCTCAGGACGTACTATCACATAGTTTACTATCTTCCTATGACACTTTGGGTGAAAATTCCCCTAGGTTGATGTCAGGGGACGAACCTATGCATTTAGGGGGAGCTACTTCTGTTTCCACTCTTAAGCATTTTGGTAATAAAAAGGGTGTGTGTTTTTTCTGTGGTCAGAAAGGACACTTTATCAATGTATGTCCATGCATTCAATCTCTAAAAGAGAGAAAATACAAGGGGCGTTGAATTCTCATCTCATTCTTGGTGGGGTGGGTAGGGAAACTGAGAATGTGCATTTGTCTTCATCCTGTAGTACCTGTTAAGCAAACATAATCTGACCATTGACTGGCATACTAGACAGATTCTGGATTGGGGTGATTATTGTGTTGACAATTGCCTTAATACCTCTTTTTCTGCTTTAACTACTAAGACTCTTCCCTCTTTTATATCGGATTTCTCTGATGTATTTTCTGAAGGTGGATGTCAGGATTTACCCCCTCAACGGGAATACGATTGTCCTATCAATCTTATCCCTGGAGCAAAATTGCCCAAGTCTAGGCTGTATAACCTTTCTGGACCTGAGAGAACGGCCATGAAGGAATATATTGCTGAGAGTTTAGCTAAAGGACACATAAGACCTTCCAAATCTCCAGTGGCAGCAGGGTTTTTCTTTGTTAAGAAAAAAGACGGAACCCTTAGGCCATGTCTGGATTTCCATGAACTCAATC
>ONZH01002911.1:0-18884 GCA_900303285.1 Rhinella marina
GGCAGTGCCTGACTGCTGAAGATGCCCACGAGTGCTCTGTGTTCCATGTGGTGCTCTGAGCATTGTGCTCACCAAGAAGCTACCCGCCACCTCCCTCTTTCTTCCGCGAGCTTTGTTCTTTCAGCCGGCAAGGAGGCGGTGTGACTCCCACACAGAAGGTCCTGACTCTAGCGTCAGGAAGTTATCCACTGTCCCTAGCAGTTTACTCTGTGTACTGCAAACCAGTAAGGGGCGTTTGGGGAGGCAATGGCCCCATAGACACAATGGGCCTGGGGCTGCCAACCCAAACGCCCCTGTTATTGATACGCCATTGCCACTGCTGGCAGTTCTCCTCTTCGTCTCAAAAAGGAGGAGACAGCAGTAGCGCAGGCAATATGGGTTAGGCGGCCCCCGCTGAGCCGCACACACAACGTCCTGTAGGAGTTGGACGTAGGAGAAATAAATGTGGGCATTTTGCCAGTAGGGTGAGCACTGAGTGGACTTAAAAACTTGTGAGGGGAGGGCACTATAAATGCTGCGAGCGCGCACACCGCGCAGCTTAGAGGGAACACTGATGGCAACCCTTAGGCACTATGCCATCATATAGCAAGGATGCTGATGGGAGGCTAGCCATGTTGGTGCCATAAGATTGATTGGAGTTATCGGAGTTCCTGGCCATTAGAGCGGGTGTCAACCATATAATGACAATACTAGGATGTGGCTTCATGTTACCCACCTTCCTGCTGCACTTTGTATGGTGGCAAGGGGTTAGTATTCATATTATAGGTTTATTCACAGTTCTTAAATTCATAACTACTGATCATCTCGACATTCTTCCTCACAATCGTCATTACAATGAGTAGAGAAAACCCATTGCCGTATACTGTGTATTAGTAAATGAGTTAATCCTGTTTAGGATCCTCATCTCCTCACCAAAGTGGGTTACAAAGAGCGCCTCTCTGTTTCTGGAGGACTTGTCCTGGATGACCCAGGCTATTTACATGAAGCAGCATTGTGTGTATGCTGTCATTTCACCTGTGGAGGTTTCCGTATTGAACTCGTACTAACATGTGACCTCAGAGATTACAGCTGATCAATGGAATTTCCTGCAGGGGGACATTTTGTGAGCTGCTCAATGTCCCTGGATCCTCCTAACATGAATGGATCATCCAAGGAGAACTTTTAAAGACAAGATAGTACATCAAGTCAAAGAGACCACAATGTAGACATCATCCCCTCCATATATAATTCATGTTCATAGATTAGTTTTCAGTATTTAAATATGAAGCCCAGAAGTTCTACACGGAGTTGACTCACCAGGTCTACATTGTTTGGCTACTTACCGGGTATAATCTTTTCTGCCGAGGCACTCACATAGCTGAAGGCAAACAGTAGGACGAGGCTGGTCACTGGAGACATATCTGACTGCTGGAGACCTTGCTGAGATGTTTATTAGATGTTGAGTATTTATACAGATCACACAAGGAAGAAGGAAGGGAGGAACATTGCGGAACGTTCAGATATAATGTAGAATTTCATTAGATGTTCATGCGTCATAAACCTAATCAATCTTATCTTTAAGTCTGACTCTCGGCCGGCATTTGAAGAAATGGCTTTTGGGCACGCACTGTGATCTTTTCATACTTGACACTCCTCTGTACAGAGGAATGGTGCACACTTAGGGTATGGCCACACGGCCAGGCTCATGTTTGCAGTTGGTTTTGAGTTTGATACGAATTTCAGGAAAATTTTGATTCGCCGTGATGCCAAATTTCCTCGCACTTCTTGATAATAAATCGGTAAAAAAAAAAAAAGATACCTCATCCATTAGTGCACGAAGAGGCTGTCGCGGCCATCTTGATTGCAGAAATCGCCCAAAATCCGGTATGAGGTGATGCTGGCGGGCTGTTTTTTTTTATTTTTACTTTAATTAAACCCCAAAAGGCCTAAACTGTAGCCTCAGATGCTGTGATCAATGCTGAATGTGGCATCTGAGGGGTTCAATGATGGGGGGCAGCACGATCACTGTTCCCCATCATTGTGCCCGCTTCTTGATGAAGTAATTTGTCACAAATCAAATTTCTTTGCGAAATTCAGAAAAACAGCTGAATCAAATTTTTCATAACTTCGCTCATCAGTAGTGAACACCTTTATACTCTGCATCTCAGCGATATACACAAGTATCTCATCCCGCTAAGTGCTCTTGTGTTGGCTCTTCTCCTATACTCTAGAGCGGGCAGTTCAGAGTCCTCTCACAGTATATTGGCACACTTTCACTTCTGCGGCACAGAGATCTGGCCGCCTCATGCATGTAGTGGTTTGGGTCCTGCCGATTCTTAGAATTTTGCCGGATCAGGTGGCTGAATCTCCACTGGACCTCATTAGACATAATAGGGCTGGCAGGCATTCCGTTTGCATCCGGCAGTGCCAGATCCGGAGAATTCTGGAATTACTGTTGCAGATGAGAAAATTGCCTCAGTCCTGGCATTTCTGGGTACTGTAGCTTTACCACATTCACCTGAATAAGGAAAAGATGCAATCACCGGAATGGCAGCTACTAAGAGTACAACAATTCTGGGTCTGGAAGATGCAAGAACTGAAGAGGCCATATGGCTTGGACCAAGAACCACAACCTCTTAGGACCCCCTCACATCTGAATCTTAAGGAAAGCCCATCAATACTGATATCCGGGAAGCCCCTATGAGTGGAGCTGGGGAGTTGATAATGAGAGTTATTCTGGAGAGGAAGAGATTTTACTAGGTGTGGTGATACTGGGTGGAACTGCTGTATGTAATGGGGTCACAGCAGAAGTAGCATGTGTGCCATAACTGAAATCCCTGAATCACAAAAAATCTAGTAGAGTTGGATTTGTTGTGATTCAGGGATTATAGTCCCGGCACACATAGGACCCATGCTGCAGCCCTTTTCATTGCCATACTTTATGAGATAATGGCCACGATAGCTGTCATGAGACCACTGCACCTTTAATTCATGGTATATTTTGGCCAATAAAGCATCAAAAAGTGATTGCTGATCCACTTCTTCTGCTTGGAGGTCTGGGCCTGCAATCTAGGTTACATGCACCACCACCTTCCTCCAGAATGCCAACTGATTATTTCTACAACTTTTTTTCAGACAGGTTCTTTTATAAAGTCTGCAAAAAGTTTTGAGACTAAAAATGTCACGCTAAAAACACTTAAAAGTCATAAATCCATGGCTCTTCCCAGCATCTTCCTAGTGCTGTTGTGAAGGTAGACCGGTAGAAATACTGAATTTTCCCCTCACAGTGTTATGTCATTTGTATATACATGTATTTAATGCTATACAAATATATATATATATATCTCAGCTTTGTAAATGCTTATGCAGCTGTATAGAATGTCTATATCCTGGTATTGTGTCCAAGATGCTGCGGTGCAGTGTGTCACAAAGGAATGTGTGTATAATGCTTATCAGCTTGCTGGGGAAACAAGACTGTGAACAAAGCCCCCCACCTTTCCTATTGTGATAATGTGAATGTAATTTTTATATTATAATTTTTATAAAGCTTGCGTATAATATATGTATATATTTAACTAGTCCAAGATGGCCCCCGTACTCTTATCAATATGACTTTTTCAGGCTAGTGACGTAGAATGGAATGCAACTTCTATCCAATCAAGAATGATATTGTTTGCTATTTGCATGCCTACGCCCACCTTTCCTTTTTGTATCGAATAAGTACGTGTGTTAATAAAGGAAAAGCCCAGAGGCTGTAATGATTTTGCCACAAAAGCACGGCCAAAGGACTTAATACTGGAATCATAAGTCTGTGTTTTGTCCTTAATTATTGTGCGCAACCCGTGTTCAAAACAATTCGGAATGACTGACTGAATTCCAGAAAGGACAGGTTTAAAGAGGCTCTGTCACTACCTCCTAACCTATGTATTAAAATACATAGGTGGGTAGTGGCCTCACAATGAATTCAAATCATACCTGTAATTCCCTTGTAGATGCAGCGGTTGGATGTGTAATTTGATGTTTAAAACGTATGCAAATGAGCCTCAGAGCACCGGAGGGGCGGGCTTTTCCCTTCTGAAGCACCGTATCTTCACCCGCCCCATCCGGGTCCTAGGCCACGCCCTCCAGTGTTTAAAAACTCCCCTAATCCTTTATGATTGACGGCGCTTAGACCGTTCGCCGCATTCTGGTGCTCAGAATGGAAAAGCCCGCCCTCCGGTGCCCCGAAGGCTCGTTTGCATACTTTTTAAACATCAAATTACACATCAACCGCTGCATCTACAAGGGAATT
This sequence comes from Rhinella marina, assembly GCA_900303285.1. NCBI lineage: Eukaryota > Metazoa > Chordata > Amphibia > Anura > Bufonidae > Rhinella > Rhinella marina. The sequence continues at coordinate 4,271 of ONZH01002911.1, forward strand.
ACAGGTATGATTTGAATTCATTGTGAGGCCACTACCCACCTATGTTTTTTAATACATAGGTTAGGAGGTAATGACAGAGCCTCTTTTAAGTCCAACTCAACACTGTCAGTAGATTTGCATGGTCAGATGACAATGAGGAAGTTATTTCCCGCTTTCTTAATCAGATTCCTGTCAGTTCTCCTCCTGAGACACTAATGCCGGTAATGTTTCTCCAGGAGACGCGAGTCCCTTCCTCATATTTCGTCACCTCCTGCTGATCACTGCCTTATGTGACAATAATTCAGATCATAACCACATAGAAGGAGAATTGAAGGATTTGTTGACCCCTTAAATATGCTGCATATTTTAAACTTCATAACACATTATTTTTTGTTTTTTCATCTCCGTATTTCAAAATCTAAACTTTTCCAGGGCCTTTTCCAGTCTAAGAAATATTTTTAATGCCACCAGTTTGGGATACGACTAATGTATAACCTTAAAAAACAAAACATTTTTGGTGCAACCTTGTTTTTAGGGTTTTGTTTTCACGGTAACATCTTAACTTTATTTTGTCGGTCAGAACAGTTAAAGAGATAACAAACATAACTTTGTAAAAATTAAAAAAGCTAATTTTCTAAAACAAAAGAAAACTTTGTGTCTCCATATACTGATAACCAAAACTTCTTATTTTTCCAACTGAGCTGTCTGAGGGCTCATTTCTTCTCTATTCAATTTTTTGGGGAGGTGAGGTGACAAATTAAATTTCTGGCATGGAGGCTTTACATTGTCACCACATGAGATAAATTACATGATTATATTTGTAGCAGTTTTATTATTTTTATATATACTGCATATGAGAAATGGGAAAGTTTTCTTTTATATTTTTTTATATTTTTATTTTTAAAAACTTCATTCAACAGTTTTTTTTAACATTTTTCATTTATTAGAGGACCCTGATCCTATGATGCCGGGAGATACGTTACTCAGGTGATACACTAGTCCGTGTTTAATATAATTTTTGTAACAATGTTTACACAGTTTTTAGAAAAAAAAGTAATTTGAACAGAGTCCACTCCAGTGTAACAGTGAAAGACACAGAACAACACGTCAGGTGCACTAAGTAGAAAACAAAGATCGTGCTGCTCTTAAATCCAGAAGAATTTCTGGTCACCAGAGTGTAAGGCCTCTTTCACACGAGCGTCGCGGATTTGTTCAGGATGCGTTGCGGATGCGTTGCGTTAAAAACACGCGGATTGCATGCGGATGCAATGCGTTGCGTTGCGTTTTTAATGCACCCCCATTCATTTCTATGGAGCCTGGGCTGCGTGAAAAACGCAGAATATAGAACATGCTGCGTTTTTCACGCAACGCAGAACTGATGCGTGAAAAAAAACGCTCATGTGAAAAGCCCCATTAAAATGAATGGGTCAGGATTCAGTGCGGGTGCAATGCGTTCGCATCACGCATTGCACCTGCGCGGAAATCTCGCCCGTGTGAAAGGGGCCTAAAACCATCAATATAGCCACACATCAATTTTACAGCATGTTATTTTCTTCTTCCAAACAGAAGGCCCCTATTATGGTTAAGAAGAAGCACCGATAGTGAAGAACCACAAACACAGAGATACGCTTTCAACTATAATATACTCACAGGCACATCACAATGTAATCGTTTCTCACTCGTGTATCACACGACCTAGGTTTCGCTTTCGCTTCTTCAGGGGCTTCTATTACACCCTCTTCCGGATGTTTTTTTTATACCCAAGTTCAATTATAAAGGAAGTCTAATTTTAGTCTAATTTTAAAATACCTCAAAGAACTCCTACCTCATATCATTACACCTTATGAGCAAATCTGTTAGCCGCTTCGTGGATTCAATACGAATCTTGGAAATTTTCCGCTGTTAAGCGAAATCCGTTTTTTTGAGTTTTGGCTCTGTTAGGACTCTAAAATGTTTCTTAAAGCTTTCCAACGGCATTCGCTACGTACTTGTCCAAATAAATTGTACGCTAATTGGCTACGTATAAGATACTCTATACGCTGATGCATACGAATTCAGTTAATTAGCAAACTTTTACTGTTGGTTCGTTATTCGTGTGGGCAAAAAGCCCGGGAGGTTCCGGTTTATTGACGATATTTTGTTGTCGGAGATTTTATTTCCACATTGAACAACATCTCCCTCAACATTCATCTTACATCTATAATTTCCACTCTTGAAGTGGATTTTTTTGGATATAAAAATTCGGAAGGAGGGTTCATGTTTAAACAACATCTCTATTTAGAAAAAGACACAGCTACTAATAGTCTACTTCATTATTGGAAGCTTCCATCCGAGACATTTGAAAAATGGAATACCAAAAGGACAATTTTTCAGACTTCGCCGAAATTGTTCATCGAGGATCGATTTTTAAAGCTGAATTGGACTGATTTATCATTGCGTTTTTGGCAAGCGAAGTTACCCGAAACGGATTATTTCTCGGGCTTATGTTATGGCCAACAAATCAAATTGTGCAGAATTATTGAAACCGTGGTCAGGACACACAATAACAAGGTACGACTGATCAGCCACATATAACAACCAATGGCGGGATCTGTACAATATTTTGAATACACACTGGGTTTTTGTTAGCAAATGATAAGGAGATTGGCCCCAGTATGTAGAAGAAAAAGCCACAGATCATTAACTCATTCAACACCCAACTTGAGGGATAAACTGGTACAGAGTCATTTTCAACGACCCAGCAGGAGAATTGGGACTGGGACCAAGCTGAAGGGTACTTTTGCTTGTGGTAATTGCAACATATGCCAATATATGCTTAATGCGGATAGTTTTGTCTTTGGGGATCAGAAGGTCGTACATCTGCGCTGGTATGTGAATTGCCGGACCAGGAATTGTGTTTATGCACTTATTTGCCCGTGTGGTAAAATTTATGTTGGACAAACCTCACAGGAATTACGTAGAAGAATACAACATCACCTATCTAATATTGGTCTTGGCACAGCGGGACAGAATGAATAAGGAAAAAGCCACTTACCTCTGTGGCTATGCACTTTCTGGATCACCATGGAGGTAAGTGTACGGGACTCAAAATTGTGGGCTTGGAATGTATATATAGGCAACATCAGGGGGGCCCCTGTTACAGCACATTTGTTAAGGTCTGAGGCCAGATGGATTTTTAATTTGGCCTCACTTACACCTTGTGGTTTAAATGAGGAGCTTACTTTCACTGGCTTTACACATAGATACTGAATTTTATTGTCTTTTGCCCTATGTTCACACATGTATAACACATATAAAAGAGTGAGAGAGAGGAAAAAAAAAATAAAAAAAAATTTTGTTTATTATTTTACACAGGTTAATTACTGTTATTTTGCACGTTAGGTGTATATGCACTTGTATTTACACTTATTGTTTGCTTGTCTTTCTAGTTTGGGTCATCATATGGGTGTTGCACGTTTGTATCACCTTCATTGCCCTCTTTGGATGGATGTGGTCAACATTTTTTTTGAGGCTCCTAATTTCCCACATGAATTCCTGTCTTCAGCTCCTCTTTCCTCATTTGGGGGCGAGATTTTTTGAGATTAATTTGGAAGTGACCCTCCTTGGATGGATATGGCAAGCATTCTTCAGAGACTCCTAACCCCTTATATGGACTCCTGCTGTCAGCTCCTTTTTTTTTCCCCTTGTCCTGGCTTACTTTTGGAGAGATCAATTCAAGACTATATTGGAAGTGACTAATTGCAAGCTCTGTGACTTTATATATGTATACACATGAGGATTTAAAGGGACAGTGGTTACACTGACCTTCATTATCCTCCTTCTTTTAAAAAAATAAAACAAACATATGCGATAATGGACTGAAGGACTTAGGCCAGATTGCACTCATGGACTTATGGGAATGATGCGCCTGATTCTACTCCTGGACTTATGGGAATGTATTTTTGATGAACTCACTAATTATCTCTTTTGCCGGGTTATATTATACTCTGGAGGGGAGGATGTGTGTGTGGGGGGAGGGCTTATTCTAGTATGGTTTAATGTTTTGGGGAGGAACCATCTGATTGATGGTTCCTCGTCTTATATATGTGCACATATATAACTGAATAGGGTATATTTCATTTATCTTTGCTTTGCATGAATTTAGGTATTCACTTACTTACTTATTTACTTCTCCTTTGTTCCTTTTTTTTCTCACATATATTTTTTCACATATTTTTTGGTGAAATTATTCAGATATCTTGTTTTATCATTACACAAAGGCTGTTATTGCTAATTTGGTTCATTCACCCCCTCTTTTATAACCCCCCCCCCACATCCTCTTTATTTATTTAAACACGTTGCCGACCTAGGACGAGAATGCTCGTCCTAATATGGCGTTACTTAACGCCCTAGGACGAGCATTCTCGTCCTAGGGTTAACGTGCCGCTGGCTGCCCGCTGCCGCAATCTACAGCAGGGGCCCGGCTGATACTAACAGCCGGGCCTCTGCTGTATCCGCCAGCACTGGTGATTACACCGATGCCGGCGGATTAAACCCCTTGTATGGCCGCGGTCACGCTGACCGCGGCATACAAGGTAATTGCGGCAGTTTTTAAAGCCATCGGGTCCCGTGAGGCGGTGGGGGGGGCCCGATGGCTGAGATGGAAGCCCCGATGCCTTGCCCAGAGGCATCGGGACTCCCATCTACGGGAAGCCCAGGGAGACCCAGCCACAGCTCTGAGTCTCCTAGGCAACGGTCAGCGTCTCACAGTGTGAGACGCTGACAGTTGAATGCAGCACAATACAGATGTATTGTGCTGCATTCAATCAGGGATCAGACCCTGAAATGTTTAAAGTCCCTTACTGGGACATAAGTGGAATGTAAAAAAAAAGTTAAATAAAAGTGTTTTAACAAAAAAAAATAAAAAAATAATAATAAAGTTTAAAAAAAAAAAAAAGACCATTCCCCATAAAGAACACATAAAAATTAGAAAAAAAAATAAAAAATATACATATTACGTATCGCCACGTCCGTAAAAACCTGCTTTATTAAAATATCACATGATCCAGCCCGCCCGGTCAACACCGTAAAAAATAAAAAATAAAAACTGTCTAAAAAAAGTAATTTTTGGTCACAAAAGTAATTTTTGGTCACATTTCATCACAAAAAATGTAATACCATGCGATCAAAAAAGTGTATGCCCCCAAAATAGTACCAATCTAACCGTCATCTCATCCCGCAAAAAATGAGCCCCTACCCGAGACAATCGGCCCAAAAAATAAAAAAACTACAGCTCTCTGACTATGGTGACCCTAAAACATGATTTTTCTTTGTTTCAAAAATGGTATTATTGTATAAAACTTAAAAAATAAAAATAAGTATACATGTTAGGTATTGCCACGTCCCGTTAAAAACCTGCTCTACAAAAATATAGCATGATCTCTCCCCTCAAGTGAACACTGTAAAAATAAAAAATAAAAACTGTCTAAAAAAAGCCATTTTGTGTCACATTTCATCACAAAAATTGTAATACCAAGCGATCAAAAAAGCGTATGCCCCCAAAAATAGTGCCAATCTAATCGTCATCTCATCCCGCAAAAAATGAGCCCCTACCTGAGACAATCGCCCAAAAAATAAAAAACACTACAGCTCTCTGACTATGGAGACACTGAAACATGATTTTTTTTTGTTTCAAAAAGGATATTATTGTGTAAAACTTAAATAAATAAAAATAAGTATACATGTTAGGTATCGCCACGTCCGTAAAAACCTGCTCTACAAAAATATAGCACGATCTCTCCCCTCAGGTGAATACTGTAAAAAATAAAAAATAAAAACTGTCTAAAAAAAGCCATTTTTTGTCACATTTCATCATAAAAAATGTAATACCAAGCGATCAAAAAAGCGTATGCCCCCAAAAATAGTACCAATCTAATCGTCATCTCATCCCACAAAAAATTAGCCCCTACCTGAGACAATCGCCCAAAAAATAAAAAAACTACAGCTCTATGACTATGGAGACACTAAAATGTGATTTTTTTTTTGTGCTTCAAAAATATTGTGTAAAACTTAAATAAATAAAAAAAGTATACATATTAGATATTGCCGCGTCCGTAACGACCTGCTCTATAAAAATATCACACGATCTAACCTGTCAGATGAATGTTGTAAATAACAAAAATAAAAACAATGCCAAAACTGCTAGTTTTTGTTACCTTGCCTCACAAAAAGTGTAATATAGAGCTACCAAAAATCATATGTACCCTAAAATAGCACTAACAAAACTGCCAACTTATCTCATAGTTTCCAAAATTGAGGTCAGTTTTTTGGAGTTTCCTACTCTAGGGGTACATCAAATGTGACATGGCAACTTAAACTTTTCCAGTGAAATCTGCCCTGGCGTTCCTTTCCTTCTGCACCCTGCCGTGTGCCTGTACAGCAGTTTACGATGACAAATGGGGCATTTCTGTAAACTACAGAATCAGGGTAATAATTACTGAGTTTTGTTTGGCAGTTAACCCTTGCTTTATTCTCAGAATAAAATGATCATATGGAAAAATCTGTCAAAAAAGTGAAATTCGGAAATTTTGGCTACATTTCCTTTAATTCTTGGTGGAACACCTAAAGGGTTAATAACGTTTGTAAAATCAGTTTTGAATACCTTGAGGGTGTAGTTTCTAAAATGGGGTCATTTTTGGGTGGTTTCTATGATGGAAGCCTCACAAAGTGACTTCAAACCTGAACTGGTCCTTAAAAAGTGGGTTTTGGAAATTTTGTGAAAAATTTCAAGATTTGCTTCTAAATTTCTAAGCCTTCTAACGTCCCAAAAAAATAAAATGTAATTTTCAAGTGATCAAAACCTGAAGTAGACACATGGGGAATATAAAGTCATAACTATTTTTGGAGGCATTACTATGTATTTTAAAAGTAGAGAAATTGACATTTGGAAATTTGGAAATTTTTCTAAATTTTTGGTAAATTTGGTATTTTTTTTATAAATAAGAATGAAATATTTTGACTCAAATTTACCACTGTCATGAAGTATAATATGTGATGAGAAAACAATCTCAGAATGGCCTGGATAAGTAAAAGCGTTCTAAAGTTATCACCACATAAAGTGAGACATGTCAGATTTGCTAAAAATGGCCTGGGCATGAAGGTGAAAAATGGCTGGGTCCTTAAGGGGTTAATTATTTATTTATTTATTTATTTACTGATTTATTTTCCTTTCCTCCATATGGACCCCAGTGCGTGACACGTCCAGGCTCCAGGAAGGCACCTTGGTACGCATTGTACCATCGGTAACTCCGGCTGTTTGGTATGCATCGTGACACGTACTGCGTGATACGTCGGCACGCTATGCATACGCAATATCTGGTAGCGTACGCTTAGTGGCGTTTGTTCAGGCGAATGATCACAGTAATGGATTCGCCTCCCTTTGCCTCCACCCCTCATGACCTCTAGGGCACTACAGGTGATCTTGCTTTGTTTGATTTAGTAGTATATATATATATATATATATATATATATTATATATATATACTAACACACCTCATTGCATGTCATTACCCTTGAGGAAGCTGGTGAGACCGGCGATACGCGTGGGGTGTTATATCTGGACAACATGCTGCCTCACTATTACAACAGATGAGTACTTTGAATATACCTGTGCACTTCTGTATTTTGATGTGATATTTTCTATATAGATTTTTTAATATTGGTGGTCACCTGACCTAGTGGGAAGGGCTTGCTCTGATTGGCTCACAGGCTCAGTAAGCCAGTGACGCATCAGTTGTGCTGTGACTGCTGAGACGAGCAGACGCACTGTGTGTGTAGTTCTGAAAGACTGAGACCTGTTTTGCTAAAATTGGGGTGTAATTGTTCTGGGAATCCATATTACATATCAGGGATACTGAAGGCCAGTGCAGGGCTAGTAATTAATCAGGTAGGGAGAGAGACAGGGGAGAAATAGGGAGAGGGACAGGGAGAGAGACAGGGAGAGAGAAAGGGAGAGAGACAGGGAGACAGAGAGACAGGGAGACAGACAGGGAGAGAGACAAAGACCAGTTGCAGGTCCACAGTCAAGTGAAAATGTCTGGCATTTAAAAGCAAAATGGGTCCAGTTCCAGCCAGACCTCGAGCTCTAAAAAAAGGAGAAGATGGCACAAGGCAGCAGTGCCAAAGGACCTGTAGCCGGAGCTTCTACTTGTAGTATTCGCAATACTTGGCCGTTTTTCCACGGGGCTAACCCACAAAGGCGCAAAATTGTAGTGGAGGAGAAAGTGGATGAGGTAGTGGAGTGGATGGCACGCTCATCTCAGTCTCAGCCGGATGATCTGCTGTCATCTGCTGATACAGTATCCATATGTAGCCAAGGGTCAGCCTCAGAGCTTTCCTCCTGCTCCACCATTGCTCTCTAGCATAGCCTAGCGTCGTGCATGCCTGTGTATTACGGAATCGCTAGATAATAGAACGCTGAGCATTCGTAGGCAATTTGTACGCTCATTCGTACATGTTCACATATGTTGGTTACCTTTAATAACTGTATGTTCGTTATTAGTGCGCGAATGTTTGCAAAACACCACATAATAATGTATGATTTGTACGCAGCTTCGCCAAATAGATTCATATGAGGTAAGAATCTTTTGAAAAGTTCGACGAACATTCGGCGAAGTGAATTTTGGATGATTCGCTCATCTCTACTTAAAACCACTCCCGCAACCATACATATATTAAAATAATAAAACTATATTCAAAATATCAAAACAAACACAAACCCTTTGACAAGCAGCAATTTTAGATGCCTAATTCTCATTAAAACATTCATCATTATCCACCGGTTCAATCTCTTGGTTTTACATTTCCCATATTACTTTAAAACCTCATTTTTTCAAATTAAACTTATACAAACAAATTGTTCCGTATTTTCCGATCACAGGATTCATATTTAGTCCAATAAAAACTACTATAGAGATCTTTCATTCATAAATCTCCCTAATCCCCGCAGTTAATCTGACCACGTGATCAGACTCAACCAATAGACAATTACTACTACTACTACTACTATTACAAGGAGATTCATTCATAAGTACCTCCGATCACATGACCATCCATTCCGTTTCAAAACTCCATGAAACTAAAGGAACTAATGAATGTTTACTCACCCTCTATCTATAGAAAGATGTGATAATATCATAATACAGTGTCTCCTCTTATAAGAATCGGAGTTACGTACTCCCACATCTAAATCAGACAAGGTTTCAGATTAAATTCTATATTTAAACCATTCGGTTGTAGAGTGTTCAGTTTATATATCCACTCCACTTCGCATTGCTTGATCCTTGCCACTGAATCTCCTCCTCGCCTTTTCTGGTTAACCCGTTCTACACCCATAAATATTAAACCACTCGGGTCCTTCTTATGTTTTCTCACATAATGTACTATGTGTCTCCAAACTCTTCCTTATATTCCGGATATGTTCTTGAACTCTTGTCTTTAATTTTCTCAAAGTGCGGCCCACATACTGGAGGCCACAAGGACACTTCAATAAGTGGATAACCCCCGAGTGTTCCCATGTAATTTCTCCTTTTACTTTCAATTTCTGACCTTTTGTCTTAGGCCTCATTCACACGTCCGTATAATGTGTCCGCATCCTTTCCGCATCCGTTTCCGCAATTGCGGACAATTATGCGGATAGGATGCGGATCCATTCATTTCAATGGGTCCCGAAAAAATTCGGACAGTGCACCGTGTGGTGTCCGCATCCGTGTGTCCGTTCCGACTGTCCACATAAAGAAATCCTCCTGTCCTACTTTTCTCCCAACTTGCGGTCCGTAGCACAATGAAAGTCTATGGATCCGCCAAAAATGCGGAAGACATGTGGAAAGGCATCCGCATGTCATCCGTATTTGCGGATTCCGTTCCAGGAGGGGAGAAAAAAAAAAGAAAAGGTACAGATGTGATTCATCCTTCCGTTTTTTGCGGATCCGCAAAAAATGGATGACATATGGATACATCCTTTCCGTTTTTTACGGAAAAACAGAACGGATGTCCTGGAAAAACTGAGTTTTTTACGGAACAACGAATCCGCAAAAAAAACTGACCGTTTTCCAGGATGTGCACAAATACGGACGTGTGAATGAGGCCTTAGATTGTACTTCTTGCACACAGATTTTCTTAGTCTCTTTTTTATGGTTTTTACAGGAAGGCAAAAACAGCACCAATTTATATCTATTTGTCTTCTCTACTTTTGTGGGAATACAATTCTGAACTAAATGATTTCTCAAATTAGGTGCTCCTCCTATAAATCACTCCTGGTTTATCGGCAATTATAGACCCCAACACTGGATCATTTTTTGAGACATCCCAGTTTTTCCTGACTGTATTTTTCATGGCCCAGCAATCATATTAAATTAGGTGAGGAAAGCAAATCTAAATTTTCAGTTTTTTACCCTCATTCTTTTCATTCATTCTCTGTTCTTCTATCTTCCTACTCTGCCCCTCTAGATCTTCTATTTGGTAGCCCTTCTCCACAAAACGCTCTTGTATTATTTTACTCTGTTGTCTATACACATCATCTGAGCAGTTACGATATATTCTCTGCAGTTGACCCTTCAGAATATTTTTGAGCCAAGGACTATAATGGCAACTATTATTTTCTATATACTAGAGATGAGCGAATCATGCAAAATTTTATTCGCCGAACATTCGCCGAACTTTTCCTAAGATTTGTATATTCGACGAATAGATTAGTAGAATTTGCGTACAAAATATACGTAATTATATGGGTTTTAGCAAACATTCGCGCACTGATAACGAATCCTCAGCGTACTATTGTCTAGCGATTACGCAATACGCAGGCACGCACAAGTCGAGAGGCCTCGGCGTGCACTCCTCAGAGGCAGAGTGAAGTTTTACAAATGGCATCCAGGCGATCATCAGCATTTAGCTCTGCAGAGCTGAAATACATGATCCGGCTGATGGACCGGCAGGATTACGATGGTACACACCGCTACCCGAACCAGCATAAAAAGGAGGTGATCCAGCAGGTGATCCGAGGCTTGCACCATCGTTTCAACACCGTGCGGACCCTGGGCCAGATCCAGTGTAAATGGTCCGATCTGAAGTTCAAGTGCCCAGAGCGGCTTAATGAGATCCGCGCAGAGATATGGCAGGGTGAGTATTGCGAATACTACTAGTAGATGCTCCAGCTACAGGTCCTTTGGCACTGCTGCACTGTGCCACCATCTCCATTTTTTAAAACTCGAGGTCTGGCTGGAACTGGACCCCTTTTGCTTATCCATTCCGGACATTTTTCAATTCACGCTGTGGCCCTGCAGCTGGTCTTTGTCCCTGTATCTCACTGTCTCTCTCTATCTCTCCCTGTCTCTCTCTCTCCCTGCCTGATTAATTACTAGCCCTGCACTTGCCCTGCAGTATCCCTGATATGTGTAATATGGATTCCCAGAGCAATTACCCCCAATTTTCACGAAACAGGTCTCAGAGTCTCAGAACTTCACACACAGTGCTTCTGCTCGTCTCAGCAGTCGCAGCAGAAGTGATGCATCACTGGCTTACCGAGCCTGAGCCAATCAGAGCAAGCCCTGCCCACTAGGTCAGGTGACCGCTTTCTTCCTAGGCATTTGCGCATGATCTCTAAACAGTAAAAGTTCGCTAATCAATTGAATTCGTACACAACAGGGTATAGAGTAACTTATACGTAGCAATAGCGTATAATTTATAGTACACACTACGTAGCAAATGCGTACAAAGACGAAGCGTATCAGATAATATTCAGATTCGCTTCGCAGCTGAAAATTTCCAAGATTCGATACGAATCAACGAATCGCTTCGCTCATCTCCAATATATACGCATTTACATCCAACTGTCTGAAAAAGGTTTTTGTTTTAATCCACCCTTTCTCCATATATAAAGTAAGATCTAGAAAATCTACAGATTCCTGACTAATATTACTTGTGAAAGTCAGATTCCAGTCGTTCCGATTAATCCCTGAAATGAAGTCCTCAAGACCCTGACGATTTCCCATCCATATAAACAGACAATCGTCGATATAACGTTTCCAAAGGGACGATTTGCCCCTTTGCTGTTCTTTATTTAGAATTGGCTCAATATGTTCTTTTTTCCATAACATAAAAAGATTGGCGAAACTGGGGACGAATTTTGCCCCCATCGCCGTACCAGTCTGCTGTAAATAAAATCTCTAAACCAAAAATAATTGTGACTAAGACAAAAATCTAAACATTTTACAATAAACTCTCCTTGGTGAGTGGTCATCATCGTAGTGGAGGTCAGGTACACTACTTTATAATTGGTGATGAGCAACGCAAGCTTTGCATCTGGATGACAATGACATCTGAAGGGTTAAAACTCTGTGACCGGCATTATGGCCAGCTGCGGACATTAGTGCCGGGTATTTGCTTTTTAAAACAGCAGACACCCGGCAGCCATGGCACCTGATACACGCGCCAACGGGTGCCATTTTTAAAGGCTGACTGCTGTGGCATTGTGTTTCCCCTGCGCATTGGGATTAACCCCCATTTGTTTCTTTCCAGCTATTTTTAAATGCCTGATGTAAATTTACTGTGGGCAGCCGGGAAAGGGTTAGCTTCACAAGCCTTCACACTCAGATTGGGCCACCAAGTAGGAATAATGTGAATAGGCAGACTAGCCTGGGTATCCCTGATTTATCACTATTCATTCCAAAGTTAGGCTACTTGGATCCATCATGGATCCGCAAAAACACTTCCATTCTGATAATACAACCGCCTGCATCCGTTATGAACGGATCGGGTTGTATTAACTTTAACATAGCCAAGACCAATATGTCATAAAAACTACAGAAAGTCAATGGGGGACTGATCCGTTTTCTATTGTGTCCGAGAAAACAAATCTGTCCCCATTGCCTTACATTGTGAGTCATGATGGACTCGTCTTGCTCTGCACCACATCGCGGACAGAACTTCCAGCATTATTCTGTCCGCAACAGGGATGTAACCAAATGGAACGGAATGCATTCTGGTGCTTCCGTTTTATCTCCATTGACAATGAAGGTGGACAAAACCAAAGCCTTAATATAAGAAGAGATGAATAAGGATGGCACTCACCAGTCTTCTCTTAATCTTCCATACTTTTATTTGCAAAAAAAACACATAATAGGGGAACAGAGGCAGACGCTTCACTCGCAGGCATAACCACTGCCGTCGACACCTAGGTTTTGCCTGCGAGTGAATCGTCTGCCTCTATTCCCCAATTATATGTGTTTTTTGCATTTAAGAAGACTGGTGCGTGCCATCCTTATTCGTCTCTTCTTATATTGAGAATTTACATGGACTGTACGAAGGATAGAGCACCACGAAGGTCTGTTGGTTGGTCCTGGAAGCCCCGTTGTATGTGCCCCGGTGTGGACTGAGTTGTGGCAGGGCCGTCCCCACACTTTTTCTATTTTCTGGTGGGACAAAACCAAAGCGTTTTCCCCCGATATGATCATATGACGGATCTCAATAGCGGAAAGGGAAAGTGCAGATGTGAAAGTAGCCTAATTCAGAATGAAGCAAATTTCTTGGCAAACTTTAGCGAATCGGCCAAAATCAAATTTTTGAAAAAAATTCTCATCTCTAGTAATTACCTTCAGATCCTGACCTGAGATGAAAGTTATGCAGAGAAGTGTCTGTAGTGTATCTACCATGAGGGACTGGGAAAAGCCTGACAGTGGCCGAGCTTCAAAGGAAATATGACCCATCAAAGCAAACCCCATCATAATTAATATTTGGAGTGCCCCACCTAGGTTAGTTTATGATCAGGATGAATAACCCTCATACATATGTTAAATCCATAGCCACACCACTCAGATGAAACCACCCGGAATTGGCTACTGGCAAAAATCATGGCTCGATTACTGTCATGTTTGCCCAGGCTGGAAAAGCTATGTCCAGGTGATTGTGGATACTTATTATATTTCTAGGAGATCCTGCCAGGACTTATGACCTAATGGGGTTTCTTAATAGAAATATAACTGAGTACGGGGAGGAGTGTACTTCATTATCATAAGGATAGCCTCCTATCAGTGATATCACAAGACAGTGGATGGGAGGAGTGTGCCTCATTATCATAAGGACAGCCTCTTCTCAGTGACATCACCAGCGAGTGGATGGGAGGAGTATGTTTCATTATCATAAGGACAGCCTCATGTCAGTGACATCACCAGCCATTGGACGGGAGGAGTGTGCTTCATTATCATAAGGACAGCCTCCTGTCAGTGACATCACCAGCCATTGGACAGGAGGAGTGTGCTTCATTATCATAAGGACAGCCTCATGTCAGTGAACATCACCAGCCATTGGATGGGAGGAGTGTGCTTCATTATCATAAGGACAGCCTCCTGTCAGTGACATCAACCAGCCAGTGATTAGGAGGACTGTGCTTCATTATCATTAAGGACAGCCTCCTGTCAGTGACATCACAAGCCAGTGATTGGGAGGACTGTGCTTCATTATCATAAGGACAGCCTCCTGTCAGTGACATCACAAGCCAGTGATTGGGAGGACTGTGCTTCATTATCATAAGGACAGCCTCCTCTCAGGACATCACCAGCCAGTGATTGGGAGGACTGTGCTTCATTATCATAAGGACAGCCTC
>ONZH01002912.1:0-313136 GCA_900303285.1 Rhinella marina
AGGGCCTGTAGGTGGACCTCCAAAAATTGTTTGGAGAGAGGCATAGGTGGACCTCCGGAAAAATTGTTTGAGAGAGGCCTAGGTGGACCTCGAAAAATTGTTTGGAGAGAGGGCCTGTAGGTGGAACCTCCAAAAATGTTTGGAGAGAGGCCTGTAGGTGACCCGGAAAAATTGTTTGGAGAGAGCCTGTAGTGGACCTCCGGAAAAATTTTTGGAGAGAGGCCTGTAGGTGGACCTCCAGAAAAATTTTTGGAGAGAGCCTGTAGGTGTCTCCGAAAAATTGTTTGGAGAGAGGGCCTGTAGGTGCCTCTGTTTGGAGAGAGGGCTGTAGGTGGATCCGAAAAATTGTTTGGAGAGAGGGCCTGTAGTGACCTCGAAAAATGTTTGGAGAGAGGGCTGTAGGTGACCTCCGGAAAAATTGTTTGGAGAGAGGCCTGGTGGACCTCGGAAAAATTGTTTGAGAGAGGGCGGACTCCGGAAAATTGTTTGGAGAGAGGGCCTGTAGGTGGACTCCGAAAATTGTTGGAAGAGGGCGAGTGGACTCCGAAATTGTTTGGACAGAGGCCTGTAGGTGGACCTCCGGGAAAAAATTGTTTGAGAGAGGGCCTGTAGTGGACCTCGGAAAAATTGTTTGGGAGAGAGGGCCTGTAGGGGGCCCTCCTGAAAAATTGTGGTAAAAGAGTGCCAGTTGGACCTCTGAAAAATGGCGTTTTTTTGGTCAGCGTTAGGCAAAGACGATATGGAGGAGTAGGAGGAGTAGAGAAGAGGAATCGGATACATAAGTAATGTTAATCTTTAGCTGCTTTCTCCCGGAGGAGATTTGAATTCCGGTGAAATCCAGGCTTTGTTCATTTTAATAAGCGTCAGCCTGTCAGCGCTGTCAGTTGACAGGCGTGTATGCTTATCGTTGATGACGCCACCAGCTGCACTGAATACCCGCTTTGACAGCACGCTAGCGGCAGGGCAGGCCAGCACCTCCAAGGCATACAGCGCCAGTTCAGGCCACGTGTCCAGCTTTGAAACCCAGTAGTTGTATGGAGCAGAGTGATCGCTACGGATGTTGGTATGGTCAGCTAGGTACTCCCTCACCATCTTTCTGTACAGCTCCCCCTACTCTGCCTAGACTGGGGACAGATGACAGTGTCTTGCTGGGGTGACATAACACTGGCAAATCCCTTGGAGAGCGTTCCCCTGCCAGTGCTGGACAAGCTGCCTGCTCACCTACTCTCCCCCGCTACTTGGCCCACAGAACCATGCCCTCTGCCGCTAGCGGCGTCAGATGGGAATAATTGTTTCAGCTTGTGCACCAGGGCCTGTTGATATCTATTCACTCTCATACTCCTTTCCTCTGCAGGGATGAGAGTGGAAAGGTTCTGCTTGTACCGTGGGTCCAGGAGAGTGAACACCCAGTAATCGGTGTTTGAAAAAATTCTTCTAACGCGAGGGTCACGGGATAGGCAGCCTAACATGAAGTCTGCTATGTGCGCCAGAGTCCCAACACGCAAGAATTCCCTCTCCTCACTGGCCTGACTCTCCATTTCCTCCTCCTCCTCCAAGTCCTCCTCTTCAGCCCATACACGCTCAAGAGTTAAGGAATGAGCACTGGTACCCTCTACTGTCTCGCCGACATTCTCCCCCTCTTCCTCCTCATACTCATCCCCCTCCTCCGATACGCGCTGAGAAACAGACCGGAGGGTGCTCTGTCTATCAAGCGACGTATCTTCCTCCACCGTCTCTTGTGACAAGCGCAAAGCATCCGACTTGATGCTGAGCAGTGAGTTTTTCAACAGGCAAAGCAGCGGGATGGTGAGGCTGATAATGGTGGCATCGCCGCTGACCATCTGTGTTGACTCCTCAAAGTTGCTCAACACCTGGCAGATATCAGACATCCACGTCCACTCCTCATTGTAGACTTGAGGAATCTGACTGACCTGACTACCAGTTCTGGTGGAAGTTTGACATCTGGCAGTCTACAATCGCTCTGCGCTGCTGGTAAACTCTGGATAACATGTTTAATGTGGAATTCCATCTCGTGGGCACGTCGCACAACAGTCGGTGAGCGGGCAGTTGTAGGCGGCGCTGCGCTGCCCTGAGAGTGGCAGCATCTGTGGTCGACTTGCGGAAATGCGCACAGATGCGGCGCACCTTGGTGAGCAAATCAGACAGATTGGGGTATGTCTTGAGGAACCGCTGAACTATTAGATTGAACACGTGGGCCAGGCATGGCACATGTGTCAGTCTGCCGAGTTGCAGGCCGCCACCAGGTTACGCCCGTTGTCACACACAACCATGCCTGGCTTGAGGTTCAGCGGTGCCAGCCACAGATCGGTCTGCGCCGTGATGCCCTGTAACAGCTCTTGGGCGGTGTGCCTTTTGTCACCTAAGCTCAGCAGTTTGAGCACCGCCTGCTGGCGCTTACCCACGGCACTGCTGCTGCGCCTAGAGCTACCGACTGAAGGCGCCGTGCCCACGGATGGTAATTCAGTGGAGGAGGAGAGGGTCGGAGGAGGAGGCATAGTACGTCTGAGAGACCGTGACCAAGGTAGGCCCCGCAATCCTCGGTGTGGGAAGTACATGAGCGGCCCCAGGGTCAGTCTCGGTCCCAGCCTCCACCAAGTTAACCTAATGTGCCATCAGTGAGATATAGTGTCCCTGCCCGGCAGTACTTGTCCACGTGTCCGTGGTTAGGTGGACCTTCTCAGAAACAGCGTTGGTCAGGGCACGGATGATGTTCTGTGACACGTGCTGGTGTAGGGATGGGACGGCACATCGGGAAAAATAGTGGCGGCTGGGGACCGAATACCGAGGGGCAGCCACCGCCATGAGATTGCGAAAGGCCTCGGTCTCTACCAGCCTATAGGGCAGCATTTCCAGGCTCAGCAATTTTGAGATGTGGACGTTGAGGGCTTGGGCATGTGGGTGGAACTGTATTTCCTCTTGCGCTCCAGCGTCTGCTGTAAAGACAGCTGAACGCTGCGCTGGGACACATTGGTGGACACTGTGGAGGATCGTGGAGGCGAAGGTGTGGTTTTCCGGCGGGAGGCACTCATGCCGGGGTCCTGGGCAGGGGGTTGACTAGCAGAGGCAGCGAGTGACACAGGGGAAGGAGCAGTGGTGTGACCCGCAGGAGGTGGTGAACGGCCTTGGTTCCATTGAGTGGGGTGTTTAGCACTCATATGCCTGCGCATGCTGGTGGTGGTTAGGCTAGTAGTGGTGGCACCCCTGCTGATCCTGGTGTGGCACAGGTTGCACACCACAGTCCGTCGGTCATCCTCATTTTCTTTAAAGAACCTCCAGACTTGCGAACATCTAGGCCTCACCACGGGAGCTTCACTACGTGAAACAGTTGCTGCTGATGCACCAGCTCTGGCCCTGCTTCTCCCTCTGGCCACACCACTGCCTCTTACAACCTGTTCTGGTGCAGCACTAGTCTCCGCCTCAGAAGCACTGTCTTCACTCGGCTTATCAACCCAGCTTGGGTCAGTCGCCTCGTCATCCTCCGATTCCTCAGTCTGCTCCCCCCTTGGACTTCCTGCCCTGACAACAACTTCACCACTGTCTGACAACCGTGTCTCCTCATCGTCCCACACCTCTTTACAAACTTCTTCCACTAACTCAACATTGTCATCATCATCATCATCACCCACAGACTGCGACAGTTTGAAAACTTGGGCATCGGGAACGAGGTCAGCAGCAACCTGAGAAGTGGTTTGTGACTCTGGGAAGGGTCCAGAAAACAGTTCCTGAGAGTATGCCGGATCGCATTCCAAATTTTCCTGGGAGGGGGCAGACTGGGGGGAAGGAGATTGAGGTGGAGGAGCCAGAGGAGTGCTCCCTTGGGTAACGTGGGTGAACTGCGTGGAAGACTGACTGGTGGACAAATTCCTTGAAGTATTGTCCGCTATCCACAACATCAGCTGTTCGCACTGTTGTGGTTTCAACAGTCCTCTACCACGTGTCCCTGTAAGTTGAGACATGAAGCTAGGGAGTGTAGCTCTGCGGCGTTCCCCTGCTCCCTCATCAGCAGGTACTGTCTCACCCTGCCCAGGACCACGGCCTCTGCCCCCTGCAGTAATTGAATGCCCAAGCCCACGCCCTCGTCCTCGACCCTTAGCCCTGGGGTTCAACATTTTCTGTATATAAGTGTATTATATAAAAAATAAATGGGCCTGCTGTACTGAAACCCACAAACTTGTTCAGTCTGGTTGAATTAAGTGACGTACAGAAAGTGTCACCTGGACAGAAAATACGGATTGTAGTGAGTGTACTGAACTGTGACACACAGAATGGTTCCACACTGCTGTGTGAAATGGATTTGTATCACTGAGCTAAAACAACAAAAAAATTATTTTTTTATATATATATATATTTTTTTATATATATTTTTTTAGTTTTTTTTTTTGGAACGTGACGTGCAGAAACTATCGTAGAGCTAACTGACACCCTGCTGACGGTGGCTATTTTGACTGCGACCCAGACAAATGTCCCACAGAGATTTTTGGGATCAAGCTATATACGTGGAAGCAAAAGACCTGGTTGTATTAAGTGACGTACAGAAAGTGTCACCTGGGCAGAAAATACGGATTGTAGTGAGTGTACTGAACTGTGACACACAGAATGGTTCCACGCAGCTGTGTGAAATGGATTTGTATCACTGAGCTAAAACAACAAAAAAACTATTATTTTTATATATTTTTTTTTAATATATATTTTTTTTTAGTTTTGTTTTTTTTTTGGAACGTGACGTGCAGAAACTATCGTAGAGCTAACTGACACCCTGCTGACGGTGGCTATTTTGACTGCGACCCAGACAAATGTCGCACAGAGATTTTTGGGATCAAGCTATATACGTGGAAGCAAAAGACCTGGTTGTATTAAGTGACGTACAGAAAGTGTCACCTGGACAGAAAATACGGATTGTAGTGAGTGGACTGAACTGTGACACACAGAATGGTTCCACACTGCTGTGTGAAATGGATTTATATCACTGAGATATAACAATAAAAAAAGGGGTTATATATGGTGATAGCTGCACTACTAGTGCCAGCCAGCCAAGCCAGGAGACAAAAAAAAAATTTCTTGTAGCCCTTAGAAGGGTTGTTGGGTTCTTTGTGGGTGATTCCTGCCTAACAGAGAACTAAATGCAGGCCCTAACACTCTCCCTGAAACGCAGCAGCTCTATCCCTAACGACATCCAGACAGCATCTGAGCCGAGCACCGCGGCCAGTCACTAGTATATTCCAGGGTCACCTGATCAGGCCAGCCAACCCCTGCTATCGACATGTAAGGGCCCCACGTGATGCTGGGTGTACCGCAGAGTCTCCTGGCTTTTGATTGGCTGAGTTTATAGGCACCAAAAATGAACGATGCGGAAGTTGCCATTTCCTCGAGCATGGCGAGATACTCGTCCGAGCAGCGAGCACTTACGAGTACCCTAATACTCGAACGAGCACCAAGCTCGGACGAGTATGCTCGCTCGCACAACTCCTTTAAGTTTCTTTGATCATCTCACCTGTCCCCCTGCTGTTTTACCCAGAAAAAAATGTTTTACTTGGACAACCCCTTTAAATATGATAATAACAGTACATGATGGAAGATACTGTGCTGTTCTCTGAGACTGTATAACACAACTGGCTTAGATATACACATATCTTCAAACTGTCAAGAATCCAGAGGGACAGTCCTGGAATTTGCCCGCTGCCCCACAGTCCAGTAGGACTGCAGCAAGTCCTGACTTCAAATATATCTGCAAATGTTTGGGAAAGCACACAGTCTAACATGAATGGGTTCCTGTGCTCAAGTCTCATCTCGTGATTTATCATGCAGAACTATGGAGATATTCTGTCTTTATACTGTAATCTTGATTTAAATAAATTACAGAGAAGTCACATCTACAAAGAAATAAATGCAGTGATTACCACTATGTTATCTATAACCTCCATTTAGTGTTCTCCGCACTCTGGACACTGCGGAGAGTAGATGTGATTGCCGCCTTCCATTAGGTGGTACATTATTTAGTTTTTACCCTGAAGTGAAGTCCGTCTCTGCTCCTACCCACCACGGCTGGCCTCCTGGAGGAGTGTGATGCTGGGAAGCTAGTAATTCCACCGCTTCAAGACATTTTAGCTTTTCACAAGAAATATAATTGCCAGATGTAGCTATGTGTATTTATAGATCTACTGAACGCCTGGAGCTAAAGCCTAGATATGAGGAGCAGTTTGGTAGGGTCATTACCTTGTAGAGATGCTCTTGCCAGTCATATTCTTGTCCATAGGGGGCAATATTAGGATATTGTAGTGGTCTTCTGTCACCTTTGCTTGTATTGTGTGACTGTTAATTGGAAGAATCACCCAATATTCTGTAACCTCTGAACAAAGAACAGAGGTACGTTTTACCTGGTCATTCATGGGGGCTGCAACCACACCCAACCACAAATCAGTTGGACAAAGCTTTTAACTAACTAACCCATTTGCTGTCATGAGGGGCAGAAAAATTCTTCCACAGGGTATGATGACCCACAGACCTGGTGCTGCAGATCGATGGGATTGCAGACATTACATAGAATATGTTTTGTGTTTTGATGGCTTACTTTCATCTATGGCTTTTATCAACAGTTACTGACCACAAATCAAACAAACAGTGACATCCAACACTGTACAAATCAATGGCTAAAAGTCTCCAGGTTAGTAAGTGACAGCAATTTAAAGACAGGGTCAATAGCGTCACTCAGCATAAAAGTACGCCAGGCAACGCTATTTTGCATGCCAATTCATGCCACGCATTCCACACTATAAAAGCAGTTCTGGTGGGGGAGCTCACCAGAGGTAAGTGGAATTGTTCTACTTTAGCAAATTTTGAACAAGACGCAAATCATATTTAACAACATCTACTTTAACCCCTTAACAACCCATATGCGTTTTTACTGTAGTCACTAAGGGGCCTTAGGCTGGGTTGGGGTGATGCAAAAACAAATTCTTCATTTTTTTTAAAAAAAAAATAAGTATTTATTGGGCAAAAGTAGTAAAACATAAAAAAAAAACTATGCCGTACATTTATTAAGACGTGCGTTTTAGATGCCGGTCTTTATAAACCCCTAAGCTGGCGGCAGGGGCATAGCTAAAGGCTCATTGACCCTGGTGTAAGAGTTCAGCTTGGGCCCCCCCCCCCTTTACCTCAATGCTTTGTGGCAAGGGGCAGGGGAGTTAAAAATTGAAACTTCCCCCCTATGCCAAATTCTCAACCTAACCCATTCCCTCCAGTCCTACTGTTAATGAAAAGGGGTTGTCTTCTTTTTACTACTGATAACCTATTCTCAGGATAGGTCATCAATATCAGATCAGCAGGGGTCCGACCTCCGGCACGGCGCCAATCAGCTGTTTGAAGAGGAGGCAGCGCTCATACGGGAAAAAAAAGCGGACAATCCCTTTAAAGACATACTTGGAAAACATTACATACAGCGCTACAGAATATACAGGGTAATACAGCGCCACATACCTGTTCTATCCATTGACTTCTCCTCTGATGCAGATGTTTTTCCTTATCTTCTCCTTTCAGACCAGACCACCAAGATGATTTCTTTCAGTCACCTCTTCACTCTGCAGAGTTTGACAAACAGACATCTTAGTTTCCTACTTTTCCATCATTCTCCCACCTTCTGAACACCCCATCCTGCCACCAATACTGTGCCTGCTGTGCCCCCCAATACTATACTACAGAAACATTCCCCATGAAAATACTAACACCACACAGTGCACCAATACAAATATACCTCTTTGGAGAAGAAAAGTAAAGTCCAGCTTCCGTATAAAATGCTTGCGTCTTTATTAATAGCGGTAAAAGCCAAACAAGTAGTACATGGACGGTCTACGCGTTTCGGACCCCTACATCACGGTCCTTATTCATGACACACTACAGAGTGAATGAAACACACAATTTAAAACATAGTAGTCCCAATCACACCCAGGAATCAAGATCACATGACTCCTGTGGCACCTGTTATACATAGAAAAAACAGACATAAAGTGCATGCCCTTCACCTATATTGCAAAATTAAATCATGTTTTTTATTCAGACCAGATGGGAAGCAAGTTCCCATCTCAAACATCCAATATGCTTCCCTGCTCAAGAGTTTGTTTATGGTCACCTCCCCTAACTGGGAAGGTAACCCTTTCTATACCTTGAGCTACAAAAGCCGCAGTATCCCCTTTGTGAACTGTAGCAAAGTGAAAGCTCACCGCAGAGACATTCCGTTCCCTGTAGTGAGGAATATCTGATAAATGTTTACGAATCCTTGCCTTGATTTCTTTAGTGGTACATCCCACAAATTGAAGGCAACATGTTCTACATGTAATCAGATATACTCAGGGCTCCAGATGGCGACCAAAATGGTCGACAATGCGACTCACTATTTGCAAATGGCGATAAGACTTTTTAGTTTGCGTATATAGTTTGCAGATATACTGCAAACTCAGTGTTACAATTTTAATACTGTCTAATGGTATAACTTTTCAAGCTTTATGTTGGTTTTTGGCCTGTTATAGCAACTATACCTTGGAACTTCAATATTATATTTGTACAGTAATTGATTTTTTTTATTAAGACATTTCTTTTATGTTTAATGGGGATTTTTATCTCCAGGTCTCAGGAGTATCTATGGGGGCCAAGTTCTCACCGTCCATAGCCAACATTTTTATGGCTTGGTGGGAAAAACAGTATATCTATGTCGATACTAATCCGTTCTTCCAGCACATCAAATGGTATGGTCGTTATATCGACGATATATTGATTATATGGAAAGGTGAACCATCGGATTTAACAGCGTTTAGTGATTTTTTGAATCAATGCTTTGACTCTCTGCGATTTGATGTGCATGGAGGAACAGATTCGATCGATTTTCTGGACTTGCATCTTCTGGGGGATCACATAGAATCCAGGATTGTAACATCCACTTACAGAAAAAACACTGCAGGTAACACCATACTCCTTTCCACATCCTGCCACCCATCACATGTCACTAGAAATATACCCAGGGGGGAAATGATAAGGGCTAGGCGCAATTATTCTAATGTCTCTACCTTTTTATTAGAAGCGGAAAAAATCAGGGATAGACTGTTAAGAAGAAATTATACAGCCCATGCTATTGACAGTGCCAAACAATGGGCGTTATCTCTTAACAGGCAATCTCTATTGTTTCCTAGTACTCAAGAAACATATAAAGAAAAAACTAAAATAAGGGCTATAAATGCTAAAAGAAATAACAAATCGACCACTTTGTTACTAGTTTCAGTCAGGAGTACCGGGCAATATGTAATATAATACAGCGACACTTACCAGTACTCAATTATGACAGTGAGTGGAAGGATGTGGTTGCAGCGGGGGTTAAATATGCAGCACACAAGACAAGACTCCTACGCTGGGGAGTAAAATCAGTCCCAGTTTGTTTCAGGATAAAACTGTGAAACAACCAGTGTGGTTAACTTGCAGGGGCAGTTACAAATGTGGCAGTAAAAAATGTATATGCTGCAATCATATGCAAACAGGCCAAAAATTCACCTCTACAGCTACTGCCAAAAGTTATACCATTAGACAGTATTTAAATTGTAACACTGAGTTTGCAGTATCAGTGCTCCAGACTAAAAAATACCTAGGAGCCATTGGCTCCTGAATTGAAAAATTTAGGAGCCAAATTAAATTTGTAGTCGCCAAATTTAAATACATATAATTAAAAAAAGACTTGGAGGAGAAGATAGAACGTCTGACCCATAATAGAACAGTCCTATCCTATTTTTTTTAAAGGTGACTAAAAAATGGCGAATTGTGCATATTTTTTTTTTTTCTGTTACGTGTTCACCACATTTTTTTTGTTCACCAGATTTTTTAAATATTTTAATAGTTTGTACTTTTCGGACGTGGCGATATGTAAAATGTTTAATTATTGTTAATATATTTTATATGTCAAATTGGGAAAGGGGGGTGAGGGGCGCCTCGTTCAAAATGCCTATTCTTGTCCGCTGTTGCAGACAAGAATAGGACATGTTCTGTAATTTCTTGCAGAGCCGCAGCAAGTTCGCACGCCGCCTATTGAAGTGAATACGGCCACATCTATTCTGCAAAATTGCAGAATAGATGCGGGCGCATTCACACGGTCGTGTGAATGGGCCCTTAAATTTAATATATTGGGAAGGGGGGTTTGTTTGTTTTTACTTTTTATTTAACCCCTTCAGCCCCGGGCCTGTTTTCACCTTCCTGCCCAGGCCATTTTTTGCAAATCTGACATGTGTCACTTTATGTGGTAATAACTTTGGAACGCTTTTACTTATCCAGGCCATTCTGAGATTGTTTTCTCGTGACATATTGTACTTCATGACAGTCATAAATTTGAGTCAATATATTTCACCCTTATTTATGAAAAAATACCAAATTTACCAAAAATTTGGAAAAATTTGCAAATTTCCAAATTTCAATTTCTCTACTTTCAAAATACACAGTAATACCTCCAAAAATAGTTATTATTTTACATTCCCCATATGTCTACTTTATGTTGGCATCATTTTGTAAATGTCATTTTACTTTTTTAGGACGTTATAAGGCTTCAAAGATTTGAATCAAATCTTAAATTTTTATAAGATTTCCAAAACCCATTTTTTTAATGACCAGTTCAGATATAAGGTTACTTTGTGGGGCTTATATAGTGGAAACTCCCCATAAATCACCCCATTTTAGAAACTACACCCCTCAAACTATTCAAAACTGATTTTACTAACTTTGTTAACCCTTTATGTGTTCCATGAGAATTGACGGAATATTGGAATGAAATTTCAAAATTCCATTTTTTTAGCAGATTTTAAGTTTTAATCCAATTTCCATGAAACACATCAAGGGTTAACAACAAAAAAAAACACAAACTCTATTACCCCAATTCTGTAGTTTACAGAAACACCCCATATGTGCTCGTAGCCCAATGTACTGGCGCACAGCAGGCTTCACAGTGGAAGGAGCACCATATGGCTTTTGGAGAGCAAAATTAGCTGGAATAATAATTGGGAGCTATGTCGCACATGAAGCTGGCCCTACAGTGGAAACCCCCCAAAAGTGACCCCATTTTGGAAAGAGCACCCCTTAAGGAATCTTTCAAGGGGTGTGGTGAGCCCTTTGAGCTCAATGGGTTTTCCCAGAATTAGGATTCACGCGGAAGTGAAAATGAAAAATTGCAATTTTTTGACAAAAAGTTGATATACACTCACATTTTTCACATTCACAAAGGGTAACGGGACAAAATGCACCCCACATTTTGATCACCATTTCCCCCCGAACAGGGCAACACCCCATATGTGCTCGTAGCCCAATGTATTGGCGCACAGCAGGCTTCACAGTGGAAGGAGCACCATATGGCTTTTGGAGAGCAAAATTAGCTGGAATAATAATTGGGAGCTATGTCGCACATGAAGACCCCCTGAGCTGGCCCTACAGTGCAAACCCCCCAAAAGTGACCCCATTTTGGAAAGAGCACCCCCGTACAAACATTTTAAGTGGTAGAAAGGGTACTTTTTAGCAAACTGGAGTCTCACAGAAGGCAGAAATGCAAGTAACAGCATTTCAAAGCACAGATTTGTGAAAATGAAAAATTACAAGCAGACCCCAATTTTTCACATTCACAAGGGGTTAAAGGAGAAAATGCACCCCAATACATGTTCCCCATTTTTCCCCCATTAAAACAACACCCCATTTGTGCTGGTAACCCGCTGTATGGGCGCACAGCAGGCCCCTAGAGGCAAACAGCAAAATATGTATTTTGCAGATCAGAATTAACAGACATGGTTTTTTTAGGGCCATGTCTCATTTAAAAATTTCCTGAGGTCCCCAGAAATTAAAAACCCCAAGAAATGACCCCATTTTGGAAAGAGCACCCCCGTACGAACATTTTAAGTGGTAGAAAGGGTACTTTTTAGCAAGCTGGAGTCTCACAGAAGGCAGAAATGCAAGTAACAGCATTTCAAAGCACAGATTTGTGAAAATGAAAAATTACAAGCAGACCCCAATTTTTCACATTCACAAGGGGTTAAAGGAGAAAATGCACCCCAATACATGTTCCCCTTTTTTCCCATTAAAACAACACCCCATTTGTGCTGGTAGCCGCTGTATGGGCGCACAGCAGGCCATCAGAAGCAAACAGCAATATATGGTTTTTTTAGGCCAGAATTAACAGACATGTCTCATTTAAATCACTCCTGAGGTCCCCAGAAATTTAAAAAACCCACAAGTGACCCCATTTAGGAAAGAGCACCCCCGTATGAACATTTTAAGTGGTAGAAAGGGTACTTTTTACTAAACAGGTGTCTCAAAGAAGGCAGAAACACTTGTAAGAG
The DNA here is from genome assembly GCA_900303285.1 of Rhinella marina. Taxonomy (NCBI): domain Eukaryota; kingdom Metazoa; phylum Chordata; class Amphibia; order Anura; family Bufonidae; genus Rhinella; species Rhinella marina. The sequence goes on from ONZH01002912.1 coordinate 12,366, forward strand.
CATTTCAAAGCACAGATTTGTGAAAATGAAAAATTACAAGCAGACCCCAATTTTTCACATTCACAAGGGGTTAAAGGAGAAAATACACCCATTGCATGTTCCCCAATTTTCCCCCCATTAAAACAACACCCCATTTGTGCTGGTAGCCCGCTGTATTGGCACACAGCAGGCCACCAGAGGCAAACTGCAAAATGTGGTTTTTGCAGGCTGAATTTAACAGACATGGTTTTTTTAGGGCCATGTCTCATTTAAAAATTTCCTGAGGTCCCCAACAACCAAAAACCCCAAGAAGTGACCCCATTTTGGAAACAGCACCCCTGTACGGACATTTTAAGTGGTAGAAAGGGTACTTTTTCACAAACTGGAGTCTCACAGAAGGCAGAAATGCAAGTAACAGCATTTCAAAGCACAGATTTGTGAAAATGAAAAATTACAAGCAGACCCCAATTTTTCACATTCACAAGGGGTTAAAGGAGAAAATACACCCATTGCATGTTCCTCAATTTTCCCCCATTAAAACAACACCCCATTTGTGCTGTTAGCCCGCTGTATTGGCACACAGCAGGCCACCAGAGGCAAACTGCAAAATGTGGTTTTTGCAGGCTGAATTTAACAGACATGGTTTTTTTAGGGCCATGTCTCATTTAAAAATTTCCTGAGGTCCCCAACAACCAAAAACCCCAAGAAGTGACCCCATTTTGGAAACAGCACCCCTGTACGGACATTTTAAGTGGTAGAAAGGATACTTTTTCACAAACTGGAGTCTCACAGAAGGCAGAAATGCAAGTAACAGCATTTCAAAGCACAGATTTGTGAAAATGAAAAATTACAAGCAGACCCCAATTTTTCACATTCACAAGGGTTAAAGGAGAAAATACACCCATTGCATGTTCCCCAATTTCCCCCATTAAAACAACACCCCATTTGTGCTGTTAGCCCGCTGTATTGGCACACAGCAGGCCACCAGAGGCAAACTGCAAAATGTGGTTTTTGCAGGCTGAATTTAACAGACATGTTTTTTTAGGGCCATGTCTCATTTAAAAATTTCCTGAGGTCCCCAACAACCAAAAACCCCAAGAAGTGACCCCATTTTGGAAACAGCACCCCTGTACGGACATTTTAAGTGGTAGAAAGAGTACTTTTTCACAAACTGGAGTCTCACAGAAGGCAGAAATGCAAGTAACAGCATTTCAAAGCACAGATTTGTGAAAATGAAAAATTACAAGCAGACCCCAATTTTTCACATTCACAAGGGGTTAAAGGAGAAAATACACCCATTGCATGTTCCCCAATTTTCCCCCATTAAAACAACACCCCATTTGTGCTGGTAGCCCACTGTATTGGCACACAGCAGGCCACCAGAGGCAAACTGCAAAATGTGGTTTTTGCAGGCTGAATTTAACAGACATGGTTTTTTTAGGGCCATGTCTCATTTAAAAATTTCCTGAGGTCCCCAACAACCAAAAACCCCAAGAAGTGACCCCATTTTGGAAACAGCACCCCTGTACGGACATTTTAAGTGGTAGAAAGGGTACTTTTTCACAAACTGGGGTCTAATAGAAAAGAATATGTAGGGATGGTGAAAAGTGGATATGCAAGATACAGAGACTAAATGTGAGGTGTAAAGTGAAAAATTTTAGGGTGCATCAGGGATGAAACTAATCCATGGATTGGTGGTAGATTCTGAAACAATCCTTGATGCACAGACCAGGTTTCTCTGGGCAGGTTTCGCAGTGGTGTATAGTGTCCTTCCTAATCCCCCTTTTAGAACACACCCTGCATCGCTTTTGGGTTCTTCCCTTTCTCGCTGTCTGGGGAACTTCACCAGGGAAATGTTGTCCTGGTACAACTCGGGCACCGTAACCTGAAGAAGTACTGGGGGCCTCTTCTGCTTGGTTGGGAAAAATTAGGGCCTTGATCACTACTTCTTGAAAGTGAAGGAAAGTTCCCGTGTGCCCTGCAGATTTATAGAGCACGTACGCATTGTACATTGCCGTCTGTACAAGGTGTACGGCTAGTTTTTTGTACCACACTTTGGTTTTTCGTGTGGCATTGTAGGGCTTCAGAACTTGATCTGAAAGATCAACTCCTCCCATGTGCTTGTTATAGGCCAGGATGCAGTCCGGTTTGAGAACAGTGGTACTGGTACCACGTACTGCGGCAGGGGAGCTGGTGTTGGGGTGAATGCTGGTCAGTACAAGGACGTCCCTCTTGTCCTTGTACTTAACCACCATCATGTTTTCGTGGAGAAGAGCCCTACTTTCTCCCTTCCTAAGCGGTTGCCCTACCAGTGATCTAGGGAGCCCTCTCTGATTTTTGCGTACTGTGCCGCAAGCCACAGTACGCCTGGCACTTAGGGACATGAACAGGGGCAAGCTGGTATAATAGTTATCTACGTAGAGGTGATAACCCTTATCCAGCAGTGGGTGCAGCAAGTCCCACACTAGTTTCCCACTAACTGATAGGCCAGGGGGGCATTCTGGGGGTTCTATCCGTGAATCTTTGCCTTCATAAACCCGGAACCTATAGGTGTACCCAGACCTACTCTCACAGAGCTTGTACATTTTTATGCCATACCTTGCCCGCTTGTTAGGCAGGTACTGGCGGAATTTTACCCTCCCCTTGAAATGCAACAGGGACTCATCTATACAGATGTTTTTTTCAGGGGTGTACACTTCAGAAAACTTGGCGCTGAAGTGATCAAGGAGGGGTCTAATTTTGAAAAGCCTATAAAAATTTGGGTCATTTTGGGGAGGACACTGTGCATTATCGTTGTAATGCAAAAATTTTAGAATAGAATCGAATCGATTCCGGACCATGGCGGCACTGAATACTGGAGTGTGGTACAAGACATCCACACTCCAATACTGTCTCATTTCTGGTTTTTTAATAAGCCCCATGTGCAGCACAAGCCCCCAGAAAATTTTCATTTCTGCTGCTGTTACTGGGGTCCAACCAAGGGGTCTTGCAAATGGTGACGTGGGGTTCTGGGTAATGAACTGCTGGGCATATAGATTAGTTTGGGCCACGATAAGATTTACTAAATCGTCACTGAAAAAGATTTTGAAAAAATCAATTTCGGTGAAGCCCGTGCAGTCAATTAGAATTCCAGAGTTTCCCACAAACTATGGAATTTGGGGCTCATAAGCGTCAGGGGGTGGGGTCCATGTGGGGTCACTCTGGGGGGCTGCCTCAGCGGTCGTTCTGGGGCGCCTCCTAGAGGGTCCCTCATCAGCGGATGATGATGATGATGAGGGGGGGGTGGAGGAGTAGAGGAAAGTGGCGTCCTCTTCTCCTTCAGTGGCCGACTCGGTATCAGAGGCAAGGATGGCGTATGCCTCTTCTGCCGAGTAAGTGCGTTGGGATGAATGGGCCATTTCTATTTTTTTGGGGTGTGTTGGGTGAAACGTGTAAACCTTTAATTAGTGTGAGGGGTGTGTGTAGTGGTTTTACACGTGAAAATGTTTTTTACAGTATTGACTTTGAATTAAAAAAAAAGGGGGGGAGGGGAATAAAAAAAAGTTCTTGGGAGTAATAAAAGTCTTGAAATAAAAAAAAAAAGAAAAAGAAAAAAAAAAAGAAAGTTTTTGCTGCAGGAAAAGAAAAAAAAAAAGAGCAGACGCGATCAGTAATGGACTACTGATCGGTGCTCAGTTCTTGCAAAATGCACGTACGCAGAACACGTGCAAAAACCAAAACTGCCACTAACTGAAATTTATCTAACTACCACTAACTGTGTTTTTTTTTTTTTTTCACAGAAGTAAAAAAAAAAATAAAATAAAATATGCAGATGCTGCTTTCACAGCACGCACGCACACAGACGGTGTGTGAGTGCAGAAACTGCAGTGAATAAATTCACTGCAGTCCTCTGCAAACAGCACGTACGCAGTTACTATGCGTACGTGCAAAAACCTACACTGACACTAACTGAAATTTATCTAACTAGCACTAACTGTGATTTTTTTTTCACTCAAGTAAAAAAAAATGCAGATGCTGCTTTCACAGCACGCACGCACACAGACGGTGTGTGAGTGCAGAAACTGCAGTGAATAAATTCACTGCAGTCCTCTGCAAACAGCACGTACGCAGATACTATGCGTACGTGCAAAAACCTACACTGACACTAACTGAAATTTATATATATATATATATATATATATATATATATGGATTTTTATATATATATATGATATATAACTAACTGACACTAGCTAAAGTTTCAAAAAATGTGCTTACGCAGCACGCACGCACACAAAACGTGTGTGCGTGCAAATACTGTAGATAAAAAATTCACTACAGTATAAAAAAACTGAACACTAGCTAAAAATTTAACTTATATCTCTATATATAGAGATATGGAGCTCTATATATATTTATATAAAACCCTAACTATACTTTCTTCTTTTTTCACCAAAAAAATAAAAAAAAGCACAAAAAATGACCCCCAGGTGCTGATCAGGCAGGTATGCACTGAAAAGCACTGGGCGGTCACAGCTCGCACGCAGAAAAAGCGGTGCGGAACTGAAAAATTGTTAAAAAGTAAAAAAAAAATACAAAAAACACACGGACCAAGCGGCGTCCGTAAAAAAAGGACGGGAGGGGGTAGGGGAAGGGAGGGGGGGACGGGGGGACAGGAGGGGACAGGGACAGAGGGTGGGTTAGGGATCTGTAACTTCTTCTTCTTTTCTTCTGTTCTTCTTCTGTTCTACTTCTTTTCTTCTTCTTTTCTTCTTCTTTTCAGCAGAAAAAGGGGCAGATAGCAGTGGTGGTGGTGCACCACAAGTCCCAGCAAGCCAACAGCACACAGAAAGGCACAGAACCTTCCAGCACGCAGTATCCAGCCAGAATGACTGCGTGCAGGAAGGATCTGCCTCTTCCTGTGCAACTGTAGCGCTACCATTGGCTGGAGCGTTGCTCCAGCCAATGGCAGCGCTGGCAGGGGACCCAAAACATCGGAGTCCCCTGCCTGACCCCTGGGTGGACAGGTGCTGACTAATTCAGCACCCGTCACCTTCAGATGACCGGCCCCTTCTTCCTCTGCAGCTCCGGTGGCTTCCGGGAGCTGCGAGAGGCCGGTCTATGGAATCCGGCCAATTGCAGCCACCGGAGCTGCAGGGGGACCGACACACCCCCTTCTACCCTTACCCAGCATGATTTTTCCCGGGGACCGGGTGTATGCCGCGCCGTACATGTACGGCGCTGGGCGGTAAGTCACGTCCCGCTGCGCCGTACATGTACGGCGCTGGGCGGGAAGGGGTTAATAACTATTAGCCTCCTTAGGGGAAAGGGCGCACTGCGCCACCAATGAATATAAAGCACATTTAATCAAGTATATGAGGCAGAGGTAGAACATACCCAGCCTCAATAGCAGGGCGTGAAATCTGCGGCAAATAACCCCTCAGGTGCCACACCTGAGGGGTTAATAGCCGCGTTTTCCTGCTATCGAGGCCGGGTATGTCATACCACTGCCTCCTATACTTGAACTAATGTGCTTTACATAAGGTTTTTTTTTTTAAACCTTTTTTTTTTAACTTTTTTTTTTTTTTACTTAGTAACTATTAGCCCCCTAGGGGCTAGAACCTGGGATCTTTATCCCTTGTTCTATTCACCCTAATAGAGATCTATTAGAGTGAATAGAACTTCAAAAGCTCCCTGATGCCCTGGGCTTTGTGCACAGGGCAGCAGGGAGCTTACCATGGCTGCCAGGACTTCAGTAGCGTCTTGGTTGCCATGGCAACCGATCGGAGCCCCGCGATTACACTGCTGGTGCTCCGATTGGTATCTACCACTGCCACCAATGAAGGGGGGGGGGCAGGGGACCCTGTGGCCACTGCCACCAATGCTTGTTATAATAGGGGATTGGGGGGGCGGGCGCACTGCGCCACCAAAGAAGTTAACTATGTTTAATACAACTACAGGAGGCGAGTGCCGGCGTGGAATCACATAGCCGGCACCCGACCTGTATTATAGGGAGCTGCAGTCAGCGGTAGTTAACCCCTCAGGTGCGGCACCTGTGGGGTTAACTGCGGCATATTGGAGCTCCCTATAATACAGGTCGGGTGCCGGCTATGTGATTCCACGCCGGCACCCGCCTCCTGTAGTTGTATTAAACATAGTTAACTTCATTGGTGGCGCAGTGCGCCCTCCCCCTCCCCTCCTCCGCCCCTCTCATTGGTGGCACAGTGCGCCCTGCCCCTCCCCTCTCCCCACTGATTGGTGGCAGCAGCAGCACAGAGGGGAGGAAGAGCTTCCTTCTCCCCTGTGCTGCTGAGGGAACATGGAGCGCGTTGACCGCAGCGCGCACCATGTTCTCCGATACTAGGTTGCGCAGTAGCGCAGCTTAGTATTGGTAAATGCTGGTGGGATCCAGGTGCAAATGGCGACAAGACTAAAAAGTCTTGTTGCCATTTGCAAATAATGAGTCACATTGGCTACCATTTTGGTCGCCATCTGGAGCCCTGAGTATATCTGATTACATGTAGAACATGTTGCCTTCAATATGTGGGATGCACCACTAAACAAATAAAGGCAAGGATTCGTAAACATTTATTAGATATTCCTCACTACAGGGAACGTAATGTCTCTGTGGTGAGCTTTCACTTTGCTACAGTTTACAAAGGGGATACTGCGGCTTTTGTAACTCAAGGTATACAAAGGGTTTTCTGTGACCATAAACAGAAACTCTTGAGCAGGGAAGCATATTGGATGTTTGAGATGGGAACTTGCTTCCCATCTGGTCTGAATAAAAAACATGATTTAATTTTCAATATAGGTGAAGGGCATGCACTTCATGTCTGTTTTTTCTATGTATAACAGGTGCCTTCTATCACAGGAATCATGTGATCCTGATTCCTGGGTGTGATTGGGACTACTATGTTTTAAATGCTGTGTTTCATTCACTCTGTGGTGTCATGAATAAGGACCGTGATGTAGGGGTCCGAAACTCGTAGACTGTCCATGTACTACTTCTTTGGCTTTTACCGCTATTAATAAAGACGCAGGCATTTTATACGGAAGCTGGACTTTACTTTTCTTTTCCATTTGGATGTGACTGGATCCGGGCCCTGTCCGGGCTTCCTCTGCTGGATGTGCAGGTGAGCGCTGCAGTTTGTTTGCCTTTTGCTAAATATACTACTTTATATTGTGCACCAGTACAAAAAATACCTCCTTACCTTTCAGATTAGACCCCCATATCAGACCTCAGGTGAGACTCCCCCATCTCAGACCTCTGATCAGAGCCCCTTTAGACCTCTATATCAGACCCCAGACCAGACCCCCATTAGACCTCTCAGACGCTCCATGTATCAGACCTCAGATCAGAACTCCATGTCAGGCCCCCCAATATCAGACCTCCATATATAACATAATATTACCCCCCCCCCCCATATGCAATTGCATATCCCCAACTACAACCTCTGAGTATACATATGAATGATCACAAGGGAGGCCCTCGAAGCCCCAACATTTTGGTTCAGAACCCCATGTGTGTCACTCCATCTTGCCTCTAGCTGATGAGCACCAGCTCGAAGGCACCAACTGATGGACATCTACATCCCCCATAAACACTACAAACCATGGGAGTCCATTGCCACCCATGGGGCCCTCCCATTCCTCACAACCAGCGATAGCACCAACTTCGAAGACCTACCACTTCCAAAAACATGCAACTTGACACCTTAAGCTTTCACGTCCCTCCACATACGCAAAGCAGTCTTTATGCCACCCTGGAGCCCCAGGCACCACAAATCAATACCCACAATAGTCAAATGGACTCCATCATCCATTCTCCAACTCCGAGTGCCGGACCGCCACCGCGCCATTCTTCACCATAAAGACCCTCAAGGCCCAATTCACCATAATACACACCTTGTTTCAATGGCCCACCGAATGCGCAACCCTCCTCATCCATCTAAGCACAATGTCAGACCATCCTTGGAAACAATGGCCCTGATTTATCACACCTTCACTCCAGAATTCTGTCTTCAAAAAGTCGCACGATAGGGCTTTTGCGACTTTTTTGCGCATTTTTTTGCGACTTTTTGCATGTGTACACAACTCACTCCAGTTTGTAATATGGGTGGAAAAGTGGGTGTGGCTAGCCATGGTAATGAGTTTCACTCCAGATTTATCATTGCGACTTTTTTAAAAAAGTCGCAAAATAGTCGCAATCTCACTCCAGGAGGAGGGTGGAGTAGGAAAAGTGGAGTAGCTTCTCTAGACAGAAGTGTTAGGTTTAAGGACAAGCCACATTTATCAAACAACCTGTGACGTTTGATAAATGTGGCAGAAAGTACTCCAACACAGACTGAAGCAAAACTGACTTCAAATATTTTCCTAATGATAAATTCCCCCCAATGACTATAACCTCAACATATCAAACTGCATACCCCAAATAAGCTCTTGAAAAATCATTCCCCCCATCCTGAAGCACCAAAATATCAGGAGGGTGATCCAACTGAACAAACTGATGGACCTCCTGCAACACACCCCTCCACAACATACTTCGACAACCAAGCCATCAGATAACTGCGACCTCTCTCACAAAACCCATCTGCCTCCCGTTTGTCCGCATCACCACTCACAACTGCCCCCAAGAAACATAAAAGTGTCCAAGGATCCAAACAAGAGCTGGTCCAGGTCCTAAAAAAGAAACAAAACAAACAAAAAACACCAGTGGCACAGGCCCTTAACATGACCACAAACAGACTCACAGCCCCCCAGGCCATACATACGACCAAAACCGAACTGATTCCCAATGCCCAATCCTACAATAATATTGTCACTTAGGTCATGCTGCGCCACCTCAATCGCAGCACCAATCCAAAAAAAATGGCTCGTATAACCTGCCGGGTCAACCCACAAACCCAACAAACAATGCCGAAAAACCACCAGAAATTGAAACGCAATAAAAAGAAAACATCCCATACACCACTAAGCACCGCACCAGAGACATACAACACCTGGACACTGAAAAAAAGGACGGCCCTGCGACCTCTCTTCATCCGTCTTCGACCTAAGGATTCGGAACTACACCCATCATAAAGATGGACGTCCACCCTTTATAAAGCAACACCTACCCCCCCCCCCCCCCCGCTCACTGAACACAACCACTAACTTCCCCAAACTTTCTCCAAAAAAGTCAACGAGAACGCCGCCCCAAACAACTGAAACTCAAAAGGCGAGTGACAAACTACCTCCAACTTAGCGCCTAGATCCTAAAGCATCACAAATCAGATTTGCCTCCTGTAATCTTCATTCGTTAGCACATGCCTCCAACCCTTTAAAGCCTGCACCACCAAAAACACATTGGTAACATCCGGAAACCTACACAGCCAAAAAATTCAGGGAGTGTTGGTTCCACATGCATGCTGGGTCCACTCTGCCTTTTACCATTTTTGGTGTCTTAAAGGCCTCCATTAAATCCAGGGATGCAGGTACCAACATGCATGCTGAGCCCACTCTATACCTCTCCTGGTGCCTCACGGCTTCCAATGCATATACTAAGAGCAGGCTACAGCTTTATACTTACATTAATTAAAATCAGCCTATTGGACAGAAAGGCTTGTCAGGAGTGCAAGACTAAATGGTGTAGCCACACCTCCAGTACCAGTACAACTGCAAAAAAAGGGGGTCAGTCAGCACATCCCAATGTGCAGGTGCACGCTGCCATGGCTAGAAGACACAAGGCACCAAAAATGGTAAAAGGCAGAGTTGACCCAGCATGCATGTGGAACCTGCACTCCCTGAATTTTATGGTGCCATTATGGCACATAACAAGTAGGATTTAGTGTTAGGTTCCTGTCTTATAGAGATCGCCTTGATGTTTGGCAGACGGGCCCAAATAATTTTGTACAAAATGTATTTGCCAAGATTCTCAAATTTATTAAATAAGCGTAGCATTAGCACCAGAATACTTTCTATTACTATGGCATTGTTGTACTTTGTGTTTGCAGAGTGCTGCTACATTGTGTTTTTTTCTATAAGCACTCCAAAACCAACCGCTGCAACAGCTTCACTACCAGAAACGAGGAAGCCATTGATCGGTTGTACCACCCTGAGATTGTTATAATGCAACGAACGTTACAATCCCGGAACTTCCCACCCCACAGAATCATAGCGACCACATCAGGAAACAGCTCAAGGACAGCCAAGTACCACACCCAGCCCCGGGACACCCAGCACTTTGGCCAACGCTCTGCACACCACTGACTATGCCAGTAAATCCGAAAACGTACTTCCTTTGCCCTTTCGAGAAAAGCTTAAAATCAAAACTGTCCTCCACCTCAGCCATAACCAAAGACTGGCTGTTAAAAGTCCAAAAATTCCACCCATATGCACAGTTCTCCCCTCAATTCCCTCCCCAACCGAATGAAATGATGAGGTGCTGAAATTCCCGCAGTGGCATCTGCCAAACTGCGACAAAAGATTCTGTCCATCTGCATAATGCGACAGGCAAAATTGAGCTTCTCAAGATACGCACAGTATCAATGACTATCCTGAGAAAACACAGCTCAGTCACCGGCCACTCCATTTTGTCAGTAGCCAACGCCATCCCAAAACGCACAAAAAGCAACTGCAACATGTTCAACAATAAAGAGCAGACTCCCGAACCCGGAGGACCTAAACACAGTAAATCATCCAAATAATAGATAATGGGTAATGAACACCCGGAGACATCCACCACTACCCACTTCAAAAACTGAGCTAAAGACCACAAAGTACACGCAAGACAATGAGCATCCCATGGGCAAACACCAATCCACAAAAAATTCCCCTCCCAAAAACAACCCAACAAATGTAAACTATCAGGATGCACCAGCAACAATCTAAATGCTGCCTCAATGTCCGTATTTGCTAACAGACTTACCGGTCCCACTGTCCGCACCCATGCCATAGGAGCATCAAAAGACATTTAAACCACCAAAAAAGTTCAGGATCAATACTGTCACTTTCTAGCGCCCCCTTGAGAAAGGACAAGTGATAAATGAGCCAAATCTTGTTTGGCTCCTTCTTAGGGACCACACCTAGGGGAGGGACCCTCAAATCCGCCATGGGCAGCTCTAGAAATGGACCATCCATACGTCCCAACCGAACCTTCTTAGCCAACTTCTCTGACACCCTCACCGGATCCTTATGCACCGAGCGAAAATTCTTGCGCACTACAACTGTTGGCAACTAAATAAACGGAATGCGGAAACCAAACCTAAACCTCCCATCTAACAACTGTCGCCAACTGATCAGGATACCTATTTAGATACTGTTCCATCTTTTCCAGCTGCACTGGAGTCACGCCCTTCAAACTCCCAATCAGATAGTGAGGATAGGTCATAAGTAAAAAAAAAAAACACTTGGAAAACCCCTTTAATCTCCTCCACGTGTTGCTATATTAGTTGCTTGAATTCTGCATACTATTATGTTATGACGAAGAGTGGGGGTTCAACTCGTAATGCATCAGAAGTAAGCCTTAGTGTGACTGTGTGTCTTTGTACCTGTTTGGATTCTATGTTGATAAAATATATTCTGTGTCTTTTGTCTAACTGGCTGGACTTTGCTTTCCTTTGCTGTATTATAGTATATTCTTGTGCATAGGGGCCGTATTATAGTAGTAATTTTCTTGTACACATGGCGCAGTATTATAGTAGTTATTATAGTAGTTATTGCGGACAAGAATAGGACATGGTCTATCTTTTTTCGCGGAGCCGCGGCTGTCCCGGATCTAATGCAGCCCATTGAAATGAATGGGTCCGCATCTATTCCGCAAAATTGCGGAATAGATGCAGACTCATTCACACGGTCATGTGAACAGGCCCTAAATCAGACCTCAGATCAGAACCAAAATACAAAAAGACCTCCGATCAGACCACCAATGTTAATCAATCCGTTAATCCGTCGGCTCCATAGAAATGAATGAGAGCGCACCGCGCAAGTGCGGCCCGGCTCCCATTAATTTCTATGGAGCCAACGGAAATAGCCGAGCCTGTCGGGGCGGGTGCTCCGATTGCGCTAGGCAGGATGGTAATAGTCCCCTTCCCTTTTTCTCATCTTTAGGGAGAGTGTGGACAGGGACAGTTAGTTGTGTCCCCTTTGCTCCTCTGACCTGGTATACAATCTACACTTCTGCGAGCACCGCTCTCAGCCATATTGGATGACGACACTACCCATCAGCAATGAGATTGGTACATAGGAGGTGGTAAGAACTAAATTTTTATTCTCATTCTGCTTCAAGTGTATTCGGAAATCAACATTAACTAGAATGGAGGCTGAAATCACCACCAGAAAGCTAACTAAATTCCTTTGAGATTTTCAGGATTAAAAAAATGGTTCATTATACAATTGGCAGCGATCTTCAACTAAAGCATTTATTGTATTATCTAATTGCACCCACTTGCCACTTTGATTTATATTCAACTATAATGTGAATAGGTTTGCAAGTAACCTAACAGTCAGAAAACATTTTTCAAATCTTCACAAAGAGCTAGATTGAAGTGCATCATCTTACAATACGCACTCTCAGACACTTGATGGTCTTTAGTCTTTTTTGTTTTCTGAGCATTTAGCCTTACATGAGCTTACTTCATTTCATGATGATATTAATTTTCTGTCTGGCTGTTTCACCACAAAAAATCTTTACTTTTACCGAATACAGTCATGCTCTGCGTCAGTTCCAGGAGCTTGTAGAGCGTGATTTAGTTGTTTTACCCAAAAATACACAGTCAAATAAAAATAATTTAACTAGGGAACAAAATCTTGCAGAGAGTGCTTTGAGCATTATGCAGGATATTAGGGTGAAGCAGGCAGGCAAGGGAGGAACAATTGTTATTCTTGATGCTGGCCTGTAAAGGGATTTAACCCCTTGAGGCCATTGTTCACCTTAAGGGCCAGGCTATTTTTTGCAAATCTGACATGTGTCACTTTATATGGTAATAATTTTGGAATGCTTTTACTTATCTAACCAATTCTGTGATTTTCTCGTGACACATTGTATTTTATGACATTGGTAAATCTGAGTAGATATTTTTCACCTTAATGTATAAACAAAAAGGCAGATTGTGATACCTCATAAAATAGTCATTACTTTACATTTTCCATGTGTCTACTTTATGTTGGCATCATTTTGTAATTTACTTTTTTGGGGTTTTGTATGTTTTAAAGGCTTAGAATTTTAGAAGCAATTCTTAAAATATTTAAGAAAATTTCCAAAACCCACTTTTTAAGGACCAGTTCAGTTATAAAGTCACTTTGGAGGGCTTACATAATAGAAACCACCCATAAATGACCCCATTGTAGAAACTACACCCCTCAAGTTATTCAAAATTGATTTTACAAACTTTGTTAACTCTTTAGGTGTTCCACAAGAATTAAAAGAAAATGGAGATGACAGTTCTTTTTTGGCAGATTTTCCATTTCAATCCATTTTTTTCTGTAACACATCAAGGGTTAACAGCCAAACAAAACTCAATACCTATTACCCTGTTTCTGCAGTTTACAAAAACACTCCACATGTGGTCGTAAACTGGTGTATGGGCACACAGCAGGAATCAAAAGGAAAGAACCACATTTTTTTTGGAGGGCAGATTGGCTGGACTGGTTTTTATGCACTTAAGGCTACTTTCACACTAGCGGCATGCTTTTTCTGAACCAAAAATTATACTTTTATAACTAGTTCTTGGCTGATTTAGTTCTTGCACTATTATACCCCACAAGTCTACTATTACAGCACTACAGCGGTTTTTATCAGAGTATAGTGACTACAGCCCTGATCTCAAGGATTTTCTATGTTCCACCATATGGTAGCTGTTAAAACATAATTATTATGTTTAATATGAGTTTTATTTAAAAATTTCTGGAGTCTCGATGGACGCAAAAGTGGCGCCTTCGTTAGCAAATATCTTTATACGTTTTTTTTTAAGCAGATACCTTTTCAGCAAGGTCAATCCCTTTATTCAGCGGCTATTCTGGTATGGCCTCAACTTTGACGACCTGTTGTTTAAATGGAGCAGTGATGTGGCAGCCATACCAGAATTTTTTTTTATTATCTCAATGACAAAAATCCTTATCTTAGGTTCACTCATTCACCACCATCATGAGCATATTGTATTTTTGGATTTGGATTTACAAAGAGATTGGCAGAGTGAAAAGGTTATTATCAGTATCAGTCATAGAAAAAATACTGTGTGCAGCACCATCTTACATACTGACTCTTGTCATTCATTTAATACTATTAAATCGGTGAGTTCACTTGTGCCAGAAGGAATTGCTCTACTGATGGTTGTTATCAGTGTGAGTTAATTCACATTAGGAATAAACTTAGCAGCCGTGGTTATCCTCCCCGGATTCTCAAAAGAGCGGATAACATAAAAAAACATAACGGATGGATTTATTGTATCAGAATACAGAATCAGTGACTATTGTATCAGAATATCAATTTAGTTTTAAAACGGCCAATAGACTTCTGTTTAGATTTGAAATTTTGTATTAGCCAATTAGATGTCTTCCACATGTTATTCAATGGGTAAAAATGGTATAAGAAGGAAGGCTGAAGGAAGGTTAGCAGTGAATGAACTGAGGAGAATAGACTGTGAGGCATGAACTGGGGTAAATGAAGTGAGGTAACATCATTCTGGGTATAAGTAGGTTCATTCATCATAAGAGCTATAAACCTTGCTGGATCTGGATCTGATAATCAGAATAAACTTTCATCTCTGGAAAATAACCGAAGATTGCTGCCATCATCATTCATCATTTTTCTTCATCACTCATTTTAATATATGTGTGTGCTTTTCTCAGCTCGTTCTAGAGATAGGTGGGGGTCTCAGCACTGATCTAAACTCATGATATGTTTTACAACATTTTACGCCAGATTTGTGGCGCAATTTTGGCTCAAAATGGTGCATATTACGCCATGTCTAATCTGATAATGCCACGCCCCATAGTCAGGCCAGGTGCAGAAAGTGGCGCACATTTACTGATGTTAGTGCACTTGGCGTAAATACACTCTGAGAAATGATCTGCGCATTGTCTGCCGAGGGGGATCACCAGGAATGGGCATGGCTTTGTGTGCCAACTAAGCCAACCAATAGTTGTTATACAGTCACACAGAACAGTCTATTCCTGCACCACATTTATCATCCAACCTGAGCCATTGTGATGAATCTGGAGCAGGTTTAGACATCCTGTGTAAATTTACACCTTCTATAGGACCAATAAATCTGCTGCTGCGTTACAATATATATTCTCTTCTCTATTGTTTTAAAGTACCAGTCACACAGCTAGAAAAACAGTTAACCCTTTGTGACAGAACAACTCAATATTTTTAACAAAGGACAATTGAAGAAATATTTTTAGCCAAAAATGAGTAACACACATTCATAAAAAAAATGCCTCAGAAGGTGTACATAGCCTTTAAGTTACTCTTGAAGAGAAAGAAAAAAATGGAGCAACAGAGCACCCCAAAACTCTGGGAATGTTGACAGAATTACCTAATGAAGTCTATAAATTGTTTTATTCTTCACTAGTATGCTCTGATTCTCTACATGAAGCAGAGCAGTTTCTTAAAGGGGACCTGGGTCCTATCTTGAGGATCTCCTGAGCTCAGGTGACTGCTACTGGAGACAACCTTTCTGTAAGCGACACAGGAAAGCTTAAGGCCCCTTTCACACGAGCGGGAGACTCGGACGTCTCCCGCATCGTGTGCAGTGTACTGACCTCCCGGCACTGAACGGGAGTTACATAGCATTATACTGATTTATGATGCTATGTAACCCTTACAGTTCTGGAATGTGTTGGATAACACTGTCAGCATTATCCAACACATTCCAGAACTGTAAGGGTTACATAGCATCATAAATGAGTATAATGCTATGTAACTCCTGTTCAGTGCCGGGAGGTCAGTACACTGCACACGATGCGGGAGACGTCCGAGTCTCCCGCTCGTGTGAAAGGGGCCTTAAGGACCAGGACAATTATTGGGGGTGAACATTTGTACAAATGTTAATCCCACTAAGAGGGTGCCACCTAAAGAACATGCAAATGCTCACTGCATATACAAATGGTTCACATCATGTAAACCGACCATAAAGGGGTTGTCTCATTCAGGTGATGCTTTTGTATGTGGTGTTAGGGATGCAGAATTCCCTGAATTCATGTGGCTTTTTGCCTTTCTGGCTTCTATTCAAAGAGGGGGAAAATGCCTTGCAGAGAATGCTAGTGGTAAAACCACTGTGCTCAAAAAGCCAGAAAAATCATCATACAAAATAAAACCACAGGTGTCAAAAAGAGAAAAAAATGTTTGCACTTGACCCCACTGTTCACCCTATCTAATGAACATGTACAGCTACAATGCAAATAGTATACTGTATATCAGTCTGGAGTTCAGGCTGGTAATTTCACAGAGGATTGTCTAGACTGGATACAATTGTTACAAATCCTCAGATGTGAGAAGTTTTAAGGGGTTGTACAGTGCTCAAACGAAAATTAATTATTGCCAGAAATATGAGTGCATTAAAGATAAAAAAAAGACACTCCACTTCTGAAAGCAGCTTTGTTACAGCTTTGAGGGTCCCGTCCTTGTTGCTTCCGATCTCCAGTGGACCAGACGTGTGACATCCCATCTCATGGTCACATGCACCATTGCAGCCATTCACTGGTCACATGGTGATGTGTCTCCAAGTGGCCCATGACCACAGAGGTTTAATGGTCATGTGTCCATGACTGCAGCTGTGCACCTTACCATGGACGGGACATCATATTTCCTGTCCACTGGGGACCAGAAGCAGCAAGGACTGGACTCTCAGCGCTCAAACAGATAGGGCTACTTTCAAGAGGTGAGTGCCGCTTTTTTATTTTACAGACATTCCAGGCGGTAATTAATTTTTGGTTTGAGGATCGGACAACCCCTTTAAGTCAGTACAGGTTTTTTTTATCTCTTGGTGCATACAAGAATAGTCTCATTCCCTTGCAGAAAGCAGACATCTTGCACCACAATCAGCAACTTTTCACACCAGGTCTAAAAAAGGGGCATGGGCCGTGAAAGGGGATGGGCTGGCAGGCCCGTCTCATGTATCATTTTCTATGTCTGTTTTAAGTGTAGAAAATAGTCTAAAGTTAAGGCTACTTTCACACTAGTGTTTTATAATTCCGGTATTGAGTTCCGTCATAGAGGCTCAATACCGGAATAAAACGCTTCATTGTCAATGGGGACAAAACTGAACTGAAAACAATGGAATGCTCCTAAAAGCATTCCGTTTCGTCTTCAGACCAGAGAGAAAACCACAGCATGCTGTGGTTTGCTCTCTGGTCTGGGCATCTGCACCAAGACGGATCCGTCATGACTCCCAATAAAAGTCAATGGGGACGGATCCGTTTGGTGTGACACAATGGTAAACGGATCCGTCCTCCATTGACTTTCAATGGAGTTGATGACGGATCCGTCACCTGCACACATACAGTGCCTTGCGAAAGTATTCGGCCCCCTGGAACTTTTCAACCTTTTGCCACATTTCAGGCTTCAAACAAAAAGATATAACATTTTACATTTTTGGTGAAGAATCAACAACAAGTGGGTCACAATTGTGAAGTGGAACAAAATTTATTGGATCATTTAAACTTTTTTTGTAATAATAAAACTGAAAAGTGGGGCATGCAAAATCATTCGTCCCCCTTGCATTAATACTTTGTTGCGCCACCTTTTGCTGCGATTACAGCTGCAAGTCGCTTGGGGTATGTCTCTATCAGTTTTGCACATCTGCAGACTGAAATTCTTGCCCATTCTTCCTTGCAAAACAGCTTGAGCTCTTTGAGGTTGGATGGAGAGCGTTTGTGAACAGCAGTTTTCAGCTCTTTCCACATATTCTCAATTGGATTCAGGTCTGGACTTTGACTTGGCCATTCTAAGACCTGGATATGTTTATTTTTGAACCATTCCATTGTAGATTTTGCTTGTCTTGTTGGAAGATAAATCTCCGTCCTAGTCTCAGGTCTTTTGCAAACTCCAACAGGTTTTCATCCAGAATGGTCCTATATTTGGCTCCATCCATCTTCCCATCAATTTAAAGGAAAACTGTTGTCAAAAATGAGAAATATATCTAAAATGTTAAAACATGCAATGTAAGTTTTAGATTTTTTTGTGCTTATATTTTTTTTTTTTTACCATTAAAGGAAATATTGAAAAAATTCATAATAATTGTGTCGAACTTCCTATGTTGACCAGCAGGGGGAGCACAACTGAAAAGTTGAGTGTAGGGAAGCCGTTTGTAGCCCAGTGCTGTAAAGTGTTATCTGGCTATTCCCACCTCCTGTGACATCACGCTGCTCTTACTTGCTTATCTGATAACAAGAGATTGTCTTCCACAATACAGTGTCCAGCGGCCATCTTGTTGTGGTCTGCAGTGTGATAGCATAGGAGGCACAGTCAGCAATGTTATTTCCAATTGTGATTCTGATTATTCCTCCACCACAGGGATTTTCTCCACTGACAGGTAGCAGAGTTAGGGTGGTAGTGCATAACTGAGTTTGATCTGAGAAACTCTTTCATTGTGCGTTACTTCCACCAAGCTTTTCTGTCTGCACTCCTGGGATCTGGCCCTTGTCTTTGTACGCCTCTTCCTGGTCTGCGCCCCAGGGCCCTTATCTGTGCCCCACTACCTCTTTGTCTGCGCCTCTCTGGTTCTTGTCTCTGCTGCCCCCTGTGTGTGCCACCCTGGCCCTTATCTGTGCACCCCTCACCCCCCCCTTCCCCCCCCGGACCTTGCTTGTGACCCTGCCCTTTACCACTTATATGTGCGCCACTGGCCCTTTTCAGTGTAGCCCCTAGCCTTATCTGCGCCCCCCAGGCCTTGTTTGCACAGGTGTACTGTGACATCACTGTGCTTATTATCCCTGGACTGTGACCGCAGTGTTTATTATCCCTGTACTGTGACATCACTGTGTTTATTATCTCTGTACTGTGACATCACTGCGTTTATTATCTCTGGACTGTGACATCACTGCGTTTATTATCCCTGTACTGTGACATCACTGTGTGTATTATCTCTGTACGATGACATCACTGTGTTTATTATCCCTGTACTGTGACATCACTGTGTTTATTATCCCTGTACGGTGACATCACTGTGTTTATTATCTCTGTACTGTGACATCACTGTGTTTATTATCCCTGTACTGTGACATCACTGTGTTTGTTATCCCTGTACGGTGACATCACTGTGTTTGTTATCTCTGTTCTGTGACATCGCTGTGTTTATTATCCCTGTACAGTGACATCGCTGTGTGTATTATCCCAGTGCAGGAAGAGGTAAGTGGTCTGTGTTTGTGTGTTTGTTTTCTATTTTTCAGGGTCGTGAATGCAGAGGACTACGTCGGATTCGGTGGACTACGTCGGACCAGCTTTTTTTTTTTTTTTAAATAAAATGGTCAAACATGGGTCTGGGGGAGTGTTTATTTCAATAAAATGTTTTATACTTGTGTGTGTGTATTTTTTTTTTTACAATACTACAGTTTTAGTAATTAGGGCTATCTACAGACGGCCCTGATTACTAATACTGGGCTTAGTGCTTGCCGGTATGGCAGGCCAGCACTAACCCCAACATCTATTACCTCGGCACCCACCGCCACCAGGGGTGTCGGGAAGAGCCGGGTACCCGCAGGACTGGACCTTCTAAATTGAGGGTCTGACTCTGGGGCGGCTGCAGGCTGGTACCATTAGGCTGGGAAGGGCCAATAACCGTGTCCCTTCCCACCCTGGTAGTGCTAGGCTGCCGCTGCTGGTTGTATCTGGCTGGCGAAGGAAAAAAGGGGGGGACCCCACGCCATTTTTTTACAAAAATAATGAAATAATTTTTAAAACCGGCATTTTAGCACTGAAGCGCTCAGATTGGTTAGTCTGCAGAGACTAACCAATTGGAGCGCTTGATGGCAAGGCACCACTCTGATTGGTCCCTTGCCGGCTTCCCCGAGGTCTCTGCTCTCTCCCGGGAGAGCGGAGACTGTGATGGGTGTCCCCTCCGGTGTCATGTTACTGAAGTCTTCAATAACATGGCGCCGGAGGGGGCAGGCTATCTATGTGTAAAGCGCCTGCGCTTTACACATACTCAGCGCTCCCATGATTTTTCAATAGGGTTGGCTCCGTCCCCACTGTGAATGGAGCATACGACCGTAAGTCATTTGTCTATGTGTCGTTCAGTGACACATAGACACGTGACTATGAAAATGGCAGCCCCCACAAAGTAAAAAAAATATTAAATACACAAAACACAATACACATATAATAAACTTAATTATACATATAAAAACAATTTTTAATGTTTTATAACATATGTTTTTTTTATTTTTTAGCGATAGTGCCCCTTTAAGCATGCCCAGTCTGCCTACAGCTATCATCCTACAGCAGGGCATGGTGGGAGTTGTAGTTTTACAACAGCTGGAGAGCCTCAGGTTGGCCAGCCCTGGTTTAGAGGGACGGCGGGGTCTTGGTAGATTTGCAGTGGTCTGATACTGCTTCCATTTCAATATGATCGCTTGCACAGTGCTCCTTGGGATGTTTAAAGCTTGGGAAATCTTTTGGTATCCAAATCCAGCTTTAAACTTCTCCACAACAGTATCACGGACCTGCCTGGTGTGTTCCTTGGTCTTCATGATGCAGAACCCTGAGACTATCACAGAGCAGGTGCATTTATACGGAGACTTGATTACACACAGGTGGATTCTATTTATCTTCATCAGTCATTTAGGACAACATTGGATCATTCAGAGATCATCAATGATCTTCTGGAGTGAGTTTTCTGAACTGAAAGTAAATGGGCCGAATAATTTTGCAAGCCCAACTTTTCAGTTTTATTATTACAAAAAAAGTTTAAATGATCCAATAAATTTTGTTCCACTTCACAATTGTGACCCACTTGTTGTTGATTCTTCATCAAAAATTTTAAATGTTATATCTTTTTGTTTGAAGCCTGAAATGTGGCAAAAGGTTGAAAAGTTCCAGGGGGCCGAATACTTTTGCAAGGCACTGTACACACATACACACATACAGACATACATATAAACATACACAGACATATACACATACTAATACACATACATACTTACATGCTCCCGGCAGGTCTCCGCAGCGCAGGAGGAGCAGGACGGCGCGTACATAGGACGATTCCCCACAGCGACCTCTGCTGGGCGCTGTGGGGAATCGTCCTATGTGCGCGCCGTCCTGCTCCTCCTGCGCTGTGGAGACCTGCCGGGAGCATGTAAGTATGTATATGTATTTGTATGTGTATATGTCTGTGTGTTTCTGTGTTTATGTACTGTGTGAGATGTGTGGGGCCGGAGCGCGGTTCCGGCCCCACACATGTACCTGCCGGATCCGTGCTACCGCTAGTGTGAAAGAGGCCTAAGACCAGCGTCTAAAACGCTGATCTTAATAAATGAACCCCAAAGTGTGTTAGAAAGCTTCAGAACTTTACATTTTACAATGATTTACTTTTTTCAGTGAAGTCTGGTGTGGCCTCTTTAAGTCCGGTGAGCTGTTGATGATTACCCTTGTCATCTGACATACGTACAGAGAATCCTTGCCAATTATCGGAGGCTAAGCTGACCATGTTATGATGAGCTTCTATCAGCCCATGCCCATTATTATCGCTTCTGCAGAGGCACTTATTCTAAATCTACATTCAGCAAAACCAGTG
Source organism: Rhinella marina (assembly GCA_900303285.1). Lineage (NCBI taxonomy): Eukaryota > Metazoa > Chordata > Amphibia > Anura > Bufonidae > Rhinella > Rhinella marina. The sequence goes on from ONZH01002912.1 coordinate 34,040, forward strand.
AAAATGTCCTCCCTGACATCAGAGTAATTGTTTCCAAATGCTACAACCTGAAAAACAGAACGAGCTGACCAGTAGATGCTGTCATCACTCTGGTCCCTACAGCTCCGTTAATTGTCCATATAACACAAAACTTGATCCATACATTGGATACTTAGGCCCTGATTTATCAATTCCAGTGTATGCTACGCTGTTCTTAATGGTTCCTGCCGTTCCAGAGCAGGCATTTCATTCGTAATTCAGTTCCTCATTCAGGCCATGGGAGGCTGATGTATTCAAACAGGTTTAATGTATAATGTGAAGTGGAGTGGCCCTTTAAATAAAGATATTTCTTCTTATGTGGTTGGTTCAGATACAGTTTAACAATTTTCTTATGTAATTGCGTTGATTTATCGTTACATTTTCACTGCAGGGACTCTGCTTGCTCAATAATATTGGACATTGTGAGACTTCTATCTTAAATAGTGGAATATTATAGTCAGAGCACGCATGGTACATTAAAATATAAAGTGATGCATGTGGAGTAACTCTTCAGAGCCACTATGCAGCCACCCCACCCCCCAAGTGACTCACAGCAACTTTAGAAGTTAATCACCAATCCCTGTACCTCAATAAATGAGCCACGCTTTATGTATAATCAGGCATGGGATTCAGCCGATTCCCTCAGGTTCTCCAGATCCGGTTGTTAAAATTACAGCCCGATCGGAGAACCGTGTTACCGGCTGAATCCTGATCCAGTGCAGCAGCAGGAGATGAGCGCTTCCACAATGGAAGCGCTCATCTCCTGCTTTTCCTGCCCGCGCTGCACTAGCCTGATCTCGTACAGCGCCAGGACGTAGTGCGCGCACTCTTACCTGATGCTGCATGCAGTCAGGTGATAGTGCAGCGTGGGCAGAGAAGACAGAGGAGCGCCGGACCCGGAGCGGAGCTGCGGCGCAGGAGAGGTAAGTTTTTATTCTGATGGGGGCACAGAGGGCTGATCTGAGGTCTGATGGGGAACAATGGGCTGATCTGAGGTCTGATGGGCGCACAGTGGGCTGATCTGAGGTCTGATGGAGGCACAGTGGGCAGATCTGAGGTCTGATGGGGCACAATGGGCTGATCTGAAGTCTGATGGGGGCACAGTGGGCTGATCTGAGGTCTGATGGAGGCACAGTGGGCTGATATGAGGTCTGATGGGGGCACAGTGGGCTGATTTGAGGTCTAATGGGGGCACAGTGTATTGTATTTGTTCCTGTTTTGTTTTTTTTACTTTAAAATACGATATGTGCAATGTGCATAGGGATTTTTTCATAGGGATTTGTTCATAGTTTTTTTTTATAGTCCAACGGTTTGTGGGACAGTGAACTGGGGGGCATTGGTGGCATATAGGGACCACTATGGGGGCATCTACTTGGGGCATTGCTGGCACATCATGGGGGTATTACTGGCACATTATGGGGAACACTATGGGGGCATCTTCTGGGGGCATTTATACGGGCACGTCATAGGGGACACTGTGGGGGCATCTTAAACTGGCACATTATGGGCACACTATGGTGAGAAAGAACACTATGGGGGTATATTATATAGGCACATTATGAGGTCACTAAGAAGGGACATTTATACTGGCACATTCTGGGGGACACTATGGGGGAATCTTGTACTGGCACATTATGGGGGCACTGTCGAGAAGAGGAGAGGAGCACTATGTCGGCATTTACTAGGGGCATTATATAGGGGTATTTTATACTTGCACACATTCTGCAACAGAGGAAAAGTCACTGGATGTAAGGGGTATGTGCTCTGTATGCTGGATAGCACTGAATATAATGTGTATGCAAATATGTCTGTTGTGCTAGGTACAAATGTGTATAAAATCTATATGGAGCAGGTAATTCTAAAGTGTAGCCTAGGTGTAATTTATATACTGTATGGTGTATATTGTATATGTGATTATGTGAGTGTAGTGTCTATATAGTCTGTTTATGTATGCATACCTCCCAACCATCCCAAATCTGGAATAACTACCGTGTGGAGGGCACAATGGAGACTAGGCAGGGTTGGAACATGTACAGATAGACATTGGGTGGAGTTAGAGGTGTGGGCCAGCACTTTACAAAAACTCGCAGAGCTGGTAGTTTAGCTCCTTAGGCTTTTTAAAAGTTTTGTGGTATGTGTATATATGGTGTATGTATATGTAAACACGTGTCCTGATGCCGCGTGTCCGCCATTTAGTAGGGAACCTGTTCTTAAAAATTTGAATCCCACCCCTGTGTATAATGTATATACATCTGGTCAGGAGGCTCCAGGGCAGGCTAGTCATACCACTCAGTTCATGAGTAAATAGACAACACTGGAGCATTATGTAAAAGTTGTTTTTCTGGGCATTAGAAATGTGAAAACCATGAACTTTGCAATATACTTAGTAGTGTTGAGTGAATCGGGTTTGGATTGCTCCATTCGTTTGAAAAGTTCCTTTACAATATCTCCTCCGTAGCACACTAAAATGTATGGGCTCTGTTGAGGCCTTGCAAATCTTGCCGCAAATGATGCAAGACTTGCTTTGTCTCACGTCTATGATGATGTTACACTTCGGTTCTGCATATAAATTACCATTTCAAAATCCGAAGCTGAACTCGGCTTCACTAGAGCAGGAGGAGCTAGTCAGACTGACATATGGTTTAGTGGGAAAAGATTCAGTAAAACTTGTAATTTATACATTTATATTAGAGATTTACTAATCGATTCTAAACTAATTGAATTCATTATGAAATTCACAAAAATTTGTCCACAAAATGAATCTGAAATGTTTTTATTTGTTTTGGTGCCTGGCACCTTTTTATTGTGAATATTGAGGATAAGATGGAGGATCACATGACACTGGGAGGAAGTGAGGGGGGTGAGCTTGCCCTGATTGGCTCAAAGTAATAAAAATAGTAATAAATACTTGCCAAGATTAGTCCACACTTTTCTTGCGTCGGAGGTCAAACGGTGAAGTGGGTCCAATTCACACAAGGCATCAATATAAAAGTAGAAACTTGACCGCGCTGCTTGAATATGGACGCAATACCAAGCTTTCCAGAGTCAATCACAAGGGATCAATATAGCCAAAGCAACGGAGTCGGCATACATATATCTTCCATATATCCCTGTTAGATATTAAAACGGGGGCGCCAAATGAAAGGACCTCCAAAGCAGATATATTAATATGTAATATACTAACTAGCGTAAAAAGGTTAAAAGCATATAACAAAAGCTCTCCCAGTAAGCGTCTCCGCCTCATGCAATCATCCGACCCGGGTTTAGCCTTCGCTTCATCAGAGGCTATATCTTTTCCAATTGCCAAATGCTCTTTTATATTCCCTCCCATTAAAGGGAAAGTGGCACAAATGATCAGACGCCTAATGTTTACATTTTACATAGTCTTAAATAATAAAAATAATCTAAAACATTACTCAGCTAATAAAATACAAATCTTACTAAAAATAGACAGAATTTATAAGGTTTACATTAGCCTTGTTCATACATTGCGTTTTTTACCAGAACATACAAGTCTCCATTAGTCTTACGATAATTCGTGCAAATAATCCCTAAATGCCACTGACTCTATTTGCCCTTTTTTATTCAACTCGTATTGCACCAGTAACAGTTACTATCTCCCCATTTTCAAATGCATAACACAAATCTACGAGATATTATCATTTTAAACTTCCCGGTTCATCTCTTGCTCGGACCACGAGACTAGAAAGAACCAATAGAAACCTCCCATTGGGATTCATTCACAGATTCCTCCAATCACGCGGGCCAGAACAACCAACAGGTTTTCACTATTGCTCTGACCACGTGATCGGAAAGAACCAATAAAAATCCACTATCGGATTCATTCACTGATTCCTCCATTCACGTGGGTCGAAACAGCCAGTGAGCTTCCACCACATCTCCCATCCATACCCCAAGCCCATGTGCATGAGCCCTAAGTGTGAGTTTGCAGTGCTGCTTATCTTCGGTTTATGCACAGTTTAGACATTTTACGAAAAATGTTTTACTACAAAAATTGCATTGTTATACCCGTGATATTGAACACACAGTTGAAGGACATTTTTCTGCAAACACTGTATTGTTATATCAATGTCCACGGCACCTAAAAACCCATTCCACCAAGGGAACCTCAACCACCATCTGGCGGGAGTCCTTGGACAACAGAATGTGCCCCGAAGAAACTGGTGTTGTCCATCCCATTCACTACACACCGGCCCAGGAAGCTCTACAGAACTGTAAGTAAACTACTACTACACCCATCGCCCCACCATAACTCACATATTGCCCTTGCGGCCCGATCGCTGCACGTGCTATTGAACAAGAAAGACATTTTATAACAAATATTGCATTGTTATAAACATGTTAGTGAATGCACTACTGCAACATACTGTATAGTTCAAACATATTTCACTGCAAAATTTGCAAATTTTAGTAAATTGTCAATACAATTGTGTGGTGTGTAGAAGGGTAGGGACATTTTAATGGACACTTTTTCGTTTTTTCTAGTACCATTTAATAATCTTTTTACCAAACCTGTGACTTCTCATTTATAGGTCTCATAATAAAATATCTAGCAAACAGAAGAGTGCAAAACAAAAGACCCGGGCCTTGTCATCTAACAGTAAGAATGTGGGTAGTAGCAGCACCAGCCATTCGGTCAGTAGTAGTAGTAGTAGTAGGCCACAGTTCTTCCTGGCACCACATTATTATTGAGGACAAATAGGATGAGACTGTGGACTAGATGGCTCACTTCTCCTCAGTCACAGTAGGATGATGTGAGTATGACACCATACCTTGGAGTCAGAAGTCATAACATTCCTCCTGCTCCTTCTCTAATCTCAGAGAAGCCATTCAGTTGAATTTGTCTTTACGGTCCTCTTATAGTGGGACTCCTTATTTTTTTTCCTAAGAGGAGGCAACTAAACCCCATGTACTATGGAAGACACTCAAGAGACTCTTCGTGTTGATGACTTGTGCTTCAGCATTTGTAGGAGGAGGTTCACGAGGGGCTGTGGGACCCCATGCATACGGTAGCTGTGTTGGAGGTTGTGGTGGTAGAATTGGCACTTGTAGCCATGATCGTGGCAGTAGGAGCTCTGGTAGTGACAGTGGCACTAGGGGGAAATACAGTGAAGGAACAGGGGGAAGGGGCCAAGGAGCCCATGATGGCATATTGCAGTCTGATAAAAGTGGCAGGGAGGATGAGGATTATGATGATTGTGTGTTGGGCAGGACTTGTGAGCTGGATCAGGGTGCTAAGAAGGAGGAAATATCAAAGGAGAATGGTGGTGGTTGCGACATCAATAAAGAACAGAAGCAACGTATGTCCAAAACCTCCAAAAGAACTGCCAAGTCTAGTTCTGCTTCTATTGTGGTCAGCATGGAAACTAGTGATGCCGCTGATACTGTGGGTGCGGGTGCAGGCTCAAAATGTGCCAGACCTCAGCCAAGCTTAGCTGCCTCTAGCATTGTGAGAGCACCCAAAACCACAGCCGTGTACAAGATCTGCAGAAATAAAGTAAGCCATGGGCTTTCAAACAGAAACATCCGAGGGCTCTTTTGCAGCACATGAGGTGACTGGATCACTGGATCCTGTGGGCAAATAGGTTTGGCCAGCATTCAAAATCAGAACAAGTCTGTCCTTCTTCTCCTGTTCTTCTTTGCGGTAGCCAGCCAACATCCCCAAGGAGTACAGTGTTCTTCATGATCATCAGCTGCTTATTTTCCTGCTCAGGCTCCTCCTTGTCCTCCACTCTATCGGGCGAGATCCATAATGGAATGTGTGGCCATGAGAAAACTATGCGCAATCAATTAGTGAACTCCAACCTGGCCAAATTGCTGGAGGTGCAGCTGCTGTGGTATTACTTACTTGTGGAAATTTGTCACAGTTCCGTGCCATATTTCATCAGTTAAACTTGTGGCCAGGTGTCCATAGTGGCGTGCTTCCACACCATCACCAAAATTGAATTCTTACATAAAACTGAATTCTTCTCTTTGCCATTGGCCATAATTTTTGCCATATCCCGTCACTGAGACTTTTGGCCAGGTGTCTGTAGTGCCATAGTCCTCTTCTTCACTGAAATGTAACTCTTCTATAAAATTGAATACTTCTTTATGCTATTGGGTCCAAAAACAAGCCCGGGAACTATAGGCCGGTAAGTTTAACATCTGTTGTGGGTAAACTGTTTGAAGGTTTTCTAAGAGATGCTATCTTGGAGTTCCTCAATGAAAAAAAGCAAATAACTCCATATCAGCATGGCTTCATGAGGGATTGGTCATGTCAAACTAATTTAATCAGTTTCCATGAGGAGGTAAGTTCTATACTGGACCGCGGAGAATCAATGGATGTCGTATATCTGGACTTCTCCAAAGCATTTGTCACTGTACCATATAAAAGGTTAGTATATAAAATGAGAATGCTTGGCCTCGGAGAAAATGTCTGTATGTGGGTAAGTAACTGGCTCAGTGATAGAAAACAGAGGGTGGTTATTAACGGCACATACTCAGATTGGGTCACTGTCACTAGTGGGGTACCACAGGGGTCAGTATTGGGCCCTATTCTTTCCAATATATTTATTAATGATCTTGTAGAAGGCTTGCACAGTAAAATATAATTTTTTGCAGATGACACTAAACTTTGTAAAGTAATTAACACAGAAGTGGACAGTGCACTGCTACAGATGGACCTAGATAGATTGGAGGCTTGGGCAGAGAAGTGGCAGATGAGGTTTAACACTGACAAATGTAAGGTTATGCACATAGGAAGGAATAATGCAAGTCACCAGTACATACTAAATGGTAAAACACTGGGTATCACTGACATGGAAAAGGACCTAGGAATTTTAGTGAACAACAAACTAAGCTGTAGAAACCAGTGTCAGACAGCTGCTGCCAAGGCCAATAAGATAATAGGTTGCATCAAAAGAGGCATAGATGCCCGTGATGAGAACATAGTCCTGCCACTCTACAAATCACTAGTCAGACCACACATGGAGTATTGTGTACAGTTCTGGGCTCCTGTGAACAAGGCAGACATAGCAGAGCTGGAGAGGGTTCAGAGGAGGGCAACTAAAGTAATAACTGGAATGGGTGGACTACAGTACCCAGAAAGATTATCAAAATTAGGGTTATTCACTTTAGAAAAAAGACGACTGAGGGGAGACCTAATAACTATGTATAAATATATCAGGGGTCAGTACAGGGATCTCTCCCATGATCTTTTTATCCCAAGGACTGTGACCGTGACAAGGGGACATCCCCTGCGCCTGGAGGAAAGAAGGTTTGTCCACAAACATAGAAGAGGATTCTTTACGGTAAGAGCAGTGAGACTATGGAACTCTCTGCCTGAGGAGGTGGTGATGGTAAGTTCACTAAAAGAGTTCAAGAGGGGAGTGGATGTATTTCTGGAGGGTAATAATATTACAGGTTATAGTTACTAGATATGGGTTGTTGATCCAGGGAGTAATTCTGATTGCCTGATTGGGGTCGGGAAGGAATTTTTCCCCTAAAGTGAGGAAAATTGGCTTCTACCTCACAGGGTTTTTTTTTGCCTTCCTCTGGATCAACTTGCAGGATAGCAGGCCGAACTGGATGGACAGATGTCTTTTTTCGGCCTTATAAACTATGTTACTATGTTACTATGTATCTGCCAGAGTTTTTGCCCCATTCCATCATTTGGACTTTTGGCCAGGTGTTTGTAGTGCCACAGTTCTGAACCTTCATCAAAATGTAATCTTTTTCTAAAATGTAATTTTTCTCTATGCCATCTGCGCAATTTTTACCATATCCTGTTACTGAGACTTTTGTCTCGGTGGCCATAACGCCATAATACGTTCTGCGCCTTTACCAAAGTTTTCATTCTTCTCTAACATTTCCCGGCGCATACAGTGTTCCCTGACTTTTAGAGAGGTAGTATAGAACAGTGTCTGGAATTGGCCCAGTTTGCTGTCTTTATACAGTCTTGTCCAGCCTCTAGTGTCATCTCGGAGAGGGTTTGCACTGCAGCAGGTGGCATCATGACACCCAAACGGACAGAGTTGTCTTCCGCCAGTGTGCAAAACTTTTGACAAAATTAATAAGGCATAGATCTGCGAGGACCTTCACAGCCCTCTGGCTGAGGTCAATGAATATATTTGCCCTTGCTGACTGCCCTATCATGCCACTGCTGCTTTTAGCCTGCCATGTTCTGTACTATATGACTGCTGCTACCATCGTGCCGCTGCTGTTATCTGCCTACCATCATGTTCCGTACTGTATGGCTGCTGCCACTGCTGTCGCTAGTGCAACTGCTACTCCCTGATGCTAATCCCCTACTGCCACTACCATTATCGTTACACAGCCATTACTACTACTACCACCCCTAAACAGCCACACACACATCTACTGCCTTGTCTGTTCCATGCTGTGCTGCTACTGCTACTATTGCTGCCAAATTCCACTATTATGCAAAATAACCGTGGAGCCCCAGTTATGGGTCTTCAACACAGTGAAAGCCAGATATCCCTCAAAGGAAGGAAAAACAAGCAAAAGGGTGTCCCCATTACAGAGATCACCAAATCCACCATATTAAGTGGCCCCTATGTCAAGATCCAGCTCTTTTGCAAGCTTTAAGGAAGTTACGGGGAAGACCTAAGCCAGTTATCCATCCACAGACAGCTGTTTCGGGGTATTGCCCCTCATCAGTGTGGAGTAGGATTCTGGCTAACCAGGAGCAATGCCTTGGAGACTACTCAAACAAACAATAGCTTGTTTTTCCTTCCTTTGAGGGATATCTGGTTTTCATTGTGTTGAAGACCCATAACTGGGGCTCCACAGTTATTTTGGGACCCAATTTAAGGGACAATTTTTAGAAGCATAACACATTTAACAGGGCTGCGCGTTTTCAAACACCCCGTTTGTTAGCACCGTCAACAATGCGTTTACTGAATCCCTGTCCTGCCATTCAGTAATCTGTTGTGATGTAGGAGGCCTGCGACGTTCAGCAGATGCCAGCCTGGCCTGAAGAGATCAGGTCGGCATCTCTATATAACTTAATCGCAGAAAGGTGAGTATTATACAGTGTGTGCACTGTATATGGAAGCACAGACCATGGGACAAAGAGAATGGGGGCACAGAGCATTGGGACACAGAGCACTGGGGGAACAGAACATGGGGGCACAGAGCATAGGGGTATAGAGCACTAACACAGAGCACTGGGTGAACAGAACATGGGGGCACACAGCATGTAGTACTATATAAGGGGGCACAGAACATAGGGGCATAGAGCATGTATCACTATATATGGGGCCACAGAACATGTATCACTGTATAAGGGGGCACAAAGCATTTATCAATATATGAGGGAGCACTAAGCCTGGGGACAGAACATGTCTCACTATATAAAGGGGCACAGAGTATGTATCACTATAAAACAGAATGGAGCCGCTGCCATCAGCAGAGAGTGTCAGCTGTAACTGATGCTGGCACCGATCTTGGCCGTTTAACCCCATAGGTCAGTAGCCACCAGCGGCATCCGTGCGGTAAGAGAGGGAGGGAGCTTATTGCAGTGGGGCAGCCTGATAGTTACCATGGCAACCAGATGCCTTACAAAGGAGAGAAACATCAGGTTATGTCAGTTATGCTTTTTTACTTCTTCATATGTTCATTTCATGTTCATTTTATGTGTCATGGCTTATCTAGTGCTGCTGCCATTTTCTGTTTAGTATTTAATTAGCCAGCAGGTAGCTTGCACCTGACTCTCACCTGTAGGAGGTGCTGTCCGTTTTTTGCAATTATGTATATATAGAGGAGGACTGGCCTCCTCTGGGAATTTAGCACTCCTGTTCACACTGGTGCAGCTTCTGACCAGGTATGGTGTTCTCCTGATATGGGCCTGCCGGTTTGTGTAGGATGCAGGTCAGTGTTAGTGTAGGACTCATCCGATTGGAAGCCACCTTGATCGTTGGTGGATGAGCCCGACATATTTATGATCATTTATATGCGCTAAGAGCTTCCACTTTATATACTACATAGCAGTTATGCTTTTTTACTTCTTCATATGTTCATTTCATGTTCATTTTAGGTGTCATGGCTTATCTAGTGCTGCTGACATTTTCTGTTTAGTATTTAATTAGCCAGCAGGTAGCTTGCACCTGACTCTCACCTGTAGGAGGTGCTGTCCGTTTTTTGCAATTATTTATATATTCATATGTGGCCGCATTGCTGAGAAATATGAAGTTTTAATATATGCAAATGAGCCTCTAGTGACCTCTATGTGCATACAGCAACCAATGAGAGGAGGAGCAAACACACCTATATGTACCACGCAATCAAGGCCTTGATTGCGTGGTACATATAGGTGTGTTTGCTCCTCCTCTCATTGGTTGCTGTAACGGCATAGTTAGGTTTAGCGTAGGACCTGCCTGACCTGAGATCACTGTGACGCTGGGTAGGTGGGCACAGATGTGTTTTGATCAAAATATATTGGCTAAGAGTCTCAGATTTTATCATATCAGAATGAGGTCTTTATTATACAGTATATATTGTTTGCATCTACTTTTGTGCACTAATAATATTATTTTTCTGTGATTTACTTTGATATATATAGCCACTGACATCCGCAATCATTATCACATCATGCAGGATGTTTTTTATCATTTTTTTTATCCTTTGTTTCTGTGAGTTTTGTTTAGTTTATAACATGTACCTGAGGGAGTGGCACCTTCAGGTGTGAATGCACTTTTGCTCTTCCTATCAAATTGAGCGCCTTGATTGCGTGGTACATATAGGTGTGTTTGCTCCTCCTCTCATTGGTTGCTGTATGCACATAGAGGTCACTAGGAGCAACACACCTATATGTGCAGTGTCCACGCTCCTAGATATAGATGCCCAACGGCATAGTTAGGTTTAGCGTAGGACCTGCCTGACCTGAGACCACCATGACGCTGGGTAGGTGGGCACAGATGTGTTTTGATCAAAATATATTGGCTAAGGCTACTTTCACATTAGCGTTTTTAAATACCGGTATTGAGTTCCGTTATAGGGGCTCAATACCGGAAAAAAACGCTTCAGTTTTGTCCCCATTCATTGTCAATGGGGACAAAACTGAACTGAAGACAACGGAATGCTCCTAAAAGCATTCCGTTCCGTCTTCAGACCGGAGAACAAACCTCAGCATGCTGCGGTTTGCTCTCCGGTCCAGGCATCCGCACCAAGACGGATCCGGAATGACCCCCAATGCAAGTCAATGGGGACGGATCCGTTTGGTGTGGACACACCAGTAATCCGGATCTGTCCTCCATTGATTTCCAATGGGGGGTCATTCCGGATCCGTCTTACATACATACAAACATACAGACATACATACATACAGACATACATACTCACATACTCCAGGGACGCCGGCAGCATGTCTTCACGCGCCTCCTGCGCGCAGCTATGACGTTTCCCCACTGCGCCCAGCAATGGGCGCTGTGGGGAATCGTCATCACTGCGCGCAGGAGGCGCGTGAAGACGTTCTGCCGGCGTCCCTGGAGTATGTGAGTATGTCTGTCTGTATGTTTGTATGTATGTCTGTATGTCTGTGTCTTGTTTCAATGTGTGTCATGTGTGGGGCCGGAGCGCTGCTTCGGCTCCACACATGTATAGCGTTAGCACGGATCCGTTGGCACCCTTTAGGTGCCGGATCCGTGCTAACGCTAGTGTGAAAGTAGCCTAAGAGTCTCAGATTTTATCATATCAGAATGAGGTCTTAGTTTATACAGTATATATTGTTTGCATCTATTTTTGTGCACTAATAATATTATTTTTCTGTGATTTACTTTGATATATATAGCCACTGACATCCGCAATCATTATCACATCATGCAGGATGTTTTTTATCATTTTTTTATCCTTTGTTTCTGTGAGTTTTGTCAAGAGAGAGCTGAGCATCTACGTGTAACAGCAACGCCCTCATTGCTCCTAGAGTTGCATATATTAAAACTACATTTTTCTCAGCCATGCGGGCACATATGAACATGGAACCAACACAGATGTCTTCAGCTGCCAAGTGCACATGTAACAGATCATCCAATTTCATAGGTAGAAATCTTCTGACAGATGCCCTTTAATAGCTGCCTTACCAACAGCTACAAGTAGCTTGTCCCTTGGAAGCCTTCTACATGCAGCCTTGGCTCCCTCTAAACTAGGCGCACTAGGAGTAGGACAAAGGTTTAGGTTAGGGCTACATGGCAACTTGTGGCTGCCTGACATTACAGAATGTCAATTCAGAAATTTTGCGGTGCCAGCTTCAACTACTGGAATTTGAAATTTAGTAAGGTGATATTTGCAATCTTATTTCTTGGGATTACAAGTCACTGTGTAGCCCTAGCTGTAGGGAAGATTGCTGACCTTGCAGATGGCACCATGCAGGGATTGTCTATGTTGCTTTTACACTCCTCAGCTCTCTCCTCAGCTCTCTCCTCAATGACCCCCCCATTAGAAATGTTATTTCATGGCCACTGCTTCCCCCCTTCCCCCTCCCCACCATCCGTGCTTTCAGCTACATTGCTGGGTCACTTTTGTTAGGGGAACATCCATGACCCATGTACCTAGTACTGTAGCACCCAGGATGCAGAACAGCTCCACTGCACTACCATGGTGAGGGGGGCCCAGTGGAGCCCATTAGCTTCTGGGTGCTTTGCAACTGTGACCACTGAACTGAGTTGCCAACCGTCCACAAGTTCCTAGACATTCCCATTTGAGCAAGTCTGTAATTTTACAGCTCACTATAAATGCTGGTAATGAGTTCATATATGTATATTGAGCATTAGACATTTATTAAATATATTCGTTATCATTTATTATGGATTTCAAATTTGTGAAATGCCTTTGATGTTTAGACAAATGTGCATAAAAAAATAAAAGTTCAGGTTGGCACCACTGCCTCTGCAACCCCTATAGCTACTCCACTGGGAAAATGGATAATTAACATTTAGTTCTGTACAAAGCTGTCATTCAGCTTTCTTAGGATACTGAAAATCTGCCCATATGGAGGAAAAGTGAAATGAGTGATAGATACATCACTGAATAGTGAGATAGATTTGTGGTTGGATGATAACCAACATAGTTGCCGTTATAGTTCTCACATTGACGAGCACCAAGCTTTCTCAGAATCCTGAAAGATACATTTACTTTACTATGGTATCAGAGTTTGTTACCTGGCTTTTCAAGCCTTTAGCATTTTCCAACTGGGCTGCCTTCAGAAGACACGAGGGGTGGAATCTGAACTTGATCCGAAATTGGATCCTTCCTCCAGGAGGACCTCTGTATCCTATAGGGGACTTAGATGCCTCAAAGCTAAGCTTCAGCTCATGAGTTTGATGGATGTATGTGGATTTTTAAACCCCTCTCTAGTAGATTGCTTCTTTTACTCCGCCGTGCATGGTTTATACTCTGACTGACTACTTACTGATCTCTAAAAGACAGCTTTAGTTCTGCACTAGAGCTCAGATTGGCTCCATAGACAACTTGGACCGCTCCTCAATATAGCTCTCATTTAAGACCCTTATATACCAGGAGACTGTTCGATGGAAGTTAAATGAGACCTTATCAGGACAAGAGGTGCACAGATCTATAATTACTAATGGGGTCATTTATTAACTCTTGATGCGCTTAAGTTATGTAGAGGAGCCAGCCTCTGCATAACTTAGGCATTGGCATGCAACTTGCTTAAATTTACGGCAGCAACCTTGCTGGTGTAGATTTAAGGCATTCTTACACAAAAAACAGGCACAGAAAATGATAAATGACATGGGAAGGCCGGTCCGCACCCTTTCCCGCCCACACAACACCCCCTTTTTCTGCCACTTTGGAAAAGTGGTGTAAGCGGGGAAAAGTCACAGATTCGGCCACAAATCCCCTTTGTGACCAAATCTACAACAAAAGTATGACCAAAAGTGGCATTCTCATCATAAATTACCCTAAGTGTCATTTTGCTCACAATGAATGTCCAGAGGTTTCTTCCTCAGGTGTTGTGGGATGTCCACAAGATCATAATTAGAGGACATCTTATAGGTTTAGGCTCTCATGTTAAAAGGGAGAACAACTGCTGGTAAGCTGCCCTACTTACACAAATACAGGTCTTGAAGAAAACCCAAAAGGAGTCCCTTGCAACAGAACAATTGAATACCCTCACTAACCTAAATACGGAGTAAAAGAAATGTTCTGAATGCGACATCTGCTAAATATTTCTTAACGCACAACATCAATTTTTTGCTTATGGAAACAAGACATTAAAGTTTATGATTAGAGATGAGCGAGCATACTCGTCCGAGCTTGGTGCTCGTTCGAGTATTAGGGTACTCGTGAGTGCTCGCTGCTCGGACGAGTATCTCGCCATACTCGAGGAAATGGCAACTTCCGCATCGTGCGTTTTTTTGAGCCTATAAACACAGCCAATCACAAGCCAGGAGACTCTGCGGTACACCCAGCATCACGTGGGGCCCTTACATGTCGATAGCAGGGGTTGGCTGGCCTGATCAGGTGACCCTGGAATATACTACTGACTGGCCGCGGTGCTCGGCTCAGATGCCGTCTGGATGTCGTTAGGGATAGAGCTGCTGCCTTTCAGGGACAGTGTTAGGGCCTGAATTTAGTTCTCTGTTAGGCAGGAATCACCCACAAAGAACCCAACAGCCCTTCTAAGGGCTAGAAGAAAATTTTTTTTTTTTTTGTCTCCTGGCTTGGCTGGCTGGCACTAGTAGTGCAGCTATCGCCATATCTAACCCTGTTTTTTTTTTATTGTTCTATCTCAGTGATACAAATCCATTGCACACAGCAGTGTGGAACCATTCTGTGTGTCACAGTTCAGCACACTCACTCCAATCCATATATACTGTCCAGGTGACACTTTCTGTACGTCACAGAATACAAACAAGTCATTTGCTACCAATAACGTATACAGCTTGATCCAGAAAACTCTCTGTGCGACATTTGTCTGGGTCGCAGTCTAAATAGCCACTGTTAACAGGGTGTCAGTCAGTTCTACCATAGTTTCTGCACGTCACGTTCCCAAAAAAAACAAAATTAAAAAAAAAAATAGTTTTTCAATTGTTTTAGCTCAGTGATACAAATCCATTTTACTCAGCTGCGTGTAACCTTTCTGTGTGTCACAGTTCAGCACACTTGCTCCGATCCGTATATACTGTCCAGGTGACACTTTCTGTACGTCACAGAATACAACCAAGTCATTTGCTACCAATAACATCTACAGCTTGATCCAGAAAACTCTGTGTGCGACATTTGTCTGGGTCGCAGTCTAAATAGCCACCGTTAACAGGGTGTCAGTCAGTTCTACGATAGTTCCTGCACGTCACGTTCCCAAAAAACAAAATTTAAAAAAAAAATAAAAAAACAAAATTTAAAAGAAAATAAGTTTTTCAGTTGTTTTAGTTCAGTGATACAACCATTTTACTCAGCTGCGTGTAACCTTTCTGTGTGTCACAGTTCAGCACACTCGCTCCGATCCGTATATACTGTCCAGGCGACACTTTCTGTACGTCACTTAATTCTACCAGACTGAACAAGTTTGTGGGTTTCAGTACACCAGGCCCGTTTAATTTTTTTTTTTTATATCATACACTTATATACAAAAAATGTTGAACCCCAGGGCTAAGGGTTGAGGACGAGGGCGTGGGCATTCAATTACTGCAGGGGGCAGAGGCCGTGGTCCTGGGCAGGGTGAGACAGTACCTGCTGATGAGGCAGCAGGGGAATTCCGCAGAGCTACACTCCCTAGCTTCATGTCTCAACTTACAGGGACACGTGGTAGAGGACTGTTGAAACCACAACAGTGCGAACAGCTGATCTCGTGGATTGCGGACAATGCTTCAAGTAATTTGTCCACCAGTCAGTCTTCCACGCAGTCCACCCATGTTACCCAAGGGAGCACTCCTATGGCTCCTCCACCTCAACCTCCTTCCCCCCAGTCTGCCCCCTCCCAGGAAAATTTGGAATGCGATCCGGCATACTCTCAGGAACTGTTTTCTGGACCCTTCCCAGAGTCACAAACCACTTCTCAGGTTGCTGCTGACCTCGTTCCCGATGCCCAAGTTTTCCAACTGTCGCAGTCTGTGGGTGATGATGATGATGATGATGACAATGTTGAGTTAGTGGAAGAAGTTTGTAAAGAGGTGTCGGACGATGAGGAGACACGGTTGTCAGACAGTGGTGAAGTTGTTGTTAGGGGAGGAATTCCGAGGGGGGAGCAGACTGAGGAATCGGAGGATGACGAGGTGACTGACCCAAGCTGGGTTGATATGCCGAGTGAAGACAGTGCTTCTGAGGCGGAGGCGAGTGCTGCACCAGAACAGGTTGTAAGAGGCAGTGGTGTGGCCAGAGGGAGAAGCAGGGCCAGAGCTGGTGCATCAGCAGCAACTGTTTCACGTAGAGAAGCTCCCGTGGCGAGGCCTAGATGTTCGCAAGTCTGGAGGTTCTTTAAAGAAAGTGAGGATGACCGACGTACTGTGGTGTGCAACCTGTGCCACACCAGGATCAGCAGGGGTGCCACCACTACTAGCCTAACCACCACCAGCCACCACCACCAGGCATATGAGTGCTAAACACCCCACTCAATGGAACCAAGGCCGTTCACCACCTCCTGCGGGTCACACCACTGCTCCTTCCCCTGTGTCACTCGCTGCCTCTGCTAGTCAACCCCCTGCGTCACTCGCTGCCTCTGCTAGTCAACCCCCTGCCCAGGACCCGGCACGAGCGTCTCCCGCCGGAAAACCACACCTTTGCCTCCACGATCCTCCACAGTGTCCACCAACGTGTCCCAGGGCAGCGTTCAGCTGTCTTTACAGCAGACGCTGGAGCGCAAGAGGAAATACAGTTCCACCCACCCACATGCCCAAGCCCTCAACGTCCACATCTCCAAATTGCTTAGCCTGGAGATGCTGCCCTACAGGCTGGTAGAGACCGAGGCCTTTCGAAATCTCATGGCGGTGGCTGCCCCTCGGTATTCCGTCCCCAGCCGCAACTATTTTTCCCAATGTGCCGTCCCAGCCCTACACCAGCACGTGTCACAGAACATCAACCGTGCCCTGACCAACGCTGTTTCTGAGAAGGTCCACCTAACCACGGACACGTGGACAAGTGCTGCCGGGCAGGGACACTATATCTCACTGACGGCACATTGGGTTAACTTGGTGGAGGCTGGGACCGAGAATGACCCTGGGGCCGCTCATGTACTGCCCACACAGAGGATTGCGGGGCCTATCACGGTCTCTCAGACGTACTATGCCTCCTCCTCCTCTGACCCCTCCTCCTCCACCGAATTACCATCCGTGGGCACAGCGCCTTCAGTCGGTAGCTCTAGGCGCAGCAGCAGTGCCGTGGGTAAGTGCCAGGAGGCGGTGCTCAAACTGCTGAGCTTAGGTGACAAAAGGCACACCGCCCAAGAGCTGTTACAGGGCATCACGGTGCAGACCGATGTGTGGCTAGCACCGCTGAACCTCAAGCCAGGCATGGTTGTGTGTGACAACGGGCATAACCTGGTGGCGGCTCTGCAACTCGGCAGACTGACACATGTGCCATGCCTGGCCCACGTGTTCAATCTCATAGTTCAGCGGTTCCTCAAGACATACCCCAATCTGTCTGATTTGCTCACCAAGGTGCGCCGCATCTGTGCGCATTTCCGCAAGTCGAGCACAGATGCTGCCACTCTCAGGGCAGCGCAGCGCCGCCTACAACTGCCCGCTCACCGACTGTTGTGCGACGTGCCCACGAGATGGAATTCCACATTAAACATGTTATCCAGAGTTTACCAGCAGCGCAGAGCGATTGTAGACTGCCAGATGTCATCTTCCACCAGAACTGGTAGTCAGGTCTCTCAGATTCCTCAAGTCTACAATGAGGAGTGGACGTGGACGTCTGATATCTGCCAGGTGTTGAGCAACTTTGAGGAGTCAACACAGATGGTCAGCGGCGATGACGCCATTATCAGCCTCACCATCCCGCTGCTTTGCCTGTTGAAAAACTCACTGCTTAGCATCAAGTCGGATGCTTTGCGCTTGTCACAAGAGACGGTGGAGGAAGATACGTCGCTTGATAGCCAGAGCACCCTCCGGTCTGTTTCTCAGCGCGTATCGGAGGAGGGGGATGAGGAGGAGGAGGAAGAGGAGGAGAATGTCGGCGAGACAGTAGAGGGTACCAGTGCTCAGTCCTTAACTCTTGAGCGTGTATGGGCTGAAGAGGAGGACTTGGAGGAGGAGGAGGAGGAAATGGAGAGTCAGGCCAGTGAGGAGAGGGAATTCTTACGTGTTGGGACTCTGGCGCACATGGCAGACTTCATGTTAGGCTGCCTATCCCGTGACCCTCGCGTTAAAATAATTTTTTCAAACACCGATTACTGGGTGTTTGGTGCTCTCCTGGACCCACGGTACAAGCAGAACCTTTCCACTCTCATCCCTGCAGAGGAAAGGAGTATGAGAGTGAATAGATATCAACAGGCCCTGGTGCACAAGCTGGAACAATTCTTCCCATCTGACGCAGCTAGCGGCAGAGGGCATGGTTCTGTGGGCCAAGTAGCGGGGGAGAGGAGCCAAGCAGGCAGCTTGTCCAGCACTGGCAG
This sequence comes from Rhinella marina, assembly GCA_900303285.1. NCBI lineage: Eukaryota > Metazoa > Chordata > Amphibia > Anura > Bufonidae > Rhinella > Rhinella marina. The sequence goes on from ONZH01002912.1 coordinate 52,650, forward strand.
GGGAACGCTCGCCAAGGCCTTTGCCAGTTTTATGTCACCCCAGCTAGACACTGTCACCTGTCCCCAGTCTAGGCAGAGTAGGGGGGAGCTGTACAGAAAGATGGTGAGGGAGTACCTAGCTGACCATACCAACGTCCGTAGCGATCACTCTGCTCCATACAACTACTGGGTTTCAAAGCTGGACACGTGGCCTAAACTGGCGCTGTACGCCTTGGAGGTGCTGGCCTGCCCTGCCGCTAGCGTGCTGTCAGAGCGGGTATTCAGTGCAGCTGGTGGCGTCATCACCGATAAGCGTACACGCCTGTCAACTGACAGCGCTGACAGGCTGATGCTTATTAAAATGAACAAAGCCTGGATTTCACCGGAATTCAAATCTCCTCCGGGGGAAAGCAGCTAAAGATTTAAATAACTTATGTATCCGATTCCTCTTCTCTACTCCTCCTCCTACTCCTCCTCCTCCTCCATATCGTCTTTGCGTAACGTTGACCCAAAAAACGCCATTTTTTTAGAGGTCCAACTGGCACTCTTTTAGCACAATTTTTCCAGAGGTCCACCTACAGGCCCTCTCTTCAAAACAATTTTTCCGGAAGTCCACCTACAGGCCCTCTGTCCAAAGAATTTTTCCGGAGGTCCACCTACAGGCCCTCTGTCCAAACAATTTTTCCGGAGTTCCACCTACAGGCCCTCTGTCCAAACAATTTTTCCGGAGGTCCACCTACAGGCCCTCTGTCCAAACAATTTTTCCGGAGTTCCACCTACAGGCCCTCTGTCCAAACAATTTTTCCGGAGTTCCACCTACAGGCCCTCTGTCCAAACAATTTTTCCGGAGTTCCACCTACAGGCCCTCTGTCCAAACAATTTTTCCGGAGTTCCACCTACAGGCCCTCTGTCCAAACAATTTTTCCGGAGTTCCACCTACAGGCCCTCTGTCCAAACAATTTTTCCGGAGGTCCACCTACAGGCCCTCTCTCCAAACAATTTTTCCGGAGTTCCACCTACAGGCCCTCTCTCCAGTTCCAGTTTCCAGTTTTATTTGCGCAAACTGCATACATTTTTATTTTTGGGATAGGTGTGAAAAATAATATTACTTACGAATCTATATTGCCCAACATTGGATACGGTAGCAAGTAGAAGACCAAACACATGCTGCCCACAGGGTTGCGCAAATTCCTTGTCCACCCGCAAATTCCTTGTCCACAATGTCAAGGAGGTTGAGGTTCTGTTAATGAGCAACAAGTCCTTCTGTACTGAAATCGCCGACAAAGTCTCCATCTAAGAACCTACAGACCATTGTGGAGAGAGCGGCACAGCTCGCCATCAAAGTGACGAACCCCAACGCCAGACTGCGCAGAGAAGATAACGAATAAATATCTCTGTGGTTATTTTTGCTAAATAAAAGTTAAATAAACCCCCCCAAAAATTCATCTGTTCCTGTGCCTGATCCACCCAAGTTGAATCTGTCCCATCATGAGAAAGTCCCCCCCAAGGAGTCCCCACTGTAACTTGCTTCCCATACAACTACCTCACCCCCCGACACCTGTGTCTCGCCATTGTCCACCACTTCCTCAGACAACACTGGTAAATCCCCACTGTCAGCACACGGAAACAGCAAAAGGTCTTGCGAATTAGGGCAGAGAATGTTCTGGGCTAGCACATCAGGGAAGGGGTGACTATGGGGTTCCAGGGAGTATGTGACCACATGCAATATCCATTTAAAAGTCATGCCACACTTGATCGAGCTCATAATTGACAATTGTACCGGTTGATGCTAAATTTTTAAGTTGGGGTCCTGCGTCGTCATTCTAACTACACCCGGCTGTTGTCACCACCACACACGCTAGCCCAGGGGGCACTCCTCTGGCTCTTCCAGCGAAACCTCCTTCCCCCCAGCCTGCCACCCCACCTACAGGCCCTCTCTACAAACAATTTACCCGGATAGGGGATGTCTTAGATATTGTACAAATTTTTGTTTGGTTCTTCTTTTATTTGCCTCTTGACCTGTGATAGGCAGAGCATGGACACGTCCCCTTAGCTGCAGTGGGAAAGACACTCCCCTGGCCAGAGCAAGCTCTTTTTCCGTGGTCGAAAAATCCATAAAATATAAAGTCCCAAGATAGGGGATGTAAACGGTATTAAACTGAGAAGAATCGATACCGCATCGGCTGATGCTAGAGTTTTTCCAAATGCATTCCGGCTGTTGTCACCACCACACACGCTAGCCCAGGGGGCACTCCTCTGGCTCTTCCAGCGAAACCTCCTTCCCCCCAGCCTGCCACCCTACCTACAGGCCCTCTCTACAAACAATTTACTTCTTTGTCCTATCTTTCTCTCTCTCTCTCTCTACAAACTATTTTTCCGGATAGCTGCCATATACGGTATTAAACTGAGTAGTATACATAGAAGACATACCACACTTGATCAATCTCATAATTTACGACTGTACCGGTTGATGCTAAATTTTTAAGTTGGGGTCCTGCGTCATCATTCTAACTACACCCGGCTGTTGTCACCACCACACACGCTAGCCCAGGGGGCACTCCTCTGGCTCTTCCAGCGAAACCTTCTTCCCCCCAGCCTGCCCCACACCTACAGGCCCTCTCTCCAAACAATTTACTTCTTTGTCCTATCTTTCTCTCTCTCTCTACAAACTATTTTTCCAGATAGCTGCCATATACGGTATTAAACTGAGTAGTATACATAGAAGACATACCACACTTAAGCAATCTCATAATTTACGACTGTACCGGTTGATGCTAAATTTTTAAGTTGGGGTCCTGCGTCGTCATTCTAACTACATCCGGCTGTTGTCACCACCACACACGCTAGCCCAGGGGGCACTCCTCTGGCTCTTCCAGCGAAACCTCCTTCCCCCCAGCCTGCCCCACACCTACAGGCCCTCTCTACAAACAATTTACCCGGATAGGGGACGTCTTAGATATTGTACAGATTTTTGTTTGGTTCTTCTTTTATTTCCCTCCTGACCTGTGATAGGCAGAGCATGGACACGTCCCCTTAGCTGCAGTGGGAAAGACACTCCCCTGGCCAGAGCAAGCTCTTTTTCCTTTTCCGTGGTCGAAAAATCCATAAAATATAAGGTCCCAAGATAGGGGACGTATACGGTATTAAACTGAGAAGAATCGATACCACACCGGTGGATGCAACAGTTTTTCAAAATCCATTCCGGCTGTTGTCACCACCACACACGCTAGCCCAGGGGGCACTCCTCTGGCTCTTCCAGCGAAACCTCCTTCCCCCCCCCACCTACAGGCCCTTTCTCCAAACAATTTACCCGGGTAGGGGGACGTATTAGATATTGTACTGATTCTGAATTGCCTCCTGCGATAGACGGGAATCGAACCCGGATCAACTGCTTGGGAAGTAGCTATGCTCACCACTATACCACCAGCAGCCACAGCAACTGATAAGAACAGATACTAAACTTGATTTCAGCTGCAGTGCCAGCATGAGCAGTGGTGTCACCTGCAGGCGGTGATGGACCTTCGTTGCACCTAGTTGGGTGCTTCCCTAACATGTGATGGGTATTTGCATCGCCTTTCTTGGTCTGGGTGAGCACAATTGCCATGAGGATAACCACCAGGCTATTGCCAGAGAATTTGGGGTAATGGTGGGATTAGGCAGCCTCAGAGGCATCCATGCATGCTGCCCCTGCTGTTTCCTGTCCATTTCCGTGGTGTTTCCATCATTTTCTGAGGTTTCCAGGTTTTCACCCAGCCTTCCCTAGGCAGAGTCTTGGTCCCCCGCAAAAATGCTTGAGTCTCCCATTGACTTCAATGGGGTTCGTTATTCGAAACGAGCACCCGAGCATCGGGAAAAGTTCGACTCAAATAACGAGCACCCGAGCATTTTAGTGCTCGCTCATCTCTATTTATGATGTGCTGAATCAAAAAGAGCAGAGCAATCTCATCTTTTCTACAAATGCACTCTATCATTTGGGGTCTGACTTAGACCAACCCCAACAAGCTAAGATTGGAAATTTTATACATGACTTTTGTGACAATTGGACCTTCCTTCTTTAAACCCAGGAAAACCTTACCAGAACTTTTTGCACTAAAAACTAGAATTGGTCATGGAAAGGACTCCCTATGAAAAGAGCACTGGCCATGATGGCTTTCTGATATTGTATTATGCCATGTTTCTTTTGCCCTGTTTGTTCCCCATATGTAATTCATCATGCAAAGTTTTTGCCATATCACCAGATATCATCTGTTTCTTAAGGAGGGGAACGATCTGTCCTCTTGTGCAAATTATAGATCTGTATCTCTTCTGATTATAGATCTTAAACTGTTCGCTAAAATGGTTGGCATTTAGATTACAACCCCTCTGTTCCTTGCATATTCTGATCAACTGGGATTTGTCAAGGGGGAAGAGGAAATGGACAATATTCCCAGAGGTTTGAACATTATTTACCATACCATGTGTGTTGCTGCCATTGGTCCTCCTAGGTACAGATGCCAAGAAGGTCTTTGACAGAGAAAGCTGGCTGTTTATGTTGGCTTCTCATACCCTTTACTTTTTATTGATGCTGCCTTTTCTTCTGTATACTCACTCTTCTTCTCTAATAGCATTCAATAGGGTTCTGTCAGTAGTGTTGGAGATTGGGAACAGTACTCAACAAGGTTACCCCTTTTCTCCTATGCATTTTGTGTTAAAAATCTAAACACTGATGCAAGCCTTAAATCGCCAAACACAATGACAAGCGTCTGATGGAGTGGTGTAAAGAATGCCGCCATTGAACTCTGGAGCAGTGGAAACATGTTCTATTGAGTGATGAATCAGGTTTCTCTGGCTGTCTGAAGGATACATCTGGGTTTGGTGAATTCTAGGAGAACGTTGCCTGACTGCATTTGCCAACTGTAAACTTGGTGGAGGGATAATGCTATGGGTTGGGCTAGGCTACCTTAGTTCTAGTGAAGGGAAATACTAATGATTCAGCATACCAAGACATTTTTGACAATTGTATGCTTCCAACTTTGTGAGAACATTTATCATGAAAGTTTTAATGCTTTACTTATTTAAAGGATTTCTCCGGGAATGGTGAATTTTTAGCAAGTGCCCGCAGCCTGCCTTGCTAAACAGAAGATTCATACTTACCTGCTGCCTGTCGCTCTTGCCCACCGTGTCCATGTTCAGGTTGCTGTAGAGTTCACACCTGATTCATCATGGGCATTATCACATGCTTTGCTGCAACCAATGACTTGCTTCAATGGTGACATGCTGCTTGTGGCCATCCCACTGCTGAAGCCAGTCATGGGCTGCAGAGGGGCATTTGACCATGCCCAAGCTGCGCTAGATGTCAACACTGTGGAGACTGGAGCATGGACACAGAACAGGGGACAAGAATGTCAGGGAGTAGGTAAACATGAATCTTCTCTTTAAAACGTCATTATTCCTGGAGAACCTTTCAAAGCTTTTATTTTGCATGTGCTTTGTAAAACAATCATTTGGTAGGGGTGCTTCACGACTGAGAACATTAGATAAAACCAACCAGATAAAGCACAAAATGCCATAGTGATATGAGGTATTCTGAAGCTAATGCTATGCTTGCTTAGTAAATTAGAGATTCTTGGCAAATATATTTTGTACAAAATTATCTGAGCCCATCCACAAAACGTCAAGGTGATCTCTGCAGGACGGGAACCTAACACTATTTCCTACCTGTTATGTGCCAACCTTGGCTTCCGTATAATCAGGGGGTGTTGGTTCCACATGCATGCTGGATCCCCTCTGCCTTTTGCCATTTCTGGTGCTTCAAAGGCCTCCATTAATTCAGGGATGCAGGTACCAACATGCATGCCGAGTCCACTCGGCTTTATAGTTATACTAATTAAAATAACTAGAGGGCAATATGTATACAGCAGCTAGTGACCTTAAACAGAATTGCATTTAGATTGCCTCCTAGTGGCAGCAACAAGCAGAACACATTTTGTCTACACAAGACAGAGATAAACATGGCTCTGTTATAAACAAAGTATTGAAGCTTCATAAAGATGAAAACGCACAATATCATCTACCCTACTGGTTGTAGTAGAAGTTAATAGTGAAGGCAGATGTCAATCTTCACTCTGTTCCTATTACTAATTTTTATTTAGAAATCTATTTTTCTTGAGTGTGGATCCCCCAGGACTTCTGGATACAGAGACTGGTGGCTGAAAAATAACAAATCTATTATAATTTCTCCACCAGCAGTTGTATTTGTAGGATTACATGAAGTAGAACGGCTGGGACTATTAAATTCAGTTCTGCAGGTCTTAGCCGGTCAATCCCACATCTCTATTTTTAATTGATTATTTTGCTGCTGACATTGATTCCTGACCCATATGGATTTGGATTCTTCAGCAAGATGGATTACTATGCCTTCATCAACAGACACATCAGAAATATCTGTGTATAGCTGACCACATGGATAATGAAGATGCTGTCAACATTTTGCCCTAAGAGCTTGCACCACCAATTTCCTCCACACTGACTAACCCCAAATTTCTACAAGAATACTAAAACTTAAGCAGGTTGTGGCAAATATGAAAGCTACCACCTATTTGACCGCTGGGACCCAAGAAGTGGGTCCCATGTGGTCAGAAAATAAACAGAGATTGCTACAATATAAGACTAGATGGATAATGAAAATGGAGACATTGTATCCTAAAGGGTTAAACAAAATCTGGAATTTTAGGGTGTTTCTATGATCAGGATCTCAGTGACTGGTTTTAAATGCAACATAACTATTTTATATGTATATTTAAGAATACCAAAGCTATTTATGAATATACGTAAATCTAAAATGATGATGGTGGAAAGGGATCGTATTTAAAGCGCATGGTTACAGCCCACAGGCACGCATGTTTAAGGGGGCGTGACCTCCGAAACATTGCACAGCATGGGGTAGCAATCAGTTCAGTGCTCTCAGGATTACTATGCATTATAACAATTTATATATATATGAAAAATAAAGGACTGAAAAATACAAGCAAAGCTTCAAAAGAGTGACTATTATATATGTCTCACGAATAACAAGATTGAGACGACCGAGTGGATTATGTGAATACAATTGTGGAGCCTGGATGAGGTTCTCAATCAGGTCGTGGTATACTGCAGGTGGAGCAACAGTTGATGATTGAAACGGCAGACAGAGGTTTTGTTGGCTACAATTTCGCCAAATTTATCACTTTGCATTAAAGTGTGCTTCAGTCCCTTAGTGGAGTTCAATGTGACAGAATGTGCAATGTGCAAAAAGACTGGCTTTAACCCAAGCAGATACACCAAAAAAGGTTAAAAATTTGCTGGATACATTACCTATTTAGACATCTAAAGATGTGCCAAATTTATCACAGTGGCTCATGCTGTGTGATTCATTACACCAAAATCTTGGCACACAGTGTCGCAACGTAAACCATGCTTCTTTCCACCAAGACTCGCCCCTTTCCTCATAAGCCACACATTCCATTTCAAGCCACTTAATAAATATGGCACATCATGTGAACAAGAATTTTAAGAATTTTGGCTAAGTTTGCATTTTTATTTATAAGTCTACCCCAATGTGTTTTCTTCCTTTACTATTTTTAAGATCTCTGCTTTCTGTGAAATTGGATATGCTTGTCAGCGTCCAGAGCACCACTCATATGACAGTCAGACCCCCACCAATCCTAAGAATAGACCAATATCCTAATCCCAGAAAACCCCTTTATGAGGCAAAATGCTCCAGTAATTTGTGTCACTGCATAGGTATGGTGATGTCATTATCCACTGACCCACTATAGTAATAGTGTCAGATACGTACTGTGACAGGTTCCTGACGTTTAGTGGTTTTATTTCATTTTTAACTGTTCTTCTTTAATTTCCATCCCATGGAAGAAGTCTCAGGGAAAGAGCAGGCCCTAACCCCTGATATTGGCTCTTTCCTATGGAGTGAGTTAATTAGAGGGAGATGGTTCAAGTATGAGCAGCTTATAGAAACTTCAGTCCTGTGTTATGCACAATCAGCATTTGGTACCCAGAGAGGTCCCCAGAGAACTACTGAGAAGGTTGAGCAGCAAAAAAGGAGGTTGTGTGGAAGTAGTCTGTGAACGTAATGAGAACGAAAAAATGGGTGGAGCACACTCTTTCTGGTAGTTCGTGATATGAATAGAATCTAAATAATATATAAGTAAAGGTCTATGTCCTAGTTATGTATACTCTCACAAAAAATAAATAAATAAATGAAACAATCTTATTGTTCACAATATTTCCGTTTTGGGCCCAGAAATTTAAAGTAAATTTAGCTATTTATTATAGTAGCTATTTATTAAAGTAGCATAAAATAATGTGAAGGGTACAGTCTGTATACTTATTTACCATACACTTCAGAAGGACCGTAAAGAAATAAAAAAATGAATAATAAAAATGAAAAAAATGAAAAAAATATATAAAGTAAAAATCTAAATCAAAAAGTTGTCAAAATAATAAAAATAAAACAGAAAGATTCATATAGAATGTCTTGTATATCTAATGTAATATTCCTTCAGTTGGTTTTAAAATATGATGCCCCTTGTTGTTATCTGAATTATCAGTGTGGTATCTGTATGTAAGGTACAGTCTTATAACGGGGTAGATATACTTAATAGTCAATTGTAATTCACTTGTGATTTATCCCCCGTAGCAAATGGCTGTGTTGTTGTTCATTAAATAACTTATTCCATATGCAGGGCAGTGTATCTTTGTATCGGCAGGTTGCCCGATACCTTACCTGTTTCTAGCAGCTTGGATGTTACTTTGCCGGCAAGTGTAGCGTGAGGTGCCTCCGATGCGGCGGTGTAGTATAGCTTTTTTCGCGCGCTCCTTGGCGTTTGAACAGCGTCCCACGTGGCGTCCCACGTGGGTACCTGTTTCTCCTTCGGATACTTTGCGGGCGTATGATTTGTGTCGCTGAATGGGTCCAGGAGTTTGTATTTGCCCTCCTTGTATCAGACTCCGATCTGAAGAATTAGGTAGTGCTGTTCTTCGGTTGAGTTAAAATGCTTTAAAGAGGAATATTCTCTCAATTGTAGCAGCGGACTGAATACCAAACGCGTTTCGGGGGTCTGGAACTGCCCCCTTTCTCAATGGCTAAGGAGTCCGCCCTACTCTCTTGCCTTTTAAAGGAATAATGGATTTGGGGGAGGGATTTAACCCCTTCCTTCCCAAATTTAGAATGTCTTCCAATGTAAGTTTGGATTTAAACTAGTGGATGTGGTACACATATATTGTATATTCAGAGATTTTTTTTCTTTATATCAGGGATATAGAGGTGTTCAAGATTGTCTCAAGGATGAATGATTTCACCTATGGAACTCTATGGGACCTGTATAGTATTTTATTTCATTATATATAAAAATATACAGGAGCAAAGGAATATTCTATATTTACTCTCCTGTATTATCTTTTAAACAATGTCCTATTGTATTTTTTCTTATACTTTACGTTTATTATCCATTGTCGCTTGCATATATTGTCTATGTTGTCTAATTATGTATGACTATTTTGGTCTGTTTTCAAGTTTTTCTTTCCTTTGATCTAATCCTGTTTATTTTTGTTTTTTGTTTGTATATATTTATTTATTTTCTTTTCCTATCATCTTGTTTTTATTTTTCTCTGGAAATTATCATAGATCTAGATTTATTGTCTGTATAATAACTCATTCCCATTTTATATAGATGATTTGATCTTTTTGTCCATATTATGTCTTACTCTAGATTGCCTATCCTCTCCAGTCCTATAGATCGATATTTACTGGTAAGTACGATTATTTTCATATTTCTATGATGCCATTTTGGTTCTTCTTTTGTGGTTATTTGATTTGATTTATTCTATTTTCAGAGTTTTTTTGGAGTTTTTTGCTGGACGTTAGGGGCGGGGGCCTCTCAGGGAGGACATCATGGTGCTGGTAGTTAAACAGCCTGACCATGATGTCTGTCCCCAAAGGGCACCCGTCCTGTTCGACTGATGTGCATTATAGAAAGCCAAATACCTCCATTTCTGCATTAAGTCCCTTGGGTACTAGGGTATTGAATTCGAATATCCTCCTAGATTCTAGTCTCGACATATTTTTAATGTGGTGTCCTCCTCTCCAGTGTTTCGTGACTTTGTCAAGTGCTGTGAAGATGAGAGATGTGGGATCCTGGTTGTGTGCTTCTTTAAAATGCTTTGAGACCGAGTGTAGTTGGTAACCTTTTTTGATGTTATTTATGTGCTCAGATATACGTTTCTTTAAAGTTCTTTTTGTCCTGCCAATGTATTGTTTCCTGCAGGGACACTGTAGGAGATAGATGATGTCTGTGGAGTTGCACGTGATGCATTCCTCTATCTTGTGTATGTGATGGTTAGCGGTTGATTCCACCTCTACAGTTTTTCTAGGGAACTTAGTGATTTGGCAATTTAGGCATCTGCCACATCTGAAAAAGCCTTTCGTGTGTAACCAATTGTGTGTTTTGGATGTGTTAATTTTATCCCTTATCGATGGTGCAATTTTTAGGCCTAAATTTGGAGCTTTTGTGAATGTGATCAAGGGAAATTTTGATAGTGTTGGACCAATAATCTTGTCTTCCTTTAATACGTGCCAATGTTTATTAATTATGCGCTGTATATTTTTATATTGTGCGCTGAAGGGGAGAATTATTCTGACTAGATCTTCTTTTTCTTCTCCAAAAAAACTCTGAAAATAGAATAAATCAAATCAAATAACCACAAAAGAAGAACCAAAATGGCATCATAGAAATATGAAAATAATCGTACTTACCAGTAAATATCAATCTATAGGACTGGAGAGGATAGGCAATCTAGAGTAAGACATAATATGGACAAAAAGATCAAATCATCTATATAAAATGGGAATGAGTTATTATACAGACAATAAATCTAGAACTATGATAATTTCCAGAGAAAAATAAAAACAAAAACAAGATGATAGGAAAAGAAAATAAATAAATATATACAAACAAAAAACAAAAATAAACAGGATTAGATCAAAGGAAAGAAAAACTTGAAAACAGACCAAAATAGTCATACATAATTAGACAACATAGACAATATATGCAAGCGATCATAAAATGGATCATAAACGTAATGTCATGGGAAGCAGGCGGCGCGCTTCCCTCATGCAGCGCCTGTCATGGGAGGCCGACGTCGCCCTCCCTCTGCACGGCGTCGCCGGACCTCTCCGCCCCCCCTAGAGACGAGCAGTAGGGAATTGAAGTGCTGGTCTGGTCAGCCAGCACTTCATCAGTTAATTCTCTGTTTGGGTTTAGCCATGTGGTGCTGATCACACCACATGGCTACTTTACATATTGTTTTGACAGCTTGCTCCGCCTCAGGTCATGTGATGCTGGCCACATCACATGATCCTGGGCGGGCTATTTAAAGATGGCAACTTCCTCACTCAGTGCCTGTGATTAGTCTTCTCCCTTTGATCAGTGCTGTGTGTGATCTTGCTGTATTTGATATTTTGGTATTTCGGATTTTGGACTCGGACTTTGACTATTCTTTGCTTGACCCTTTGTATGTGATGTGACCTCCTGTATTTGACCCGGCTAGTTTACCATTCTGTTATTGTGTTTGTACTGTCTGTGTTTGGTCTCTCCCTGTGTATCCCTTTCCCTCCCTGTGCACTTACGCAGTATAGGGAACGCCGCCAAGTTACGGTGTTGCCGCTTAGGGCTCCAACTGTAAGTAGGTAGGGAAAGAGGTGGGTTTCAGTACAGGGCACACTTTCCCTTGTCTCCCCCGTGACACGTAAAGTATAAGAAAAAATACAATAGGACATTGTTTAAAAGATAATACAGGAGAGTAAATATAGAATATTCCTTTGCTCCTGTATATTTTTATATACAATGAAATAAAATACTATACAGGTCCCATAGAGTTCCATAGGTGAAATCATTCATCCTTGAGACAATCTTGAACACCTCTATATCCCTGATATAAAGAAAAAAAATCTCTGAATATACAATATATGTGTACCACATCCACTGGTTTAAATCCAAACTTACATTGGAAGACATTCTAAATTTGGGAAGGAAGGGGTTAAATCCCTCCCCCAAATCCATTATTCCTTTAAAAGGCAAGAGAGTAGGGCGGACTCCTTAGCCATTGAGAAAGGGGGCAGTTCCAGACCCCCGAAACGCGTTTGGTATTCAGTCCGCTGCTACAATTGAGAGAATATTCCTCTTTAAAGCATTTTAACTCAACCGAAGAACAGCACTACCTAATTCTTCAGATCGGAGTCTGATACAAGGAGGGCAAATACAAACTCCTGGACCCATTCAGCGACACAAATCATACGCCCGCAAAGTATCCGAAGGAGAAACAGGTACCCACGTGGGACGCCACGTGGGACGCTGTTCAAACGCCAAGGAGCGCGCGAAAAAAGCTATACTACACCGCCGCATCGGAGGCACCTCACGCTACACTTGCCGGCAAAGTAACATCCAAGCTGCTAGAAACGGGTAAGGTATCGGGCAACCTGCCGATACAAAGATACACTGCCCTGCATATGGAATAAGTTATTTAATGAACAACAACACAGCCATTTGCTACGGGGGATAAATCACAAGTGAATTACAATTGACTATTAAGTATATCTACCCCGTTATAAGACTGTACCTTACATACAGATACCACACTGATAATTCAGATAACAACAAGGGGCATCATATTTTAAAACCAACTGGAGGAATATTACATTTGATATACAAGACATTCTATATGCATCTTTCTGTTTTATCTTTATTATTTTGACAACTTTTTGATTTAGATTTTTACTTTATATATTTTTTTCATTTTTTTCATTTTTATTATTCATTTTTTATTTCTTTAAGGTCCTTCTGAAGTGTATGGTAAATAAGTATACAGACTGTACCCTTCACATTATTTTATTTTATGCTACTTTAATAAATAGCTATTTTTAATCTACTTGATTTACTTTAAATTTCTGGGCCCAAAACGGAAATATTGTGAACAATAAGATTGTTTCATTTATTTATTTATTTTTTGTGAGAGTATACACAACTAGGACATAGACCTTTACTTATATATTATTTAGATTCTATTCATATCACGAACTACCAGAAAGAGTGTGCTCCACCCATTTTTCGTTTTCTTTGTGATATTATACGATTTATGGTTGGATCGAGGGTGTGAAGCACCTCACATTCAAATTCTCTGGATTGGTGAGCCACTGAGTTATACGTATACCTGTGAATGTAATGAGTTTTTATGGCTTCTGGATTTACAGATTGTGTTTTAGGGTCTACACCCCACAGTGGGAATTATAGACATATATTCTTGTGAGGAATTTGACACCTAGGCTGGATTGGACTATAGAAAAGTGTATGAGCAAGTGCATCTTAAATGAGACCTGGGGATGACCTCTTTGAAACAGCCCAGAACCTATCAGACCTATTTAGGAATTGTGCTTCTATTTTATGTGGATGATTGTTTAAAACTTGATCTTCAGTAAAGACTTCTGGTAAATGTTAATCTGCACCACCACATATTTCTTAATCTTTCTCTATTACTTAATCTGCACTGTGACACCAAGGGCACTGATCTTTCTGCCAGGCAGGAAGCCACAAGTTTCATGTGCCCCAGGGGAGAACTACACCTATCATCCTGTGGCCCCCTCTTTAAAGTAGCGAGGGAGAGGGACATAGCCACTGGAAGCATCGAGACTAATACAACTTTTGTCACCACAACCACTCCCATCCTCCCCCCTGTTTCAGTCCCCACCGGCCATGTTGAAGTTGACTATAACAGCTTTTTTTCCACTGACTATTTTGCAGTTAAACATATTACTACATAGGATTCAGCTTTTTTTAAAAAAAATAAGACAACGTCCATTGTAATCATCACCTTGGGCAGTAGAATGTTTTCACCAGCCTCCCTTGCTTAACAATAAATGCTACTTTTCTGTCGGCTTTGATTCCATCAAATGTATCCACGATTGGATTACGTTGCTATAAGTACAATAAAATGTAATAAAATGCTGACTTTTATGACTGTATTTTTGCAGTTTGTGACGTATGGGCAAATCATCACACCAAGGTCACTTGTAACCAAGTGAGCAGAACAGAAGTGTCCAGAGGAGCTCTGACTGCACAATGATGGACACATAATGCTAAGCAGCCAGGGTCCAGGAGGCCATGAAAGACACCCAGGGAAAGTAAGTATTAATACAGGCAACAAAAACATAGATGTAAACTGAATGATAGATGACAGACAAAATCAAACCTAAGGAAAAACAAGGCCCATCTAGCCATGCAGAAAAAGCATGTTATTTGCATCATGATTAACCACATCATAGTTTAATTCTACAGTGTAAAAACTCTGGGAGAAGAAGGCACACGGATGCAACCTATAGTCCTGAGGATGCTCATGTGAATGTACAGTTCCCGGTTCCACATTTGAAGCACCTACCAAAACAATAAACTGCAGCTCAAAATGTGAATGTCTCAATAAGGACCGGGGAGACCAATAACTATAATAGGTGCAAAGTATCTACGCTTTGTAAAGCAGGATCTTAAGGCCTAAGACTAAACGCCCAAGACTCAGGATTCCCCCCGTAAAAGAATCTTAATAATTCTTACTCTTAAGATCTATAACATGAGGATCTGGGTTTTAAAGAAAAATACACCTGATTTTGACACTTGACCCTAACACCTGACTCTGACTCCTGACTTTCTTCACAGGTCAAAGTCAGAATAAGTTATAGATTTCCTGTTTATTTGTAGGCTAAATAACATGGCCACGAAAGTTCAAACGGAGTCTATAGCTCTATGGTATGTGCAGTTGTAATATTAGGCATTTTACTTCTCTGATTAAAACATAGTCATTTTATTTATTTGCCAGAGCTGAGAAAGCTGTAGAAGAGCTTATAGCTGCATTGAAAACCAAAGGTGTTTGGGTTCAAGACCCAAAAGAAACCTTAATTTAAAAAAAATACATTTTTAAACCCTAGCTAGGAGACAAATTGAAATGATGTTTGACTTTGATGTCTGACTTTCCTCACGCATTAGTGTGAACATGAACTTTAGAGTTCCTGTGTATTTGTCTCCTGAATCACATAGCCAAAGAAAATCCATAGCTGCTTAGAGCTCAGCCTATAGCTTGATGGTAAGGGTTTGGTTTATAAACCAGAAGCTTTCAGTTTCAAGACCCATTTTTTTTAATTATATTTTTAATTCCTAGCTAGGAGACAAATTGAAATGATGTTTGACTTTGATGTCTGAATTTCCTCACTGGTCAGCCACAGAATTCAAATGATTTAGAAATGTTTACAGCTGTGCCTATAGCTCAATGGTAAGGCTTCTGGCTTAGGCTACTTTCACACTAGCGTTAGCACGGATCCGGCACCTAAAGGGTGCCGACGGATCCGTGCTAACGCTATACATGTGTGGAGCCGGAGCAGCGCTCCGGCCCCACACATGACACACATTAAAACAACACACAGACTACATACAAACAAACATACAGACATACATACAAACATACATACATACTCACATACTCCCGGGACGCCGGCAGAACGTCTTCACGCGCCTCCTGCGCGCAGTGATGACGATTCCCCACAGCGCCCTCTGCTGGGCGCAGTGGGGAAACGTCATCGCAGCGTGCAGGAGGCGCGTGAAGACCTGCTGCTGGCGTCCCGGGAGTATGTGAGTATGTATGTATGTCTGTATGTTTGTATGTATGTCTGTTTGTATGTAGTCTGTGTGTATGTATGCCGGATCCGGAATGACCCCCCATTGGAAATCAATGGAGGACAGATCCGGATTACTGGTGTGTCCACACCAAACGGATCCGTCCCCATTGACTTGCATTGGGGGTCATTCCGGATCCGTCTTGGTGCGGATGCCTGGACCGGAGAGCAAACCGCAGCATGCTGCGGTTTGTTCTCCGGTCTGAAGACGGAACGGAATGCTTTCAGGAGCATTCCGTTGTCTTCAGTTCAGTTTTGTCCCCATTGACAATGAATGGGGACAAAACTGAAGCGTTTTTTTCCGGTATTGAGCCCCTTTGACGGAACTCAATACCGGAATTTAAAAACGCTAGTGTGAAAGTAGCCTTACAAACACCAGTCTTTAGGTTAAAGAACCAACAGAGCCTCTAAAAAATGCAAATGATGTTTGACTTTGGTGTCTGAGTATTTTGCCTCACGCTGACATTATTCTGATACTTGACTATGATTTCTGACCATGTCCTAAAATGAACACTGTACACTAGGGAGCCATAGGACACCACTGGTCCACATTGTAAATCAGTGGTATTTGCAAAACAAAGCACTAGATTAAAGGAATTTTACTTGGAAACCTCAGTTTAGCTTCTAACACCCATAAGGTTTCTTGGAAGCCTTGAAACATGTCACTTTTACTCAAAAGAATTATAATTTTTTTTTCTTTCAGGAGAGACTTATGGAATATTTCAACTAAAGCCTTGTGGCTGTAAAGTATAGCAGTCACCATCTGAGCTCAGGATGACAAAACGTGTTTTGGCAACACATCAGTGAACTATTATGCTTCCCATGGAGGATCTGGGATGTTATTTAGTGGCTGTCATTTGGCATGAGTCTCACCAGCCACTCTGCTCACGTTCCTGGTCGCATCTCACGTTTCCGGTCTTCATTTTTTAAGTTTCTGCCCAATGAATAATGCATTTAGTAGAGGAGACGGCTTGACTTTCAATAACCTGCGCTGTAGATCCAGAGGTCATGATTTGGGGTGGGGGGGCTGGGGGGCTGTTGCATCTTTCATATAGATTGGCCATAAAGGTTATGCTGTCAAGTCAACAAAAGCCATCATCATGAATAGAGCGAGTTGGTTCTCGAATATTAACCCCTACAGCCCAAGCCAAAGATTCCATAGGATTTTCAAACAATTAGCTGAACCAATGAAAATAGATCTTAATTATTATTTTATTATATTGCATATTTATTTACATATAATGTATATTTTCATTATATATAGAGAAAAAAAATAATTTAAAAAAAGTATATATAGTATAATATATATATAACACAAAAAGTGAGCCAGCACTCCAATGCAGTGAAGAAAATGGTGGACTCTTTATTCCCAAGATGCAACGTTTCGGCCTACTCCATGAGGCCTTTCTCAAGCAATGAATAACCAGAGTGCACATCGCATTAAATAGACAAAGTAGGTGGGAACATACAATCATGTGATCAATTAATTATAACATGTGACATCATGTGTGGCTAAAGTGATATTAACCTGTAACCATATCCCAGGAATGATTCATTATCAAGACAAAGGGGTAAGTGTAGCAAGGTTGTGTATACAAGTGGATTAAAACTAAGGTAAAACTATAATCGCAACTTATACATCAAAGTACTGATGTTGAATCGTCTCCTGGTGCGATCGTATCATCAGATAGGGGACTCACATACATGGATCGGATAATGGCGTCTGTGTACAGCAAGTGCGCCTGCGTTAAACAGGGAGTCAGGTGACCCAGCCGGGTCATGTGGGTAGATCATGTGTGCATGACGTCAAGGCGCTCAGTCACTCCTAGCGCCACATCCACGTCTGCCATCACTGCCCTCACTGCTCTACCCGTTGCAGCAACCAAGCGTACATATGCGCATGCGCACTAGTTAAAAGGAACCAAACGGTGATTCTGGATCGCAAAAGGTTACAAGTAGAGATGAGTGAACATGCTCGTCCGAGCTTGGTGCTCGTTCGAGTATTAGGGTACTCGTAAGTGCTCGCTGCTCGGACGAGTATCTCGCCATGCTCGAGGAAATGGAGCCTAAAAACACAGCCAATCACAAGCCAGGAGACTCTGCGGTACACCCAGCATCACGTGGGGCCCTTACATGTCGATAGCAGGGGTTGGCTGGCCTGATCAGGTGACCCTGGAATATACTACCGACTGGCCGCGGTGCTCGGCTCAGATGCCATCTGGATGTCGTTAGGGATAGAGCTGCTGCCTTTCAGGGACAGTGTTAGGGCCTGCATTTAGTTCTCTGTTAGGCAGGGATCACCCACAAAGAACCCAACAGCCCTTCTAAGGGCTAGAAGACATTTTTTTTTTTTTTTTTTTGTCACTTGGCTGGCTGGCACTAGTAGTGCAGCTATCGCCATGTATAACCCCCTTTTATTTTTTTATGTTATATCTCAGTGATACAAATCCATTGCACACAGCAGTGTGGAACCATTCTGTGTGTCACAGTTCAGTACACTCACTATTTTCTCTCCAGGTGACACTTTCTGTATGTCACCGAATACAACCAAGTCATTTGCTGCCTGTCACGTGTATGGCTTCATCCCAAAAATCTCTGTGCGACATTTGTCTGGGTCGCAGTCTAAATAGCTACCGTCAGTAGGGTGTCAGTTAGCTCTACGATAGTTTCTGTACGTCACGTTCCCAAAAAAACAAAAATCCAAAACAAAATATACCAAAAAAATTAGTTTTTTTGTTGTTTTAGCTGAATGATACAAATCCATTTCACACATCTGCGTGTAACCTTTCTGTGTGTCACAGTTCAGCACACTCACTCCAAACCATATATTCTGTCCAGGTGACACTTTCTGTACGTCACCGAATACAACTAAGTCATTTGCTACCTGTCACGTGTAAAGCTTGATCCTAAAAATCTCTGTGCGACATTTGTCTGGGTCGCAGTCTAAATAGCCACCGTTAACAGGGTGTCAGTCAGCTTTACGATAGTTTCTGCACGTCACATTCCCAAAAAAACAAAACTAAAAAAAAAATATTAAAACAAAATATAGAAAAAAAATTAGTTTTTTTGTTGTTTTAGCTGAGTGATACAAATCCATTTCACACAGCTACGTGTAACCATTCTGTGTGTCACAGTTCAGCACACTCTTTCCAATCCGTATTTTCTGTCCAGGTGACACTTTCTGCACGTCACCGAATACAACCAAGTCATTTGCTACCTGTCACGTGTAAAGCTTGATCTTAAAAATCTCTGTGCGACATTTGTCTGGGTCGCAGTCTAAATAGCCACCGTCATTAGGGTGTCAGTCAGCTGTACAATAGTTTCTGCACGTCACGTTCCCAAAAAAAAATAAAATAAAAAATAAAACAAAATATAGAAAAAAAATTAGTTTTTTTGTTGTTTTAGCTGAGAGATACAAATCCATTTCACACAGCTGCGTGTAACCTTTCTGTGTGTCACAGTTCAGCACACTCACTCCAAACCGTATATTCTGTCCAGGTGACACTTTCTGTACGTCACAAAATTAAACCAGACTGAACAAGTTTGTGGGTTTCAGTAAACCAGGCCTATTTATTTATTTATTTATTTTTTTATAGAATACACTTATATACAGAAAATGTTGAACCCCAGGGCTAAGGGTAGAGGACGAGGGCGTGGGCGTGGGCATTCAATTACTGCAGGGGGCATAGGCCGTGGTCCTGGGAAGGGTGAGACAGTACCTGCTGATGAGGGAGCTGTGGAACACCGCAGAGCTACACTCCCTAGCTTCATGTCTCAACTTACAGGGACACGTGGTAGAGGACTGTTGAAACCACAACAGTGCGAACAGCTGATCTCGTGGATTGCGGATAATGCTTCAAGTAATATGTCCGCCAGTCAGTCTTCCACGCAGTCCACCCACCTTACCCAAGGGAGCACTCCTCTGGCTCCTCCACCTCAACCTCCTTCCCCCCAGTCTGCCCCCTCCCAGGAAAATTTGGAATGCGATCCGGCATACTCTGAGGAACTGTTTTCTGGACCCTTCCCAGAGTCACAAACCACTTCTCAGGTTGCTGCTGACCTCTTTCCTGATGCCCAAGTGTTCCAACTGTCGCAGTCTGTGGGTGATGATGATGATGATGATGACAATGTTGACTTAGTGGAAGAAGTTTGTAAAGAGGTGTCGGACGATGAGGAGACACGGTTGTCAGACAGTGGTGAAGTTGTTGTAAGGGGAGGAATTCCGAGGGGGGAGCAGACTGAGGAATCGGAGGATGACGAGGTGACTGACCCAAGCTGGGTTGATATGCCGAGTGAAGACAGTGCTTCTGAGGCAGAGGCGAGTGCTGCACCAGAACAGGTTGTAAGAGGCAGTGGTGTGGCCAGAGGGAGAAGCAGGGCCAGAGCTGGTGCATCAGCAGCAACTGTTTCACGTAGTGAAGCTCCCGTGGCGAGGCCTAGATGTTCGCAAGTCTGGAGGTTCTTTAAAGAAAGTGAGGATGACCGACGGACTGTGGTGTGCAACCTGTGCCACACCAGGATCAGCAGGGGTGCCACCACTACTAGCATAACCACCACCAGCATGCGCAGGCATATGAGTGCTAAACACCCCACTCAATGGAACCAAGGCCGTTCACCACCTCCTGCGGGTCACACCACTGCTCCTTCCCCTGTGTCACTCGCTGCCTCTGCTAGTCAACCCCCTGCGTCACTCGCTGCCTCTGCTAGTCAACCCCCTGCCCAGGACCCCGGCACGAGCGCCTCCCGCCGGAAAACTACACCTTCGCCTCCACGATCATCCACAGTGTCCACCAATGTGTCCCAGCGCAGCGTTCAGCTGTCTTTACAGCAGACGCTGGAGCGCAAGAGGAAATACAGTTCCACCCACCCACATGCCCAAGCCCTCAACGTCCACATCTCCAAATTGCTTAGCCTGGAGATGCTGCCCTATAGGCTGGTAGAGACCGAGGCCTTTCGAAATCTCATGTCGGTGGCTGCCCCTCGGTATTCCGTCCCCAGCCGCCACTATTTTTCCCGATGTGCCGTCCCAGCCCTACACCAGCACGTGTCACAGAACATCATCCGTGCCCTCACCAACGCTGTTTCTGAGAAGGTCCACCTAACCACGGACACGTGGACAAGTGCTGCCGGGCAGGGACACTATATCTCACTGACGGTACATTGGGTTAACTTGGTGGAGGCTGGGACCGAGAATGACCCTGGGGCCGCTCATGTACTGCCCACACCGAGGATTGCGGGGCCTACCTCGGTCACGGTCTCTCAGACGTACTATGCCTCCTCCTCCTCCGACCCCTCCTCCTCCTCCTCCACCGAATTACCATCCGTGGGCACGGCGCCTTCAGTCGGTAGCTCTAGGTGCAGCAGCAGTGCCGTGGGTAAGCGCCAGCAGGCGGTGCTCAAACTGCTGAGCTTAGGTGACAAAAGGCACACCGCCCAAGAGCTGATACAGGACATCACGGCGCAGACCGATCTGTGGCTGGCACCGCTGAACGTCAAGCCAGGCATGGTTGTGTGTGACAACGGGCGTAACCTGGTGGCGGCTCTGCAACTCGGCAGACTGACACATGTGCCATGCCTGGCCCACATGTTCAATCTCATAGTTCAGCGGTTCCTCAAGACATACCCCAATCTGTCTGATTTGCTCACCAAGGTGCGCCGCATCTGTGTGCATTTCCGCAAGTCGAGCACAGATGCTGCCACTCTCAGGGCAGCGCAGCGCTGCCTACAACTGCCCGCTCACCGACTGTTGTGCGACGTGCCCACGAGATGGAATTCCACATTAAACATGTTATCCAGAGTTTACCAGCAGCGCAGAGCGATTGTAGACTGCCAGATGTCAACTTCCACCAGAACTGGTAGTCAGGTCAGTCAGATTCCTCAAGTCTACAATGAGGAGTGGACGTGGATGTCTGATATCTGCCAGGTGTTGAGCAACTTTGAGGAGTCAACACAGATGGTCAGCGGCGATGACGCCATTATCAGCCTCACCATCCCGCTGCTTTGCCTGTTGAAAAACTCACTGCTCAGCATCAAGTCGGATGCTTTGCGCTTGTCACAAGAGACGGTGGAGGAAGATACGTCGCTTGATAGCCAGAGCACCCTCCGGTCTGTTTCTCAGCGCGTATCGGAGGAGGGGGAGGAGAATGTCGGCGAGACAGTAGAGGGTACCAGTGCTCAGTCCTTAACTCTTGAGCGTGTATTGGCTGAAGAGGAGGACTTGGAGGAGGAGGAAATGGAGAGTCAGGCCAGTGAGGAGAGGGAATTCTTGCGTGTTGGGACTCTGGCGCACATGGCAGACTTCATGTTAGGCTGCCTATCCCGTGACCCTCGCGTTAGAAGAATTTTTTCAAACACAGATTACTGGGTGTTCACTCTCCTGGACCCACGGTACAAGCAGAACCTTTCCACTCTCATCCCTGCAGAGGAAAGGAGTATGAGAGTGAATAGATATCAACAGGCCCTGGTGTACAAGCTGAAACAATTCTTCCCATCTGACGCCGCTAGCGGCAGAGGGCATGGTTCTGTGGGCCAAGTAGCGGGGGAGAGGAGGCGAGCAGGCAGCTTGTCCAGCACTGGCAGGGGAACGCTCTCCAAGGCCTTTGCCACTTTTATGTCACCCCAGCAAGAAACTGTCACCTGTCCCCAGTCTAGGCAGAGTAGGGGGGAGCTGTACAGAAAGATGGTGAGGGAGTACCTAGCTGACCATACCAACGTCCGTAGCGATCACTCTGCTCCATACAACTACTGGGTTTCAAAGCTGGACACGTGGCCTGAACTGGCGCTGTACGCCTTGGAGGTGCTGGCCTGCCCTGCCGCTAGCGTGCTGTCAGAGCGGGTATTCAGTGCAGCTGGTGGCGTCATCACCGATAAGCGTACACGCCTGTCAACTGACAGCGCTGACATGCTGACGCTTATTAAAATGAACAAAGCCTGGATTTCACCGGAATTCAAATCTCCTCCGGGAGAAAGCAGCTAAAGATTAACATTACTTATGTATCCGATTCCTCTTCTCTACTCCTACTCCTCCTCCTCCTCCATATCGTCTTTGCCTAACGCTGACCCAAAAAACGCCATTTTTTAGAGGTCCAACTGGCACTCTTTTACCACAATTTTTCAGGAGGGCCGCCTACAGGCCCTCTATTCAAACAATTTTTCCAGAGGTCCACCTACAGGCCCTCTCTCCAAACAATTTTTCCGGAGGTCCACCTACAGGCCCTCTCTCCAAACAATTTTTCCGGAGGTCCACCTACAGGCCCTCTCTCCAAACAATTTTTCCGGAGGTCCACCTACAGGCCCTCTCTCCAAACAATTTTTCCGGAGGTCCACCTACAGGCCCTCTCTCCAGTTCCAGTTTCCAGTTTTATTTGCGCAAACTGCGTAAATTTTATTTTTGGGATAGGTGTGAAAAATAATATTACCTGCGTATCTATATTGCCCAACATTGGATACGGTAGCAAGTAGAAGACCAAATACATGCTGCCAACAGGGTTCCACAAATTCCTGGTCCACCCGCAAATTCCTGGTCCACAATGTCAAGGAGGTCCAGGTTCTGTTGATGAGCAACAAGTCATTCTGTGCTGAAATCGCCGACAACGTCTCCATCTAAGAACCTAAAGACCATTGTGGAGAGAGCGGCACAGCTCGCCATCAAAGTGACGAACCCCAACGCCAGACTGCGCAGAGAAGATAACGAATAAATATCTCTGGTTATTTTTGATAAATAAAAGTTAAATAAACACAAAAAAAATTGATCTGTTCCTGTGCCTGATCCACCCAAGTTGAATCTGTCCCATCATGAGAAAGTCCCCCCAAGGAGTCCCCACTGTAACTTGCTTCCCATACAACTACCTCACCCCCCGACACCTGTGTCTCGCCATTGTCCACCACCTCCTCAGACAACACTGGTAAATCCCCACTGTCAGCATACGGAAACAGCAAAAGGTCTTGCGAATTGGGGCAGAGAATGTTCTGGGCTAGCACATCAGGGAAGGGGTGACTATGGGGTTCCAGGGAGTACGTGACCACATGCAATATCCATTTAAAAGTCATGCCACACTTGATCGAGCTCATAATTGACAATTGTACCGGTTGATGCTAAATTTTTAAGTTGGGGTCCTGCGTCGTCATTCTAACTACATCCGGCTGTTGTTGTCACCACCACACACGCTAGCCCAGGGGGCACTCCTCTGGCTCTTCCAGCGAAACCTCCTTCCCCCCAGCCTGCCCCCCACCTACAGGCCCTCTCTCCAAACAATTTACCCGGATAGGGGACGTATTAGATATTGTACTGATGTTTTTTTTGTTCTTCTTTTAATTGCCTCCAGACCTGTGATAGGCAGAGCATGGACACGTCCCCTTAGCTGCAGTGGGAAAGACACTCCCCTGGCCAGAGCAAGCTCTTTTTCCGTTTTCCGTGGTCGAAAAATCCATAAAATATAAGGTCCCAAGATAGGGGACGTATACGGTATTAAACTGAGAAGAATCGATACCGCATCGGCTGATGCTACAGTTTTTCCAAATCCATTCCGACTGTTGTCACCACCACACACGCTAGCCCAGGGGGCACTCCTCTGGCTCTTCCAGCGAAACCTCCTTCCCCCCAGCCTGCCCCACACCTACAGGCCCTCTCTCCAAACAATTTACTTCTTTGTCCTATCTTTCTCTCTCTCTCTACAAACTATTTTTCCGGATAGCTGCCATATACGGTATTAAACTGAGTAGTATACATAGAAGACATACCACACTTGATCAATCTCATAATTTACCACTGTACTGGTTGATGCTAAATTTTTAAGTTGGGGTCCTGCGTCATCATTCTAACTACACCCGGCTGTTGTCACCACCACACACGCTAGCCCAGGGGGCACTCCTCTGGCTCTTCCAGCGAAACCTCCTTCCCCCCCACCTACAGGCCCTCTCTGAGGTTGGATGGAGAGCGTTTGTGAACAGCAGTTTTCAGCTCTTTCCACGTATTCTCAATTGGATTCAGGTCTGGACTTTGACTTGGCCATTCTAAGACCTGGATAAGTTTATTTTTTAACTATTCCATTGTAGATTTTGCTTTATGTTTGGGATCATTGTCTTGTTGGAAGATAAATCTCCATCCTAGTCTCAGGTCTTTTGCAGACTCCAACAGGTTTTCATCCAGAATGGTCCTGTATTTGGCTCCATCCATCTTCTCATCAATTTTAACCATCTTCCCTGATCCTGCTGTTGAAAAGCAGGCCCAAACCATGATGCTGCCACCACCATGTTTGACAGTGGGGATGGTGTGTTCAGGGTGATGAGCTGTGTTGCTTTTACGCCAAACATATCGTTTTGCATTGTTTCCAAAAAGTTGGATTTTGGTTTCATCTGACCAGAGCACCTTCTTCAACATGTTTGGTGTGTCTCCCAGGTGGCTTGTGGCAAACTGTAAACTAGACTTTTTATGGATATCTTTGAGAAATGGCCACTCTTCTTGCCACTCTTCCATAAAGGCCAGATTTGTGAAGTGTTCGACTGATTGTTGTCCTATGGACAGACTCTTCCACCTCAGCTGTAGATCTCTGCAGTTCATCCAGAGTGTCCATGGTCTTGGCTGCATCTCTGATCAGTCTTTTCCTTGTTTGAGATGAAAGTTTAGAGGGAAGGCCGGGTCTTGGTAGATTTGCAGTGGTCTGATACTCCTTCCATTTCAATATGATTGCTTGCACAGTGCTCCTTGAGATGTTTAAAGCTTGGGAAATCTCTTGGTATCCAAATCCTGCTTTAAACTTCTCCACAACAGTATCACAGACCTGCCTGGTGTGTTCCTTGGTCTTCATGATGCTCTCTGTGCTTTAAACAGAACCCTGAGACTATCACAGAGTAGGTGCATTTATATGGAGACTTGATTACACACAGGTGGATTCTATTATCTTCATCAGTCATTTAGGACAACATTGGATCATTCAGAGATCCTCAATGAACTTCTGGAGTGAGTTTTCTGAACTGAAAGTAAATGGGCCGAATAATTTTGCACGCCCAACTTTTCAGTTTTATTATTACAAAAAAAGTTTAAATGATCCAATAAATTTCGTTCCACTTCACAATTGTGACCCACTTGTTGTTGATTCTTTACCAAAAATTTTAAATGTTATATCTTTTTGTTTTGTTTTGTTCCAGGGGGCCGAATACTTTCGCAAGGCACTGTATGTGACTGATATCAGTTGCTGCTCTTATATAACACTGCACTATAATAAGCCGACCACTTTACGGTTACTGGCCCTTTAATAAGAAATCTGCTGCATAACATATACAATACCATTAAATATATGTCGGCACTACCTAAGGACTTCAGGCACCGCGATCTTTATCTAATCAGTGGTGATCAGCAAAAAAAAGCTCCCAATAATCTACGACTGAAAAGATGCAGAATGCGGTACTCACCACTGGTAAAATTCAAACCTTTTATTACTCAAAATCACACGGCTCATACGGATGCGGTATGTGATGTAGGCGACTGCCGTTTCATGTCACTATGTTATAGGTCCGTAGAAGTGTAGTGATGCCAACCATCCGTTGGCTACATCGCATACCGCATCCTTCTAGTTTTAATGGAGCAATAAGGTACTTTGAATTTTACCAGTGGTGAGTACAGCATTCTGCATCTTTTCAGTCGTGGATCTGCTGCATAATATCTCCTGAGTCCATTGATTTATCATCAGAAGTAAAGCCTCTGGGCCAGGTAAGTGCAGATCAGCAGCACTAGTTCGCTGTACAAAATTCAGTTTTAAATCTCATACAATTTCTAATACGGAATGTTCTAGAATTTGCCCTGGACATCAGTTTCCACCTGAGAATAATGAGAAGAAACTATGTAGAAAATGAGAAAGAAAAGAGTACCTCCTCAGAGGCAGTGGGCGGGTTAACATTCATTGTAAATAACAACTTCTCCCATAAACCAGCCAGTGCATTTATGTGAATATTTAAAAAAAATGTAATTTACTTCTAGAAATGTATTGTATTGAAAGGTACAGTAAGTGGCGAGTGATGGAGGCCATGCTGTTACATCTGAAATTGTTTGATGCATGAAAATGTCTCAATAAAGAACATTTGCTGTACATCTGCAGGAGGCTGTTCAGATGAAGCTTTTCAAACAATTTCCTAACAAAAAAAAGGAAAAATGTAAAGTAACACCACATGCTTGGCCACCATAACAGTCACTTTGGTAGGTGACCACCACCAGATCTTGGTTGCCAATACTAGCCTTGTCTAGTTGACAGGAGTGCGAGTAGAAAATATCAGAACTCCCACCCCCTTCAGGAACACAGAATTAAATGATGTATATCTGTCTCCCTGCAGCCACCACTAGAGGGAGCTTAAGTGCTTACCGCACATGGGTAACATATTGATCTCAATAATAAACCAGTATGCAGTAAACTCCCCTTACTGGTGGCTTCTATGTTATCATGTAACTGTGCAGGGATCTGGAACTCTGGTTCAGAAAAAAAGCCATATTCGCAAAAAAGATATAGTAAGAAATTAATCAGTGTGGTACTGACATGATAAAAGGCTGGTATTTGCTGACAATATCACAGTGTACCTGCATCTATGACTGTGCTGGCTGACTGCTATAAAAAACAGCCATATGTGATTTCATATGGCTGATTTTTCTGTCACCTGGTCACCCAAAGGCTCCACCTCCACCCTCTGCTAGAATATATTTCTGCCTGTAGTTTGTGAACCATGTGACCATTTGTCAGATTTGCCAACTCTCCTGCAGAGTCTAGAAGGCTCACAGAAAAATGGGAAGCCTCCCAGACTTCTGGAAGAGCTGGCAAATTTTCTGTGCGGCTCATGGAGGGCTGATTTCTCCTGGAAGGCAGCCCTCCTTGGGCCCTAAGTATATGTGGTGCTTGGATGCTGCCTCATACATGCTCTGAATGGGCTTGACCCCTCATGACAATGGGCGTTATGGATCACAAAAAGGGATGGAGCCTAGGGAATGTCTGTCAGTGTGGACATCAGCGAGGGAGGAAGTAGCTAACTTCTTCTATTGGAAAAAAAATCTACATCTGCATACTGGGAGAAAACAGAATGGAGGAAGTAGATTTATTGAGACTACAACCATGTATAGATGTTATTCGCATCTCTTCAAATACAGAAATTACAGTTCTAAGGGTTCACCCTGTGCCTCTTACGCCAGTCATCTATAACTATTACCTTGTGACACTTGTCGGTGTACTTTTGGATCTTGAGAAGATCCACTTGTTGATTCTCTTCACAGCCCCCAAGCACTTTCATCCCTTCTTAGGAAGCACAGTTAATTAACTGCCTCTAGATATTAACAGACGGGAAAAACTTTAATAAGGTCCTTTAATGTACCCTCATACATTTACAGTTATTAGTCATTATCCTGCCAAGGCTCATTTACTGAGAGTTATTACTGCAGGAAATGCAGATAAGACAACGAAAATCAGGAGCAGATACACGTGACCAGAAAGTCAAGTGTCTATATGAGAATGAACTTCTTGTTTTTATAAAGCTCTTATACACCGCCAGCTCCGCAGTTTAAAATTCATCCAAGACATCACTAAGCAACACTTCACATTCATGGCTAAACACTAAATACACTGCGGCAGATTTACTAATTCTGTAGATGGCTTAAACTGTGGCTGTCTAAAGATGTACCAAATTTATAATCATGGCTGATGCTGAATGATAAATTTAGTGCATGGCTAGACACATTTATCTAACTTTATACCTCCTAACTACTATGTTACTAACCCCTATGTATAGGAATATAACTTCTATAATACTGCCCCTATATACAAGACTATAACTACTATGTTACTGCCTCCTATGTACAAGAATATAAATACTATAACACTGCTTCCTATGTACAAGAATATAACTTCTATAATACTGCTATAATGTACAGAAATACAACTAATATTATACTGCCTGCCATGTATTAGAATATAACTGCTGTAATTAGTGTTGAGCAATTTACTGGTGCTTCATGGTAACGAATCGATTTTTTACTAAAACGGCAGCTACATGTGTTACAAAGTGAATGTTGGAAGCCCAGGAACAAGAGATCACCCATAATGCAGTGCAGACAGCCAATCAGCAGATGGCCATCCTCTGTGATGTCACAGCCCTATAAAAATCCTAATCCTGCCCGGTGTCTGAGTTGGTGGGTTCTTCTGACACCATACTTATTTGGCATAACCCAGGAACAAGCTCTGTGCCCTCACCTGTCCTGAAGCTGCCTCCTTCTTTTTCTGGTTTTAACCCAGTTCCTGAAGTCTTCCACTGATGAAAATGAAAATGGGCAGGAAACTGTGCATGCACTTCAGCCACTCTTACCATGCAAAACATGCCCTCCTTGATCTGTAAAGGCAGAATAGTGTTCCCCAACATCACCTCATATACAACGTTTCCATACGTTGGAACTCTACCCTCCACATGTTGGACCAACTATATGAGCAGAGGAAGGCCATGAGTGATTTCTTGATTATGCAGGCACACAGGGGTATGCCCCTGTTTAACTTCAACATTAACCAGGGGCAGCTCATGTGTGACACCTGCTGTTTGCTCAGGCCCTTTGAGGGGGCCACTTTATTTGTCAGTCACCAGGACTATGGGATGAATGATGGCATTCCACTCCTTCACGATCTGGAGCAGATGCTGATAAATCTATCTGGCCAGGGGACAGGAGACATGACGCCTACATCTCACGGTCACCTGAGTCCATGGGGGCTGAACTGGCGAAGGAGGAGGACAAGGAAAAGGAGGACAATAACACCCAGGAAATATATACAGAAATAGATGGTTTATATGCACAAGTGACAGGAGAAGAGGAGGAGGAGCTGGAGGCTGATGAGGAAGACCATGCAGATGACCCCGACAGACTGTGTCAGTATGCAGTGGAGATGGAGGCAGGGAGTCCCTCCAAGTCCCACACAAATGCACAAATGATGCTGAGTTGCTTGCGTAGTGACAGTTGCATTTTCACCATTCGACAAAGGGATGACTATTGGCACTCCACGATGTTAGACCCCCACTACCGGGCCAAAAACATGCTCTCCAGAGACTCAATTTACTGTTGACAGAACTGGTGCTGCTCCTGCCACCCCTCCAGCAGTATTGCAGTGGAGTGTGAGCACAGAGGGTCGTGAGGATGGGCAATGGCTCACATAGGCAGCGACCAACTGTACATAGGATATCCTTATAGTAGTTGAGTTTATCATCCCTCTCAGCAGGCGTAAAAAAAAAAGGCCCCATTCCTAACCCGCCTACTGAAGAAACCAACCAGCAGCAGGACATGGAGCCTAAACCAGCAGGTGGTAGCATACTTGGACTGCACCCTGTCACCCCATATCCAAGATCCCCATGGCTACTGGGCAGCCAAATTTGAATTGTGGCTGCAACTCATATAAATTAAGCATTAGGCCTCCATCACACAGTCAGTATTTTGCATCAGGATTTGCTCATGATTTGGAAGCAAAAAACAGAAGTGGTTCTAAAACGCAGAAGACATGCAATTATTTCTTTCATGTGTCATCTCTGTTTTGGACCCACTCCTATTTTTGCCTTACCAATACCAATTAATTACTAACCAAATACTGAACATGTTAAGGTGAATGCTCAAAAGACAGGATCCATTTTTTGGGGTTGTTCTTTTTTTGGCTTGTTCTTATGATGAAAGTAGGGAAAAATAAAACACAAACTTACTACTGACACTCTCTCCACTCTGTCATTGGACCACTAGTTGTATCAGTAGGTAAAAGAACAGGTTCTCTAGCAATCTATGTGGAAACAGCAGACAGTGTAACATGAGAGCGCTCTTTCATTCTACAGTAGAATCTTGGGCCACTGCATGGTTAAGTACATTAAACCTGACGAAAATACTGACCTTCACTATTCAGTTACTTGGTCACTTAATTCCAGCAGTTAGTGTATGATGAGCCAAAATCAGGAGCCAATCCTACTTGCAAAAGTTATCATGAAAGCTATCATGAAAAGATCTGCACCTATTCTGTGTTTTCGACCCGTAACTGACCAAATAAGTGAAGTGTGAACTGAGCCTGAGAACATCCATATACTGTATGTGACCTGCCTGTCATACTGATGCACAATAACTGTTTCACTATCATAAAGGACTAGCTATGTGTGTTGCTGCAATGCACAGTGATGTACACCGAAATACACTCTCCCTGCAGGCCAGAATATAGCTGGTTTAATACGCTTCGTGAACAATTAATTCAGAATAAATCAAAATTTTTTCGGAAACTTTGTTGAAGTGTCTGAATCGAATTTTCGAATTTTTGAACAATCTGCTCATCTCTAGCTGTAATACTGCCTCCTATACACAAGAATATAACTACTATAACACTGCCCTCTATATACAAGAATATAACTACCGTATTTTCCGGACTATAAGGCGCACCTAAAAGCCTAGATTTTTTTCAAAAATCTTAGGTGCGCCTTATAGTCCGGTGCGCCTTATATGTGAACCAAGCAGAGCTTTACGGCCACCGTAGTCAGGAGAATTTACGGGTAATTTTTTATACCGACTGCCCCAACAATGCCTCCGGTTAAGAGACATGCCTACGATGCTGATTTTAAGCTAAAAGCTGTCAGTTTTGCAGTAGAGCATGGAAATAGGGCAGCGGCGCGAGAATTTAACATTAATGAGTCTATGGTTCGCAAGTGGAGGAAAGTAGAAGATGCCCTACGCCAGGTGAAGAAGAGCAAGCTGAGTTTCAGAGGAAAGAAAGCAAGATGGCCACAGTTAGAAGAAAAAATAGAAGAGTGGGTTACCGAACAGAGAAGCGCCGGCAGAAGTGTATCCACGGTCTCTATCCGACTTAAAGCCACAGCGGTAGCCCGGGACTTGGGGATCAAGGAGTTCCAAGGAGGTCCTTCATGGTGCTTTCGCTTCATGAAAAGGCGAAACCTTTCCATCCGCACCAGAACCACTGTCTGCCAGCAACTGCCGAAGGACTATGAGGAGAAGATTGATATTTTCCGCGCCTACTGCCTATCAAAAATCACTGTCAAAAACATCCAGCCTGAACACATAATAAACATGGATGAGGTCCCCCTCACATTTGACATACCTGTCCAACGTACAGTTGAGAAAACCGGGACCAGAACGGTGTCTATACGCACCACAGGAAATGAGAGGTCTTCCTTCACCGTTGTTCTCGCCTGTCAGGCTAATGGCCAGAAACTACCACCGATGGTAATATTCAAGAGGAAGACTTTGCCAAAAGAAAGTTTTCCTGCTGGTGTCATCATCAAGGCTAACCCGAAGGGCTGGATGGACGAGGAGATGATGATGGAGTGGCTGAAGATAGTCTATGTGAAGAGACCGGGCGGTTTTTTTCACACATCCCCTTCCCTATTGGTCTATGACTCCATGCGCGCCCATGTGACCGATGCAGTGAAAGCCCAAGTGAAGAAGACCAACACTGAGCTTGCTGTCATTCCGGGTGGATTAACAAAAGAGCTCCAGCCACTGGACATCGGAGTGAACAGGTCATTTAAGGTGAAACTGCGAGCTGCGTGGGAGCGATGGATGACTGAAGGTGATCACACATTCACCAAAACAGGGAGGCAACGCCGGGCACGTTATGCCACTATGTGCCAGTGGATCCTGGATGCCTGGAAGAAGATATCAGTCTCCAGTGTCATCCGAGCATTTTGGAAGGCTGGAATCATCACCGAAGAGCCAAGCAGCAGCAATGACACCGACTCGGATAATGATGAGGGGGACCCGACAGTGCTGGATGCAGAAATTGCCCAACTGCTGAACTCTGACACTGAAGATGAAGACTTTGATGGATTTCAGGAGGAGGAATTACCGGTAACTGAAAATGTACCGTAAGTGGACATTTTCAGTTACCACTGAACAAGTTGAGAGTAACAGTACTGTGAAAGAGTTAAATAAACTTTGTTATTATAAAAGATTTAGAGTTGTGTTTCATTTACTGTAGGTTCCTTTCATAACCGGGAAGTTTGTATGTGTATTATGGTACCAGTCAAATTTCCCGCACGGACCTCTAAACCAGCGACCAATCACAGCGCTCCTACAGCGCTGTGATTGGTCGCTGTGGGCGGACCTGAAGGAGAACGGTGAATGTGAATATTACCGGGCATTTAAACCAGCGACCAATCACAGCCCTCCTACAGCGCTGTGATTGGTCGCTGTTTTATATGCCCCTGCGGGAACTTTGAATGTGAACATTCCGGACTATAAGGCGCACCTGCAGCCTATGATTGTTCCAACAATCTTAGGTGCGCCTTATAGTCCAGTGCGCCTTATATGTGAACAAAAAAGGTTTTGACGGCTCTAATTGAGAGTGCGCCTTATAGTCCGGTGCGCCTTATAGTCCGGAAAATACTGTACTATAATACTGTCCTCTATATACAAGAATATAACTACTATAATACTGCTCCCTATATACAAAAATATAACTACAGTACTATAATACAGCTTCCTTTGTACAAGAATATAACTACTATAATACTCCCTCCTATGCACGAGAATATAACTACTGCAGAGGCGTAGCTAGAGGTTCAGCACAGGGGGGGCGAAACATACTTGAGTGGGCCCCCCACTTGGCTTCCCAAACGCACGTTTCCAACTTCACAGGCACATACTACTAGTTGTGGTTATAATATTGTATTAGAAAGATTACTATATAAACTGCTAGATCATCTATGCTGCTAAGTACAGTACAATAGACTTTCTACATACCCTACTCTAAATACTCTACCACATAATGCAGTGAAATATAGGAGTAATAGGAGTAAAAAACAAGAGGACTCCTATGTTAAAGGAAACCTGTCCACAGTTTTTACATCACTAAACTAACAGTCCCCTGCCCCCATCAGACCTCAGATCATCAGAATGTGCCCCCCATCAGACCTCAGATCAGTGTATTGTGCCCCACCAGACCTCAGATCAGCGTATTGTGCCCCATCAGACCTCAGATCAGCAGAATATGCCCCCATCAGACCTCACATCAGCCTACTGTGCCCCCATCAGACCTCAGATCAGCGTATTGTGCCCCATCAGACCTCACATCAGCCTACTGTGCCCCCATCAGACCTCACATCAGCGTATTGTGCCCCATCAGACCTCAGATCAGCGTATTGTACCCCATCAGACCTCAGATCAGCAGAATGTGCCCCCATTAGTCCTCACATCAGCCTACTGTGCCCCCATCAGACCTCAGATCAGCGTATTGTGCCCCCATCAGACCTCCGATCAACAGAATGTGCCCCCATCAGACCTCAGATCAGCGTATTGTGCCACATCAGACCTCAGATCAGCATATTGTGCCCCCATCAGACCTCAGATCAGCAGAATGTGCCCCCATCAGACCTCAGATCAGCGTATTGTGCCCCATCAGACCTCAGATCAGCGTACTGTGCCCCCATCAGACCTCAGATCAGCGTACTGTGCCCCCATCAGACCTCAGATCAGCGTACTGTGCCCCCATCAGACCTCAGATCAGCGTATTGTGCCCCATCAGACCTCAGATCAGCGTATTGTGCCCAATCAGACCTCAGATCAGCGTACTGTGGCCCCATCAGACCTCAGATCAGCAGAATGTGCCCCATCAGACCTCACATCAGCCTACTGTGCCCCCATCAGACCTCAGATCAGCGTATTGTGCCCCCCACCAGACCTCAGATCAGCGTATTGTGCCCCCATCAGACCTCAGATCAGCGTATTGTGCCCCCCATCAGACCTCAGATCAGCGTATTGTGCCCCCATCAGACCTCATATCAGCAGACTGTGCCCCCATCAGACCTCATATCAGCCTACTGTGCCCCTATCAGACCTCAGATCAGCGTATTGTGCCCCCATCAGACCTCAGATCAGCAGACTGTGCCCCCATCAGACCTCATATCAGCAGACTGTGCCCCCATCAGACCTCATATCAGCAGACTGTGCCCCCATCAGACCTCATATCAGCCTACTGTGCCTCTATCAGACCTCAGATCAGCATATTGTGCCCCCATCAGACCTCATATCAGCAGACTGTGCCCCCATCAGACCTCATATCAGCCTACTGTGCCCCTATCAGACCTCAGATCAGCTTAATGTGCTCCCATCAGACCTCAGATCAGCGTATTGTGCCCCCATCAGACCTCATATCAGCAGACTGTGCCCCCATCAGACCTCATATCAGCCTACTGTGCCCCTATCAGACCTCAGATCAGCGTATTGTGCCCCCATCAGACCTCAGATCAGCAGACTGTGCCCCCATCAGACCTCATATCAGCAGACTGTGCCCCCATCAGACCTCATATCAGCAGACTGTGCCCCCATCAGACCTCATATCAGCCTACTGTGCCTCTATCAGACCTCAGATCAGCATATTGTGCCCCCATCAGACCTCATATCAGCAGACTGTGCCCCCATCAGACCTCATATCAGCCTACTGTGCCCCTATCAGACCTCAGATCAGCGTATTGTGCCCCCATCAGACCTCAGATCAGCAGACTGTGCCCCCATCAGACCTCATATCAGCAGACTGTGCCCCCATCAGACCTCATATCAGCCTACTGTGCCCCTATCAGACCTCAGATCAGCTTAATGTGCTCCCATCAGACCTCAGATCAGCGTATTGTGCCCCCATCAGACCTCATATCAGCAGACTGTGCCCCCATCAGACCTCATATCAGCCTACTGTGCCCCTATCAGACCTCAGATCAGCGTATTGTGCCCCCATCAGACCTCAGATCAGCAGACTGTGCCCCCATCAGACCTCATATCAGCAGACTGTGCCCCCATCAGACCTCATATCAGCAGACTGTGCCCCCATCAGACCTCATATCAGCCTACTGTGCCTCTATCAGACCTCAGATCAGCATATTGTGCCCCCATCAGACCTCAGATCAGCAGACTGTGCCCCCATCAGACCTCATATCAGCAGACTGTGCGCCCATCAGACCTCATATCAGCCTACTGTGCCCCTATGAGACCTCAGATCAGCATATTGTGCCCCCATCAGACCTCAGATCAGCATATTGTGCCCCCATCAGACCTCATATCAGCAGACTGTGCCCCCATCAGACCTCATATCAGCCTACTGTGCCCCTATCAGACCTCAGATCAGCGTATTGTGCCCCCATCAGACCTCAGATCAGCAGACTGTGCCCCCATCAGACCTCATATCAGCAGACTGTGCCCCCATCAGACCTCATATCAGCCTACTGTGCCCCTATCAGACCTCAGATCAGCCCACCCAGCCACATAGGATTAAAATAAAAAACTTTACTTACCTGTTCTGCGCTGCGGCTGCCCTCCGGTCCGCGCTCCGCTCTCTTCCCTGGCCCGCGCACACTATGACCTGACGCTGCGTGCAGCGTCAGGTCATAGTGCGCGCCGCCAGGGAAGAGAGCAGAGCGCGGACCGGAGGGCAGCCGCAGCGCAGAACAGGTAAGTAAAGTTTTTTATTTTAATCCTATGTGGCTGGGTGGGCTGATCTGAGGTCTGATGGGGGTCCCTAAATACAAGTGAGCGCTTCCATAATGGAAGCGCTCACTTGTATTCGCCTGATAGAAGGCAAGGTCATCCTTGCTGGGGCCCCCCCTGAGTCACTGGGCCCGGAGCCGTCGCCCCCCCTGCCCCCCCGGTAGCTACGCCACTGAACTACTGCAATACTGCCTCAAGGCTTGAGGGAATAGAGGTTTGGATCCTAGATCCGAAGTCGATTCATTAAAAAAAACTTTGTAATACTGTTTCTGTAGAGCAATAAAATTTATGGGCTCCGTGTAGAAAAACCTAGTCTCCGCCTAAGTTGCGCGAGACTTCAGTGAATGACTTTGGTATTCCTATTTGCGTATCTTTAAAGGGAGTCTGTCACCTCATTTTCAACTATATAACTAACAGCATTGCCCCACAGAAGACTGCAGACACATTCCAGACATACTTGTGTGCACTTTGTGTCTGTATTCCATGTCCAGGAAAAGCACTTTTATTCTGCTGGAAAACAGCTCCCAAGTGTCCAGCTGAAAGTGAAAGTAAAAACAGCTTTTTTTCCCGACTCGATTTCTAACAGCTATATCTTCACATATAGTGGATATAATGCTATGATTCTGGTATCATTTGAAAAGTTGGAACGTCAAATGCTTTCAAACAAGGTCAGGCCCATATTTCTAAGCTGGTACCAATCCCAAGATATGAGCAGCTAAAGCAGCCCTCCCCTCTTCAGTCTGGTTTGCTTTGGGCACTTACAGCAGCAGAGCTGGGCACTTAGGAGCTGTTTTTCCAGCAGAATAAAATTGCTTTTCCTGGACATGGAATATAGACACAAAGTGCACACAGCGATGTCTAGAATGTATCTGCAATCTTCTGTGGGGCAGTGCTCTTAGTTATATTAGTGCCCACTTTGAATTCCTATTTTAAAATGTTTTTAAATACGCTATCACGCTCTGGTGTGGAGGGAATAGCCACACCGAGCGTACGAGGGAAGGGAACAGACCAAAACCAGGGAAACGGTCACCTCCTGCAGGGAACCCTGAAACTAGGCCCTGACTGACTACCAGTATGGACAAGCCTGGGTTGTAGGAGAGTTCATACACAGGAACCTAATAATAAATTCACCCTAAAGAACCCTGCAGCTAGTGACACAAGAAAGAGTAAACCCGTTCCTCCAAGAGTAAGGACGAACAGGAGACTCCAGAAGGAAAACCACAAAAGGGAAAAAGTCATTTATCTTAAAGCAGAAATAGCAGCAACCGGATCTCAGCCGAGATCCACACCACACACTACTAAGTAGGCAGAAAGTATAAACCGCAAGGAATACTGGGAGAGGAAGGGGTAAATAGAAGAAAGATAATTACCACAGTCGCAACAGCTGAGGGGAAGGGGTGTGGTAAACAGCAACCAAACCAAGGGAAAAGCATGTCAAATTATGTCACTTTTGAAAGCTGCGCAGAACGTCTGATACCAGACGCAAGCCCACTCGTGACATACGCTTATAGGAATACTATAGTCATTCACCGATGTCTCACAAAACTTCGGAAAGATTAAGTTTTGCTACACGGACTCCATAGATTTTAATGCTTTATGGAGCATTGCAAGTGGTACCCCTACCACCAAAATATGTGGCAGATTTCCAATATTGCAGATCTGGCCTTAGATTTTAGATTTTGCAATGCAAAGAGTAAAATCTATGGTCACACTTGGGAAAAACTCCTTGGCAAAACCTGTTGTAGAACATTTGAATTTTTCTTCAAATT
This sequence comes from Rhinella marina, assembly GCA_900303285.1. NCBI lineage: Eukaryota > Metazoa > Chordata > Amphibia > Anura > Bufonidae > Rhinella > Rhinella marina. The sequence goes on from ONZH01002912.1 coordinate 90,610, forward strand.
TTTGGAGATTGTCCTCAAAGCCTTTTGTGGTTGTTAGTGAAGGGGGTTAAGAGCTCATGCACACTACCGTGTGCCGGCAGTGCCCGTGCTGTGGACCACAAATTGCGGTCCGCAATGCACGGGCACCAACCGTGGGGCTGCCGCATGCAGATGGTGGACCCATTCACTTGAATGGAGTCTGTGATCCGCATCCGACGGTCCGCGCTGCAAAAAAGTAGTGCATGCAGTACTTTTTTGCTGTGCGGATGCACGGACAGAAACACCACGGAAGCACTCAGTAGTGCTTCCGTGGGGTTCCGATCCGTGCCTCCTTTCCGCATCTCCGGGATTGCAGACCCATTCAAGTGACCCGCACCTTTAACACAGCGGCCGCGCCTTTATTAGTGACCTCCACAGGATACTGTCTCCTTAACAGTGATTTCCACAACACCCCGCCCCCTTAACAGTGGCCTCTACAGCAATCTGTCCCTTAACACTGACCTCCAATATCTCTGGAGCAATATGTCCTAGAGAGCTGAGACGCGGTCTAAAACCTTCCTGGACACCTGATGTACCTGTGTGCCAAATTCCATGATTGTAAATGTAGATGAAATAAAGCCTCTCACTGTCAGGCTGTTCCCTTGTACATGGAATGATAATCTGCCACGTTGTATCATCACGAACTCCAGTCCCTGATATTAGTAATATGATGTGCAATGTAAGACAGAGAGCTCTGATTGCAGCCAAGCAAAAATAATTTGCCCTTCAAGGAAAAATAATCTATGAAGATTAAATAAAAAAAAGAAGTTATATTCACGTAATCGGATACGTTATTTGCAATGCAAATCAGGATGTAATTAATAACGCATGATGAGGGGCGCAGGTCCCTGAAAATCACTGATGGGAAGAAGGTCAGAGCTAAAGCTCAAGAACTTAAATTGATGGTATTGTAATCTAGTTATCAGATAAATCAAAAAAAGGTTTCCTGATCCAGGCTTCCTGATCTTGTGGGTGGTCAAAGACTGGGGCCGCTTTCAAACAGTCAGTGTTTAATCAGTGTTTTCCATCAGTGACTATTAACCAGAACTAGGAGTGGATCCCACACGGAGATAAGGTATAATGGAAAAATGTGCACTTGTTCTGTGTTTTTGACCTTCTCTTGGCTTGGGCTTACAATCAGTGATAGAAATCACTGATCAAACACTGACTGTGTAAAACTGGCCTTACATAGTGAAAGGTGCAGGATCCCCTGGCTGCACAGAGTATTTCAAGAGATGATCATGTCACTCTTGTTGGAGATCATAGACTGGAACTTATGGTAACCATACACATTAGTTGCATGATGGCCGCACCCTAGACCATCTGATGTGTAAGGCGGTGTCTCTGCTATCTCCTGGTTGCCTGGCATATTATCAGCGTCTCCCTTCTTCCTGGGCCTGGCTGCCATTTTACATGATATGTTGAAGTACTGTTCACATCTTCTCTTGAACCTTGGCAAAAAAATCATCTTTTTACCTACTCTTTGTGCATAGCTACAAGGATTCAGCCTTGACATAAATCTCATCTGGATTCTTCATACATGTCTTTCAAGAGGTGAATTCTGTCTGATAGATATCATATGACTTTGCTCAATACAGTGAACCATAGCCATATTGTCTGACGAGCCTCACACTTCAGCCGAGTTGTTGTGTTAGAACAAGGTCTATGTATAGTCTGAGGGATGTCTGGGTGGTTATGTGAAGCACGTTAAAGGGGTTATCCCACGAATAATGTAAAAAATGAAAATCAGGCATCATATAGTACATGACAACCTCTTTTTAACAAAGCTAGAACCAGCCCTGTATCTCACATGGATCCAGAGATCTCCCCATTCATTACTCTGCTAGATTCATATCAAGCTGACAGCTCAAGGGGAGTGTCTTTTCTGCTGTGGCTCAGGAGGCGTGTCCATGCTCTGCCTATCACAGCTCAGGAGACAGTTAAAAGTTGAAACTGAGCATGTGCGGCCTTCTCAGTGAATAGGTCAAAGAAATAAATTAAGTGGTCCTATATAGATATATGTTATTGAATAACTCAGTAGCTGTACAACATTTTTATTGACATTCAATTACAAAAGTATTCAGACCCAGGTACTGGTTTGAAAACTGTAGAATATTTTTCGTGGGACAACCCCTTTAAGGAAGGAAGGATGAGTATGTGAAGATTTGCTCCATCTTCCTGTTTCAAAAGTTTAACCTGCCAACACCCACAAAACAAGAAAATAACTACCACACTTGATCATCAAATATGAATACATCTTTATTATGACATCATTAACCCCTGCAACCACTGTGACATACCGGTACGTCACCGTGGTTGAGGGCTTGTATGGAGTGGCCTGCTGCAGTAAGCCTACTTCATACGTGGCGTGTGCCATCTTTATCATACAGCAGACAACCAGTCGCAATGACGGGGAACAGCCAAAACCATCATTAAACCCCTCAACACTGATCGTGGCATCTGAGAGGCTGAGCAGAAAGATGCGACTCCCTCTGCCTTCCGATCGGAGCTCCTGCAGTGAAATCGCGGGGCTCTGATCGGTTAACATGGCAGCCTGGATGCTTCTGAAGCTTACAAGGTGCCATGGTAAGCTCCCTGCTAAGATGGACACGAAGCACATGGAGCATGGGAAAATCCTATTCACCCTAATAGATCTCTATTAGGGTGAATAGGACAAGGGATGTAAAGGTAAAAAAAACCTCTTAAAATATTAACTCCTTAACCTATAACGCCAAATATATACAGTGTTATGGGCCCACGGGTGTATGGAGCGGGCTTCTGCAGTGACCCTGCTCCATACACGCCAGCACCCGGCCGCACTGACAGGGAGCAGCAATCGCGCCACCCCTCTCGTTTAACCCCTCAGGTACCGCAATCAGCGCTGGCTGCGGTACCTGTGAGTGAAGGCAGAGGGATGCAGTTCCCTCTGACTTTCGATCAGAGCCCTGCAGTGAAATTGCGGGGCTCCGATCAGTTGCCATGGCAGCCTGGACGCTTCTGCCATTGCATTCTCCGTGCTGAGCTATGCACAAGGCATAGCTCAGAATGGAGGGAGTAAAAATCCTGTTTAGCCTAATAGACCTCTATTAGGCCTCGTTCACACTTTCATTTTACACTGACGTGCGCTATCCGCACTTTCTGTGGACATCACACGTACCCATAAAAAATCAATGATCTGTTCACATTTTCGTGCATTTCACGTTCCGTACATCCGCATAAAAACAGCAGAAGCATGTCCGTCTTAAATCCGTGTCCGGAACCAAATGCGCCCATGTAAGTCTAGGTGTTCGTGAAAATCACAGACACACATCCGTGTTGTGTCCGTGTTGCGTCTTTTTTTCACTGATGACTAATAGGAGATTCTTTGTAAATTAATTTTCAGCTGAGCAACGTCAGTGAAATACGGATGACACACGGATGGTAAAAACGGACACAACCACGGATCCTTCACGGATAGTAACATAGTAACATAATTTATAAGGCCAAAAAAGACATCTGTCCATACAGTTCGGCCTGTTATCCTGCAAGTTGATCCAGAGGAAGGCAAAAACAAACTGTGAGGTAGAAGCCAATTTTCCCCACTTTAGGGGAAAAAATTCCTTCCCGACTCCAATCAGGCAATCAGAATAACTCCCTGGATCAACGACCCCTCTCTAGTAACTATAACCTGTAATACCCTCCAGAAATACATCCAGGCCCCTCTTGAACTCTTTTAGTGAACTTACCATCACCACCTCCTCAGGCAGAGAGTTCCATAGTCTCACTGCTCTTACCGTAAAGAATCCTCTTCTATGTTTGTGTACAAACCTTCTTTCCTCCAGATGCAGAGGATGTCCCCTCGTGACAGTAACAGTCCTGGGGATAAATAGATGATGGGAGAGATCTCTGTACTGACCCCTGATATAGTTATACATAGTTATTAGATCTCCCCTCAGTCGTCTTTTTTCTAAAGTAAATAACCCTAATTTTGATAATCTTTCTGGGTACTGTAGTCCACCCATTCCAGTTATTACTTTAGTTACCCTCCTCTGAACCCTCTCCAGCTCTGCTATGTCTGCCTTGTTCACAGGAGCCAAGAACTGTACACAGTACTCCATGTGTGGTCTGACTAGTGATTTGTAAAGTGGCAGGACTATGTTCTCATATATAAAATAATGGATATTGGTGGCTCACCAGACAAAGAATGGCGGATTTGGGTGCTACAAATCACTTTGGCTATACCCTTTACCAATGTAGTGTTAAATGCATATAGAAAAGATTTGTGATGAGCACACTCAACATCCGGTTCCTTCTAAATCTAGTTTATTAGTCCAAATATAAACGATAAAAATAAGATAGAGTAATGATAAAAATATAAACAGTACAGACTATATCAGGATATAATAGAAACTAAGTATCAAACCAGCGCTGGTAAATAAATAATATTATATAGAATATGAATCCAACATATCCATAAGATAATCATAAAATTATAAAATAAAATACATAAAATATACAGAGATATATAAAAAATGTAATAAAGAGGAAATAACCTCAGATATGTCCAATTTTGCTGTCAGATAACTTGATCAGTTGGGAGAACAATAAATCCAAATATCTTAAATAGGTATCTTCCATAAATATATAGTACTTTATCTATGGGACATGTAGTCCCATTCCGCATGAGTTCTCACTCAGTGTATGGAGTTCAGTGGAGCTGGCAATAATATAGTATTGTTATACTCTTACATATAATGTATCCAGCTTATGACACCTGCTTATGACAGGTGTCATAAGCAGTCCAGAAACGCATTTGGTTTAACAAACATCCCTGTGGATCTTTAAGTAACTTCTGAAACAATCTTTATATTATAAAGTCATTCCACCTATAAGGACATCGAGCTTCGGAATCAATTCAAGTAAATACGGGCAGTATTCGCACTCCCTGCTTTCAGCCGCAAGGATACCCGGGAAGAAGCAACTCTACTTTGAAAAAGTGCGCGGGAACCCAATATATTGAAGAGAATAGGGCCCAATACCGACCCCTGTGGTACCCCACTAGTGACAGTGACCCTATCTGAATGTGTACCATTAATAACCACCCTCTGTTTTCTATCTCTGAGCCAGTTACTTACCAACATACAGACATTTGCTCCCAGTCCAAGCATTCTCATTTTATATACTAACCTTTTATGCGGTACAGTGTCAAATGCTTTGGAGAAGTCAAGATATAGGACATCTATTGATTAGCCGTGATCAAGTCTAGAACTTACCTCCTTATAGAAACTGATTAAGGCTACTTTCACTCCAGCGTTAGGACGGATCCGTTTGTGAGATCCGTGCAGGCGCTCACAAACGGATCCGTTCCTATAATGCATTCGTTTGCATCCGTTCAGAACGGGTCCGCTTTGCCTACCTTTTACATAGGCAAAACGGATCCGTTCTGATCTCCATTGAAAGTTACATAGGGAACGGATCCGTTTGCTATTGTGCATTAGCAAACGGATCCGCTCCCATTGACTTGCAATGGAGTGGAGACGGATCCGCCTCCATTCCGCTCGGTCAAGCGGACACCAAAACGCTGCATGCAGCGTTTTGGTGTCCGCCTCCAGAGCGGAATGGAGGCGGAACGGAGGCAAACTGATGCATTCTGAACGGATCCTTATCCATTCAGAATGCATTAGGGGCAAACGGATCAGTTCAGGACAGTTTGTGAGACCCTGGAACAGATCTCACAAACGGATCCTGCTGACGCTAGTGTGAAAGTAGCCTAAATTAGTTTGACATGACCAATCCCTCATGAAGCTGATATGGCGTTATTTGCTTACATTCATTGAGGTACTCCAAGATAGCATCTCTTAGAAAACCTTCAAACAGTTTACCCACGACAGATGTTAAACTTACCGGCCTATAGTTTCCAGGCTCTGTTTTTGGACCCTTTTTGAATATTGTGGAACACTCCCTGTCAGTTCTTAAATATTAGAAATAAGGGTCTGGCTATGACATTACTTAATTCTCTTAGGATACGGGGGTGTATGCCATCTGGTCCTGACAATTTGTCTATTTTAATCTTTTTAAGATGCTGCTGTACTTCTTCCTGGGTCAGACAGGGCACTTTTAATGGGGAATTTACTTTTACATTCTGCATGTCATCTGACAGTTTATTTTCCTCAGTGAATACAATGGAGAAAAAAATATTCAATAGCTTTGCTTTCTCCTCATTGCTCTCTGCAACTCCCCCCTCATTACTCTGTAAGGGGCTAACACCCTCAGGTTTATACTTTTTACTATTTACATAACTGAAGAACATTTTAGGGTTAGTTTGACTCTCTTTGACAATTAATCTCTCGGTCTCTAGTTTGGCTGCTTTTATTTGTTTTGTACATGTTTTATTTTTTTTCCTTATAGTTTTTAAGGCTTCCTCAGCGCCCTCCTGCTTTAGTGATTTAAATGCTTTCTTTTTGTCATTTATTGCTTTCTTTACAGTTCTATTTATTCACATTGGTTTATTTTTGCTCCTTACCCTTTTATTTCCATAAAGTATGTACCTTTCACAATTAGATATTAGGATGCTTTTAAAAATATCCCATTTTGTGATTGTATTTTTATTTTTGAGGACTTTATCCCAGTTAGTTAGGCCTATGGCCTCTCTTAGTTGGCTAAATTTCTCTTTTTTGAAGTTTGGTATTCTTGTTCCTCCCTGAAGAAACATTCTTTTGAATGACAATTTGAAGGCTATTATATTATGATCACTATTTCCCAGGTGTCCCCCAACCTGCACATGTGTTGTTCTGTCAGGTCTATTGGTTAATACTAAGTCCAGTATGGCCGTCCCTCTAGTCGGGTCCTGAACCAGTTGGGAAAGGTAATTGTCTTTGGTTATTGCCAAGAACCTGCTTCCTTTATGAGATATAAAAGTTTCAGTTTCCCAGTCTGTATCTGGGTGGTTGAAGTCCCCCATAATAACAACCTCATTATGATTTGCCGCCTCATCTATCTAGTTTAGTAGTAGATTTTCTGTGGACTCTGGTATATTAGGTGGCTTATAATAGACACCTATTAGTATTTTATTATTGTTTTTACCTCCATGTATTTCTACCCACAGTGACTCCACATGTTCATGTCCCTCACTTACATCTTCCCGGAGTGTAAGCTTTAGACAGGACTTTACATAAAGGCAGACCCCTCTCCGGTTTTGATTCTTTCTAAACAGACTGTAACCCTGTACGTTAACTGCCCAGTCATAGGTATCATCCAGCCATGTCTCAGTTATTCCCACTATGTCGTAGTCCTCCTCACACATCACTAATTCCAGTTCACCAGTTTTATTAGTCAGGCTTCCGGCATTAGTATACATAAAATTAAGAGGTCTATGTATATTTTGTACCCCACTTTTTACATTACTATTACCTGTAAAGTGAATATCTGGGATTTTTGGGTTACTTTGGTTGTTGTTTTGCACAGTCTTCTCCCTACTTTCCTCACTAACCCCAGCCCCCACTACCCCCCCCCCCACTGTCCCACTCTCTATCTACACTATCTACTCCCTTATTAGTATGACCCCCACCCTCCCTCCAGATCCTAGTTTAAAAGCTCCTCCAGCCGTCTAACCATTTTTCCCCCAGGGCAGTTGCACCCTCCCCATTAAGTACTGTCGAGTGTGTAGCCGACAGAGAAGCCCAGTTCTCCATGAACCCAAACCCTTCCTTCCTGCACCAGCTTGAAAGCCACTTATTTAACTCCCTAATCTCCCGTTGTCTCTCTAGTGATGCTCGTGGCACTGGTAGTATTTCTGAAAACACTACCTTGGAGGTCCTGGACTTAAACTTCTCTGCTAGTTTCCTATAATCATTTTTAAGGACCTTCCATCTCGACTTTGTCATTGGTGCCAATGTGTACCATGACCGCCGGGTCTTCCCCAGCCCTACCCAGCAATCTGTCAATGCGATCCGCAATATGCCGAACCCGAGCACCCGGGAGACAACACACTGTTCAGCATTCACGGTCTTGGCGACAGATGACCCTGTCGGTCCGCCTAGTAATAGAGTCCCCTACCACCAGCATCTGTCTGTCCTTTGCTGCTCTCCTTTTCCCATCCTTCCTGCAGCGGTCATCGTCCTCGTTGCTTGGAGAAACGGCCTGCTGCAGTGTCGCTGGTCCTGGGCTTTCATGCCTAATATCAGTCAAACATGCATATTTACTAGGGCATTCCAGCTCAGGACTAGCTTCCCTGGCACTTTTCCCTCTACCCCTTCTTACTACATTAACCCAACTGCTGACCTGATAGTCCTGATCTTTCCCTCCTCCTTCCACCTCCTTTTTACTGACCTCAGCCAGTGTCTGCACAGTGAGCCACTCCTCTTATAATGCTCCAGTTCTGATATAACCTCCAGACACATTACATCATATGTCACTGATATCAGCCGCTCCTCTTATAACGCTCCAGCACTGATATCACCTCCAAAAACATTACATCATATGTCACTGATATCAACTGCTCCTCTTATAACGCTCCGGTACTGATATACTAATATAACCTCCAGAGACAAAAATCATACCTGGGGGATGAGGGGCTGGGAAAATTTGAAATGCCACTGATGCCCCCCATCAGTCACTGGGAGACATAACTTAGCTCTGTTTAAAGTATAGGTGAGACAGTCAGTGGGCAGGGGTCTGTTTGGGGCAGGAGCAAAAGGGGGACACAAGATGTGCAGGGGCAGCAGCTTCAGGACTCTCCTAACTTCCCTCCCACAGTAACTTACCCCAGTGCTGCTGTGTGGAGTAGGAGGACCAGTGAGGGACTGAACATTATACTTTAGGCAGTCTTCAGGCACAGTAACACTCAGCTCTTCTAGCTCCGCCCCCTCCTCACACACATAGAATATCACACTGCAGAGAGGGGGTGGACGGCTCTTGTGGGGTCGGTAAAGTTTACTTTGAAGAAATGAACAAGCCCTGCAAGGTACTGTGCTGTCCCTTTCCCCATAGTAAAATGATATGTGTACCAGTGCTGCAGTCCAGCACTTGATAACAGCGGGTGGTGGTAGCTGGGAGCCAGCCCTTGCTTCCTTGCAGCCAGGCCCCTGACAGTATAGTAACTGCCCTGCTGGTGGCACTGGCTGCGCTGACACTAGTAGTATAGAGAAGATGGGCCTGCGGTTTGAACAGTGTGTGAGATGGCAACCTGCCTGCCCTGCTGCGCTCTCTTGCTATCTAATATCATAGTGAGAGCACAGCAGGGCCAGCAGTCTGCAGCCTGACATCGGCCACCCACTGCTTGCCAATCTTCTACACATCAGTGAGGGTCTGTGAGGAGTATTGAAGGTGCGCTGCCAAAGACTGTGTGAACAGTGAGGCTGGGTGCAACCGGCCCACTGCAGAGTAAAAGGCAAGCGACCCACCGGGAATCTTCCAGGTGACGTGCATGGCCAATCCGTGAATGGCCAATCCGCCCCTGGGTATAGGAACCCACACTACACGTCTAATACAGATGCCATACCAACACCCATCCTGGCAGAGAAAAGCCTGTTGGAGTTCCCTGGGTCCGGCACTGCCGGATACTACTGTTCACTTCCGCAACCCATTGCTTATGCATGCAATGTCTTTTGTCAGGCCAGAAAGTGGAGAGATCCCAGCTGCATCCCATGATAGCCCATGAGGTCCAGCGGTAAATGGCAGTATCTGGTTGGGCCAGATCTGTTGTCCTCTGCCAGAACAGCCTGCTGGATCATTTATATGGAGGTGTGAACCTACCCTTAAACAAATTCATTTGTTACTGGATACTACAGTATGGAAAATGTAGTTTACCATGTGGTACACTGACATATACCAGCCAGTCAGAGGCCGGAGGACACTATTTTGGCCTCCATCTGGCTAAGGTAACCCTATGGATGAGTTTACCGCAAACGTCAGAAGCTTTTATGGTGTACATGCTAAACCTAAACAGAAAGCATTATGTGAACAGGTCCTAAGAATTACATAGTGGAACATTGTCCCCCCAAAGTACAGAGTATTTGGGGAGGACAATGCTCAGATGTTGTGGGGGGCTGTAGCACAGAGTATTTTAGGAGAGGAGTGTACTGATCTTGCCAGAAGTCATAGACAGAGGCTTACATGGTACAAGGAGCAGGCTCTCCTGCAGCACAGAGGATTTCAGGAAAGGAGTGTGTTGGTCTTGTAGGTTGTCACAGACTGAGAGTTAAGGCTTATGTGCACGAACATATTTTCTTTTCGTGTCTCTTCCCTTTTTTTTTTTTTTTTTTGTGGACTGTATGCTGAACCATTCATTTCAATGGGTCCGCCAAAAAAAGGAAGTTACTCCGTGTGCATTCCATTTTCCTATGTCCACTCCACACAAAAAAAAATAGAACATGTCCAATTATTGCCCGCATCACGGACAAGGATAGGACTGTTCTATTAGGGGCCAGCTGCTCCGTTCTGCAAAATGCAGAATGCACACGGACGTCATCCATAATTTTTACGGATCCGTTTTTTGTGGACCACAAAATACATACGGTCGTGTGAATGAGCCCTTATTCAGTGGAAGGAGCAGGTTCTCCCCAGCAGCACAGGGGACGCCTCATTCCACGTGCAATGTTTCTTTAAGTTTTAGCATTGTACCGAAGATCTGTAATAGATATTAACCCTTCATTACCTTGTACTGACCCGACATCGCTCCTGAAACGAGAATCCGCAATAATTCAACCATTTTCTGTAGCACAGTGCATCATCCAATTAATGAGGGTAAAGCGGCCGCATCTGCTGTGTCATTATCTGCGCAATTATTATACTGCCGGGATGGAGCTTCGTCTTATTAATAATGGGCAGGAGTTTATGGAGCGTCTGGTATTATGTGTCCTCATTAATGCCCAGTTATAGGACGGCCGTCTGCATCTGATGTGTTTATCTGAGGCCCGAACACCACGTGCGGCGACATACGCACTGCTCACTCTGCTATATCTTCGTCATTTGTAATGCTCAGTTCACATCAGGTTATCAGCATGGAGGAGGAGGAAGCATATGATGTCCTACCTGTTCCTTGAAAAGCTGGGTGCTAATCACAATGGCTATCACTACGCCTCACACTACGCCACTACGTCTCTTCCGTTAGAAGAACAGAAAATTAAAGAAAAAACGGATCCTGTATTTTAAGCATCAGTTATGAACATTTGACATCTGTTTTAGCCATTTCCATCTAAGATCTGTTATTTTATGCAGGACTTTTTATTTTCCGTCTAAAATAACAGATCTCGGGGGGCGGAGCTTTACCGCGCTGCTGAACGGCCGCTTGTGTTTGAGCTCCTGTTCGGATCTGGCCATTTACCCTTTTTAAAGCACTTCCCTCAGCCCACCGTGGGCAAAAATAGTAGAGAGAAGACCAGAGACCCTGGCAACAACTCTCCAGCACAGACCAAGCTGCCGGACATGGATAAATTCTTGAGAAGGACGGCGGTGAATGATGAAGCCAAGATGGCGCAGGGGAAAGCGCGCCATACAGACGCAGATAACCTTTCAGACGCTGGAAGCCTATCGAACGCATCAGAAGGGAAAATCTCCCAAAGAGATCCACCAATCTCCAAGGCAATATTACAGGATGTCCTGGAATCTGCCTTATCCCCTCTGAAGAAAGATTTATCAGACATTAAAGAAGATCTGCGCCACTTAGGGCACCGAGTTGTAGCCCTAGAAAATACCTAAGAAGCCATCCTATCCTATGAGGAAAAAATGAGAGAGACTATGTACGCACATAAATCGCTAATAAATGAGGCTTTTTTAAAGCTGGAAGATCAGGAAAATCGAAGACGAAACTTGAAAATCAGAGGCCTACCTGAAGCAGTGACGCACGAAGAATTACCAGGAGCTGCACAGGAAATCTTCAGCTCGCTGCTGGGGACCGACAGAGCCTCCGCCATCACCATCGAGCGCATCCATAGTGCTCTACGCCCGAAACCTAAGATGAATGATCCCCATCTTGATGTGGTTTGTGGGCTGCTCAGTTATGTAGATACAGCCGCCTCCTGAAGCAAAGCAAAGCAGAGAGACCCCTAAGATACATTTTGGGAACGCCGAGATCTTGATCTTCCACGATATAGCTGCATCGACACTGGCAAAACGCAGAATGTTGCGCCCATTACTGGAAGCACTAAAGGCCTCAGCCACTCCATTCCGCTGGCTTTATCCATTCGGACTTGCCATCATGAAAAACGGGAGACAGATCACCATCAGATCCCCGCAAGATCTAAAAGCTGCATGGGACCCTCTCGGCATTACTCCAATTGACTTACCATCTTGGATGCCAGCAGATCAAGGGGACCCACTTCCATCCCTACCCCGCTCCAAGACATGGCAGCTGGTCTCCCCTGGGAAAGCCGACAGAGCTAGACAAGGAACCTCTCCCAGAGCCAAGACCTGAGTGAGTTGTATCGATCCATAGAGCTCAATTCGTTGTTTTTCTCATGACCATCACTGGACCTTCTTAATATTTAACATCCACTGAAGGCCTTAGAATGGAAATATACATTTTCCTGATTTACAGACTTGTTGCATAGTCTGCTGTTTGGGCTGTTACACACCTCTGACCTCAGGACATTATCACATGATGGATGATCTGATGACCTTTTCTCCAAGCTCTCATGTTGAGCACATAAGGCTTCATTTACACGTCCGTATGTCATTGCGGATCCGCAAAACACGGACACCGGCCATGTGCGTTCCGCATTTTGCGGACCACACATGGCTGGCTTTATATAGAATAGCATAGAATAGAATAGAATAAAAATGTTTGTTCTTGTCCGTGGCTGCGGACAAGAATAGGACATGTTCTTTTTTTTTGCGGGGCCGCGGACCGGAAGTGAGGATGCGGACGGCACACTGCATCTTTTGCCGCCCCATTGAAAATGAATGGGTCCGCACCCGTTCCGCAAAATTGCAGAACGGATGCAGACACATTATCAGGACGTGTGAATGGAGCTTAAGGATGAGAGCGATCCAAAAAACGTGACTTTTCTACGATATACCTGAGCACGTAGATATAGCTGAAGAGTTTATTATATAATGCCATACATGTTATGTTATACCACTGTTACATGTTCACATTGTTGTGGGTTTTGGCCAGTCAGGAACCTATCCACCTTTCCGATGGCTTTTGACTGGTCTTCGGGCACTCCGCAGGACCCCCACCTGAGGAGGTACCTCACCCTCCTAGGAGGTTGAGATATCTCTCGACATATTGGTGCTCTACAGAGCATGTTATCATTGTTGCTTTGTGGCTATTAGCCATTACCATATTCTTTCCTCTGTATTATCTCCCCTCTATCTCTTCTTTAAATTCCAACTGCACTATCCTACTCCCTCTTCGATCTTTTCACTTCCTTCTGAAGAGCCTAAAAACATCTGAAATACATTTTACAATGCTTTATGGTGTCTATCACAGTTTCATCTTTGAACGCTAGAGGTCTGAACAAGCCAAGAAAGCGCTCCCAGGTTCTCTCTTTACTACGTAAGGATAATGCTACTATCCTATTCCTACAAGAAACACACTTTAAAACAAACAAAATACCCAAATTACCTACTACTAACTATAAACTCTGGTTTCACAGCACCTACTCCTCTGCCAGCAGAGGTGTCAGTATAGCTATTCATAAACAGATCCCTTTCAAACAGACGGCCTTAGTCGCTTACATTGAGGGAAGGTACCTGTTTGTCAAAGGCACGATAGCAGGCACCACAGTTACTCTAGTCAATCTCTATGCTCCCAATCATGGCCAAGCGCAGTGGATCATTCGGACACTCCAGCACCTCTCCTCTTTAAAAGAAGGTATTCTGATCATAGGCAGGGATTTTAATCTCCCCATAGAACCATCTCTGGACTCCACTAGCAACACCCATCTGACATTAGTTGACTAAATCGGAAATATCACGATCTCAGACCACGCCCCGATTTCACTTTCGTTGATCCCAAAAGCATTACCTAAACGAGAATGGAACTGGCGCCTCAACAAGACGCTGATAGCAGATCCCGTGAATATAACACATCTTAAAACTTCCCTTTCTGAGTACTTCAAATTTAACTCCACTGAGCAGACATCCACACCTATCGTATGGGAAGCCCATAAATCTGTTATCCGCGGAGAATTGATCGCTATCGGTTCTAAAATTAAAAAGAAACCTATGGCTACATTAGACTCTTTGCTATCCAAAATCTCCAAACTAGAGTTAACTCATAAAAAGACTTCAGCTGAGTCCATTTCCCAACAACTCTCCCAACTTCGCACAGAGCTAAAAAACTTGCAAAATGTTGCCTCAGCAAAAACTCTTAGAGCTAGATTCAAGGAGACAGAGGCAATAAACACCATGGATTAAAAAACAGCAATCTGACTCCTTTATCCCGTCTATTAAAGACACCAAAGGGCACATCCACAACACTACCTCAGGTATAGCACAAGCCTTTCAGCAATTCTATGCCTCATTATACAATCTTTCCACTCCGGACTCCCCTTCTCGAATTCAATATTATAAAACTTTCAGTGACATAATGATTCCACACTTCCAAAAGCTATGTAACTCCCTCCTACATGGGTCCAAACTACCTACTCAAGCACTAGAAGTACATGTCACGGTTATTTATAAAGAAAAGAAAGATCCCCTAGAATGCGGAAGTTACCGTTAATGCTGATGTCAAATGGTGGGCAAAAATATTGGCACAACGTCTACAAAAGATATTGCCACAAATTATAGGCAGCAAGCAAGTGAGATTTGTCACAGTGAGACGAGGCAAAGAGAACACAATACGCTTAGTAAGACTGATATCCTGGGCCAAACACACAGGTACTCCTCTAGCACTACTCTCTGCAGATGCAGAGAAAGCTTTTGACAGGGTAAGCACTATATGACTGCAGGGTAAGCACTATATAACTGCTGCCTTACATAAACTTGGAATCCCGCATCAATTTATTGAAGCAATTCTCACCCTATATTCTGATCCCTCTGCAAAAATTAAAATTAATGGCACATTGTCCCCGACTTTTAAAATACTCCGTATCCGTAGTCCGCAAACTCTTTTCTACCTTCCTGTGGGATAGGAAGGTAGAATCACTTACCACATTCTCACTAAAGAGAAATGCTTTGGTGTTTTTGGACTACCAGATATCCATCTATACTATAAGGCGATACAACTGACCAGAGGTATCTCGCTTCTAGTAAGGTACCGCCCTAATCTATGCGCAGAACTAGAAAGGTCCCTCCTATCACCGACTGAACAAGCCATTCTATGGGGCATCAACAAGATCCCTAAAGACTCTCTCAACATACATATATTATTAAAGGGAACTTTGAACATCTGGCCCACACTATTTAGTTCTAAGGTTTCCCCTTATAGATACCCCACTAGCCCTATTACAACTTGTAGTTTGGTCATTACTAACTAGAGTTTCCTTGAAAGCTATAACCTCTGCAGATGGTGCACGAAATTGGGATAATATTCTAAGTCTACCTAGGGTTGCTGAAGCTCCATTTCTCCATCTACTCAATTATAGGAGAGATTTGAGACAACTTACCTTGCCAGACAGTCCATCCTCAAACATCACATGGCTTGAAAAACTGCTCTCCATTGAGCAACTACCAAAAGGTCTCTGGTCCATCTGCTATAAATCTCTACTCTCAGAATTACCACCAAAACTGTATTTTCTGACACCTTGGGAAAACTAATTAGATATCACCTTATCAGACCCAGAAAAATCCTTTATTTTGACCCATTCCCATTGGTTTAATAGATGTATTAAAATACAGGAAAACTCATTTAAATTGCTTACCAGATGGTATAAACCCCCAGAATTTCTACATAAATGAAATACTAAAATACCAGAGATGTGTTGGAGGTGTAATAGAGGCATGGGATCACTCACACATATTTGGTGGACTTGCCCAGGTATCCAGCCCTTTTCTGCCGAGATAGAAAACTTGATTAACCGCATCTGCTCATCCAATATAACTCTGGACCCCAAATTGGTGTTGCTCTGGTGCCAATCTGATAAACTTACTCCTAAATGTCTCAAACTACCTACCATGCTTATCTCTGCAGCCCGATTGCTTATCCCATATAAGTGGAGTTCTTCCTCGGCGCCCTCCTTGTCTGAGTGGATGGAGAAAGTGGACCAGCTGTACAGGTTTGAGGAACTATCCCACTGGGAAACTCATACCAGGTCTGCATTCTTAAAAGTGTGGAAACCATGGCAAACGTTTAGAGGTTTCACCACTTACGAACATGAAGAATCAGACGCTGTAACCTTATAGAATGTCATACACTGTATTAGCTATAGGCTTAGGTATGGATTATGCTCATACACCTTGCGATTTGTGATGTATAATTGCTTGTTATAACTTACTATTTTCACTCTATTTCTGAGAATGTATGCTCTTCTTGAACCCTCATCCCCCTACCCCCCCCCCTTCCTTTCCCCCTGTTCGCTCACCACATTTTTCTCCTTTCTTACGATCCTCTTAGATCTGGCAATGGTTATGTTATTTTTCTTGCCTTGTTTTTTTTCTTATCTATTGTATCCTGATATACAGTTACAGGTTATTATACCAGGACATACGTAATTAGTGGTTTATATACCATATGCATATGTCTATTTATGCAATTGTTCATAATTGTTTGGAGTAACTTGGTATATGCATGCATAACTTTGCCTGTATCATTGTTCTTCCTTTTGTCCTTTTTAAAAAGAGAATTTACAAAAAAATAAAATAACAGGTCTCAGATGGAAATGGCTACAATGGATGCCAAATGTGCAAAACAGATGTTTAAAATACAGGATCCATTTTTTTCTTTAATTTTCTCTTCTTTGATGGATCACGGTGGAGTACGTGTTGGATTTTGACAGCATTGAGGCATGCTGTGTGAATAGCAGACCTCCCAAGTGTCCCTCTTTTTGACCCAAGTCCCTATGTCCCTCTTTTTAGTCTGAGGTATACATTTGCATTATTACATTCACAATATTGACCCAGAAAGTGTTTTTCTGGTTCCTCTATGTATATTTGAGCCCATCTTGAATGTTATTTAACCCTTTCAAGCCACAGCCAGTTTGGACCAAATGCAGGAGCCCCATTTTTCAAATCTGACGTGTCACTTTATGTGGTAATAACTTTGGAATGCTTTTACTTATCCAAGCCATTCTCAGATTGTTTTCTCGTGACACATCATACTCCATGTTAGTGGTGAATTTGAGTTGATACATTTTACCTTTATGCAATAAAACCCCCAAAATTTGCAGAAAGTTTGGAAAAATTCACCATTTTCAAAATTAGAATTTCTGCGCTTTTAAGATAGATAGTGATACTTCATAAAATAGTTATTACTTTACATTCCCCATATGTCTACTTTATGTTTGCATCATTTTGGAAATGTCACATTTTTGTTAGAAGGCTTAGAAGTTTAGAAGCAAATTTTAAAATTTTTAAGAAAATTGCCAAAACCCACTTTTTTAAGGACCAGTTGAGTTATTGAGTCGCTTTGTGGGACTTAATTAGTAGAAACCACCCATAAATGACCCCATTTTAGAAACTACACCCCTTAAGTTACGCAAAACTGATTTTACAAACTTTGTTAACCCTTTAGGTGTCCCACAAAAATTAAAGGAAAATATAGGGGAAATTTTAAAATTTTATTTATTTATTTATTTTCCATTTTAATCATTTTTTCCTGTTGCACAGTAAGGGTTAACAGCCAAACAAACCTCAATATTTATTACCCTGATTCTGCAGTTTACAGAAACACCCCATATGTGATTGTAACTTGCTGTATGGGCACACAGCAGTGCTCAGAAGGAAAGGATCGCCATATTGTTATTGGAGGGCAAATTTTGCTGGAATGGTTTTCAGGTGCCATGTCACATTTGAAGAGACCCTGATGTACCCCTAGAAAGAAAAGCCTCAAAATTGACCCCATTTTGGAAACTACACCCCTCAAGGAATAAATATAGTGGTGGAGTGAATGCTTTGACCCAACAAGCGTTTCATAGAATTTAGAAAAGCATGGCTGTGTAACTGAAAAATTAACTTTTATTTCCAATATAATGTTGCTTTAGCCCTACATTTTTATTTTCACAAGGGCTTACAGGAGAAAATGCACCCAATAATTTGTTATGCATTTTTTCCTGAATACGGCAACACTATATATGTGGTTGTAAACCGCTGTTTGGGGACACGGCAGCATTCAGAAGGGAAGGAGCAGCATCAGGATTTTCTAACATATAATTTGCTGAAATTGTTTTAGGGGCCATAACATTTTTATTTTTTCACCAATGTAGCTGTGTGGGGGCTTGTTTTTTGCGGGGACGGTCTGTTGTTTTATTGGTATCATTTTGGGGTACATAAGTATTTTTTATCACTTTTTATAACATTTTTTGTGGAGGTGAATTCGTTAAAAATGGCAATCGTGTCAATGTTTTTTATTTTTATTTTTTTATGGGGTTTCTCTTGCGGTAAATTTGATATAATAATTTTATTCTGTGGGTTGATACGGTTATGGCGATACCAAATTTATATAGTTTTTTTATGTTTTACTCCTTTTTCAGCATAAAATCACTTTTGTGTTAAAAATAAATTATATTTTGCATCGTCATATACTAAAGTCCATAACGTTTTTATTTTTTCACCAATGTAGCTGTGTGGAGGCTTTTTTTTGTGGGACGGTCTGTAGTTTTTATTAGTATCATTTTGGGGTACATAAGTATTTTTGTTCACGTTTTATAACATTTTTTGTGGAGGTGAGGGGACAAAAACAGCAATTCCATCATTGCTTTTTACATTTTTTTTACGGTGTTCACCGCACGGGATTACTAACATGATACTTTTATAGATCAGGTCATTATGGACACGGCGATACCAATTATGTGTAGTTTTTTTTTCATTTTTAATGACCTAAATGAACTGATATGAGAAAACACAATTTTTATTTTATTTTTATTTACATTTTTATTTTATTTTTACTTTTTTTTTTACACTTTTTTTTACCCTTTTTTTTTTTTTATCAAGACCCATTTGGATCTTGAAGATCCAGTGGGCCTGATGGTTATACAGTGCATTGCAATAGTCATCTATTGCACTGCACTGTATTGTCAGTGCTACACTTACACTAAAGCTTACACCCATTGGAATTCTACCCTCCATATGTTGGACCGACTGTACGAACAGAGAAAGGCCATAAACGATTTCTTGATGATCCAAGCGGACAGAGGTACTCCCCTGTGTAACATCAATGTCAGCCAGTGGCAGCTCATGCGTAACACCTGCCGTTTGCTCGTGCCCTTTGAGGAGGCCACTTTATTTGTCAGTCGCCAGGACTACGGGATAAACAACGTCATTCCACTCATTCATATCCTGGAAAAGATGCTGTTAAATCTGGCTGGTCAGGGGACAGGAGATGTGGAGACTACATCTTATGGCCACATGAGCCCTGTGGGGGTTGAACTGGAGGAGGAGGAGGACATTGGAGCACAAGCAATGTGTAGCAAAATGGGTGGTTTTTCGACACAAATGAGAGGAGAGGAGTAGCATGAGCAGCCAGAGAAGCTACAGGGCGATGAGGTAGAGGACCCAGACACACCGTGGCAGTATGCAGTGGAGATGGAGGCAGGGAGTCCCTTCAAGTCACTTGCGCAAATGGCCCGATGCATGCTCACTTGCTTATGTAGTGACAGCCGAATTGTCACCATTCGGCAGAGGGGTGACTACTGGCTCTCCACCATGTTAGAACCTCGCTACTGGTCCAAAATGGGGGCCTTTTTAACACCCGCCGAGAGGGAGGACAAACTGAACTACTATAGAGACTTCCTATGTAGTCAGTTGATTGCTCCCTATCTGCGCCCTCATCCATCCTCTTGTAGGTCCGACTGGGGGGCCCTCTAAGCTCATGTTCCACTGCCATGGCTGCTGGGGGGGGCAGGAGCAGTACCAGCTTCATCAGCAGCAGCCTGAATCTATAGTGAAGAAACTACTCACCAGCAGAATCAGCTAGACCTAGAGGAGGACCTGAACCAGCAGGTGGTGGCATATTTGGACAGCACCCTGCCACCCATCATTGAAGATCCGCTGGACCACTGGGCAGCCAAATTAGATTTGTGGCCGCAACTGGCCAAGTTTGCTCTGGAAAAGATGTCCTGCCTGGCCAGTAATGTGGCATCAAAGCGGGTGTTTAGTGCGGCGGGGGCCATAGTTACCCCAAGGAGAACTCGCCTGTCCAACCAAAATATGGAGAGACTGACCTTTGTCAAGCTGAATCAGGCGTGGATCAGCCAGGACTTCCACCCACAACGCCTGATGCATCAGATTAGATCATCCATGCTGTCTTGACTAGAGACCTGTTTCTTCTGGCTACCTGCCTCAACAAATATTCTGATGCTGCCACCCGCCTGGTGCCACACATCTGATGCCAAGTGCTCCTTCTTACACCCACCATCGTCAGCGGGTAGTGTTATTGCCACCCACCTCCCCACACTGCCTCCACAATGTCGTCATGCCACTGTGTAGTCTGGTGATGCTGCTGCCTTCACAATGTCGTCGTACCACTCTGTAGTCTGCTGATGCTGCCTCCACAATGTCGTTGTGCCACTCTGTAGTCTAGTGATGCTGCAGCCTTCACAATGCTGTCGTACCACTCTATAGTCTGATGATGCTGGTGCTGCCTCCACAATGTCGTCGTGCCACTGTGTAGTCTGGTGATGCTGCCTCCACAATGTCGTCGTGCCACTCTGTAGTCTAGTGATACTGCTGCCTTCACAATGTTGTCGTACCACTCTATAGTCTGCTGATGCTGGTGCTGCCTCCACAATGTCGTCGTGCCACTCTGTAGTCTAGTGATGCTGCTGCCTTCACAATGTTGTCGTACCACTCTGTAGTCTGCTGATGCTGGTGCTGCCTCCACAATGTCGTCGTGCCACTCTTTAGTCTGGTGATGCTGCTGCCTCCACAATGTCGTCGTACCACTCTGTGGTCTCCTGATGCTACTGCTGCTGCCACTTCCACACTCTGTCATTGTGCCACTGTGGTTTCCTGATGCTACTGCTACCTCCACAATGTTGTCATGCCACTCTGTGGTCTCGGGGTACTATCTGTCCTTGGGGAGTGAGCGCCTTAATCGGAGTGAGGAGACTTATAGGCCATTCATGCTTTCTGGAATTCTGGGAGGAAAAGGGATGCAAATGAGCTCTTAACAAGCTCTGCCTCTAATGCCACCAGATGAAAGGCAGCTATCCGATAAGTCAGTGTTCAGCTTTTTAAATAAGCCTTGAGACATGACTCGGATATTAAATAAGCCAGCACCTCATCTGCAGACAGCTGTTTCGAGGTGATTGCCCCTCGTCAGTGCAGAGCAGAGACTATTGGCTTAACTAGGTGAGAGGCCTGTCAGGGTTTGGGGGTACTATCTCTCCTTGGGGAGAAAGCGCCTTAATCGGCGTGAGGAGACTCTGTGGTCTCCTGATGCTAATGCTGCTGCTGCTGCTGCCACTGCCACCTCCACACTGTCATCATGCCACTGTGTCATCTCCTGATGCTACAGCTGCTGCCACCTCTACACTGTTGTCGTGCTTCTCTGTGGCCTCCTGATGCTACAGCTGCTGCCACTGCCACCTCTACACTGTTGTCGTGCCACTCTGTGGTCTCCTGATGCTACAGCTGCTGCCACTGCCACCTCTACACTGTCGTCGTGCCACTCTGTGGTCTTCTGATGCTACAACTGCTGCCACCTCTACACTGTCATAGTACCACTCTGTCGTGTCCTGATGCTACTGCCACTGCCGCCTATACACTGTCATCGTGCCACTTTGTCAGACCTTCTACAGTCACAGGCAGGTCAAAGTTGACAACAATTGACACTTGTTCTACATCAATTCCTCCAGCACATGAAATAAGAGCCCAGCCAGCACCTGATCCTCGTTCCACGTTGCAGCGGGAAGGAGCGAACCCCACAAATACAGTAGAGAAAATCCCAGCAGACGTGTTTTATTTTTCTCCATGCTTTGCTTTTATTCCTTCAACATAGCTTACAAGGAGTCCACTTGGACCCGTTTCGGCTAATGTGCCTTTTTCAACCTGTTGAAAAAGGCACATTAGCCAAAACGCGCCACTCTGGGGCTTCCTGATGCTGCTACTTCCACCTCTACACTGTCGTCATACCACTCTGTGGTCTCCTGATGCTACTGCTGCATACACAATGTCGTTGCGCCACTCTGTGGCTTCCTGATGCTGCTACTTCCACCTCTACACTGTTGTCGTGCCACTCTGTGGTCTCCTGATGCTACTGCTGCCTACACACTGTCATCGTGCCACTCTGTGGTCTACTGATGCTACTGCCGCCTCCAAACGGTCGTCATGCCACTCTGTGGTCTCCTGATGCTGCTGTCACTGCCATCTCCACACTGTCGGGGGGGGGGGGGGGGGGCTCTCCTTGTATAAGCGTTTAATAGAACAGGTTCTGTAGAAATCTATGTGGAATCAGTGAATTGGTGTAAAAGGAGTGCGCTCTAGTAGGTTCTTGGGCCTCTGCACGGTTCTTTATAGCGCTAACATTGACCTGTAAGGCTGAGTTCACACTTGAGTTATTTGGTCAGTTTTGGCCCCATAACTGCCCAAATACGTTAAGTGTGCAGCGATTCTAAGAGCGACGCCTGTTATCTGCATGTCATACTGGCTCACAGCATTGTTTCACTACCACAGCAGACTCCGATTCGCCATTTTTCGAATTTTTTCGGATCGAATCATTTTGAAAATTTGGCGAACCGACCGAAATTGAATTTTTGAAAAACTTGCTCATCTCTAGTCATCAATATCAGATCGGTGGGGGTCCGACTCCTGGCACCCCACTGGTCAGCTGTTTGAAGAGGGGGTGGCGCTCCATGTAAGTGCTGGAGAAGTGCTGGAGAAGAAGAATAGTGTAAGGAAGAGGATGCATTACTCGCATGGAGGACCACATCCTCTTTAAACCTGTGGTCGGCGGGGCTCCTGGGTGTCGGACCACCACCAATCTGATATTGATGACCTATGCTGAGGATAGGTCATCAATATACACAGGCTCACAACCCCTTTAAAGTCCTGAAAAGCAAATGTGTATTGTGGCTATGATCTTGTGGCGGGGGAGTACAGTTATGCACATTTGTCATCCGTGATGGAAACACTGTGCAAAGGCATATACAGGATTTTCTCAAGCAGGGCAGGTATCCCGCTGGTGCTGCGGTTGTGATTGATACTCTACGACTGTAATAGGGGGCACAGTGGAAGTGGATGTGATTGGTATTCTATGTCTGTAATAGGGGGCACAGTGGATGTGATTGGTACTCTACGGTTGTAATAGGGGCACAGTGGATGTGATTGGTAGTCTATGACTGTAATAGGGGCACAGTGGAAGTGGATGTGATTAGTACTCTACGACTGTAATAGGGGGCACAGTGGATGTGGATGTGATTGGTATTCTATGTCTGTAATAGGGGGCACAGTGGATGTGATTGGTACTCTACGACTGTAATAGGGGCACAGTGGATGTGTCATGTCAAAGGAACAGTCAATGGTTATGATTTTTTATTTATTATTTCAAAATAATTTTTATTGGGTTTTTGTTTTTTGTATGAAAACAATATGCATCATTGTGATGCTCATTGCCCCCTAGGACATGAAAGAAGAAAACATAAAATAAACTAAACAAAACATGTGCCATAGTACCTAAATACTCGTAGACATATAAGGCTACATTATAAAGCGTAGAATTCAGCCTAGAAGTAAAGAGCTTTAATATTAAACCATATACCTCTGAGTCTGCCTTCCTGAGCGCCATGTCCTCACAAAAATGAGGGGCAGATTGAATCTATATATAGTGAGAAGGATTAGTAGGATATACAACAATCTCTACCTACAAATAATGAAAGAGGGTCTAAGAAGATAAAGCAGTTCTAGTTTCCCGCCAGGGCTCCCATCTGCGCTTAAACGATGCTCCCTTATGAGATTTGTAAGCATGTACAACCTCAAGGTCGTATGAATCATTCGTATGGCGGAGTGTTTTCCTTCAGAGGGAATCGAAAGCTTCTATGATTTAGCTGTTTGAGATCCGTCTGACAGCTTGGTTAGGGATAATCCCACAATTAAAGAGGTTCTGCAGTTCTTTTAAACTCATGATCTATCTTCTGGATAGACTATCAACATCTGATCGGCGGGGGTCCCACATCCGGGACCCCACCGATCACCTGTTTGAGAAGGCAGCAGCGCTCCAGGAGTGCCACGACCTTCTCTGTGTTTCCCTTAGGCCCAGTGACGTAACGAGTAGTATCAGTGACCTGGGCAGAGCTAAGCTTTGTTCAAGTGAATGGAGCTTAGCCCCGCCCAGGCCATTGATACTAGTCGATCAGATGCTGATGGTCTATCCAGAAGATAGATCAGGGATCTAAAAGTCGTGGCCCTCCAGCTGTTGCAAAACTACAACTCCCAGCATGCCCCAATAGCTGTAGGCACTCCTGGTATGATGGAAGTTGTAGTTTTACAACAGCTGTAGGGCCACAAGTTTGAGATCTCTGAGATAGATCATCAGTTTAAAAGAACTGCAGAAACCTTTTAAAGGGGTTATCCTATGTAATGAAGTTTCAATTATTGTGTTGTTTATCCCACCACATACAACTTACTAAATACATGTTGTAATCGATTCCTCTTCCTTTCCTCTCTATTTGCATTTCTTCTTCTGAGTTGTTGACATGAGGTTGCCAATGGTTATGGCCACCTCAGGGACATTGCCGTGGTGGCCGCGCTTGCGCGGTGTCCTCCTCTCTCTTCTTGCAGGCTGGATGGTCAGCTTCACAGGATCGTGCATATTCACGCGCGCGCAGTCAGTCTCTTGCCCACTGTATTTTTATACCTCTCGTAGGATCGCGCATGCGCGGTCAAACACGCTTGTCCTGTCATTTCTTCACTTGCAAAGTCAGCGCATGCGCGGTCACTCTATATCGTGCGCCTCTCCCACTCCCGGCTCAGACGTGAACGCGCACACACATACAGGCGCCAGGGGGTTATGTCAGCAGAGCGCTGATTGGGCTCTCACACAAGAAGAAGGAAACGCCCCCTTACTGAGCAGTTTTTTCAAGAGGAGAGCAGCCACCTCATGCAACACAGAAGGTGGGATAACCCCTTTAAGGAAACATAAAGCCAGTGCTGGATCTGGGGAAACTTACTTAGCAATGCGCAATATGATATGAAAAATAGACAAATATTTTAGACTACTGGGCAATACCACCACATGTGAATATATAACCTCTCAGACCACATCCCCTCCAGCACATATCATAGTATTTAGGATAGTAGGATATATTTTAGTGATCTGAGCAGGGCTGAGGTACCATCTGAGCAATGGTCACATATTTTTATGTCCCTTCTGCAAAAGGGGTGAGGATGGAGGACAACCTCCTGCATCCTGGTGCAACCCTGGAGGTGGTGCTTCATTACTTATGACCATCCAGCTGACAGATATGAAATATGAGCAAAATATGTCTTCCAGACTGCTCTGACAGAGATATGGGTGTAGACATGCTTCCATAATTCATGTTTCATCATATACAACAGATTGTATAGACACCAAATATGAAATATGTGGGCTTTATAGAAGGTGAGATCCTTGTTATGTGGGAACGTATGCAGTCAGGTATGAGGTATTTGGACTTCCTGTGACGCCCATGATGTACCAAACGCGATTATGGAAATTATTAAGGGCTCATTCAGAGGGTCGTATGTGTTTTCCGGACCGCACATGACCGGCACCATCATGGAAAATGCCTATTCTTGTCCGCAATTGTTGTCAAGAATAGGACATGCTCTCTCTTTCTTGCTGGGCCACGGAACTAAGGATGCAGATGGCACATGGTGTGCTGTCTGCATCTTCTGCGGCCCCATTGGAATGAATGGGCTGCAACTGTTACGCAAAATTGCAGAATGGGTGCGGACCTGTTCTTACGGCCGTGTGAATGGGCCTTAAGGCTTAGTTCACACTTCAGTTATTTGGTCAGTTATTTCCATCAATGACTGTGAGTCAAAACCAGAAGTGAAGCCTACTCAGAGATAAGGTATAATATAAAGATTTCCTCCTGTTCTGTGTTTTTGACCCACACCTGGTTTTTGCTCACAATAACTGATGGAAATAATTGACCAAATAACTGAAGTGTGAACTCAGCCTAAGGGCTCATTCACACGACCATATGAATGGTTCCGCGGAACGGGTGCAGACCTAGTAATTTCATCCATACTTCCATTCTGCGGCCCAGCAAGAAAATATAGAGCATGTCCTAATAGGCATTTTTATAATGGGCCGCCCATTCCGTTCCGCAGATTGCACACAAAGGGAATCCGTGTTTTGCACGTTGTCTGAATGTGCCCTCCAAGTAGGTTATAATGGGAATGATTTAGTTTATGATATATTTAGTATGTAGTCCATCAGCCTACAGATGACATGATGTGAATGGTGACACAGTGTCTAAGTTGCTTCGTGAATTTCTCAGGTATCTGAGGAAGGAGGTGGCTCCCCTCCGAAACGCGTCGTATGATTGTTTTTTTGTATACATTTTCAAACTGGTTTTCTGCTGTTCAGAGCCCCCTTTTTTTACCTACTTCACTCCTGATGCCGAAGGACACTTGCTGGACCATCGTAGGGCGGTGCTGCGAACCTCCAATGTTATCTGCCATGCTTTTCCCAGTGTTGTGCCTGCCTTTGCACAACCCCCTTGGTGAGTACCTGTCAGCTCTGTGCTCCGAGTATTTTGTCCTGCAGTACTTCACCATAGAGCACCTCTTGGTGTGTTTCGTTTCTCTTTAGCTGATGAATTTCTATGGGATCGAGTGTGAAGAACAAGGCATACCTAATTAACAGTTCCAAAGAACCAAGTTGACTCACCACCTGGTGCTAGCTTCTGACCGGCAGAAGGTAATTCGATTTCAGAGGATGTTTATCCTACAACAGACTATCCAAGACTTCTCGGAACCATCTTATACATAAGACTCAGTACAATGTTATACAATGGGACATATGAAATACTATAAGATGGTTGTCTGCTTATCACATAGAGGAACTGTGGTTGTGGTGGGCGTCACTCTGCTTATGTTCAGTACTCTTTGGCTGTAATAGGGGGCACTGAGGTGGTGGGGCACTGTGCTTGTATTCAGTACTGTGCTTGTGGTGGGGCACTCTGTTTATGTTCAGTATACTCTGGCTGTAATAGGGGGCACTGAGGTGGTGGGGCACTGTGCTTGTATTCAGTATTGTGCTTGTGGTGGGGCACTCTGTTTATGTTCAGTATACTCTGGCTGTAATAGGGGGCACTGAGGTGGTGGGGCACTGTGCTTGTGTTCAGTACTGTTCTTGTGGTGGTGGACTCTGTTTATGTTCAGTACTCTTTGGCTGTATAAGGGGGCACTGTGCTTGTGTTCAGTACTCTTTGGCTGTAATAGGGGGCACTGTGCTTGTGTTCAGTACTCTTTGGCTGTATAAGGGGGCACAGTGGTGGTGGGGCACTGTGCTTGTATTCAGTACTGTTCTTGTGGTGGACTCTGTTTATGTTCAGTACTCTTTGGCTGTAATAGCGGGCACTGTGCTTGTGTTCAGTACTCTTTGGCTGTAATAGAGGGCACTGTGCTTGTGTTCAGTACTCTTTGGCTGTATAAGGGTGCACTGTGGTGGTGGGGCACTGTGCTTGTCTTCATTACTCTTTGGCTGTAATAGGGGCCACTGTGGTGGTGCAACACTGTGCTTGTAGTGGGCACTCTTCTTATGTTCAGTACTTTTGGCTGTAATAGGGGGCACTGTGCTTATGTTTAGTACTCTTTGGCTGTAATAGGGGGCACTGTGCTTGTATTCAGTACTGTGCTTGTAGTGGGACACTGCTTATGTTCAGGACTCTTTAGCTGTAATAGAGGGCACTATAGTGGTGGGGCACTGTGCTTGTGTTCAGTACTCTTTGGCTGTATTAGGGGGCACCGTGGTGGTGGGGTATGCTGCTGCTTATTTTCAGTACTATTTGGCTGTAATAGGGAACACTGCGATGGTACAGCACTGTACTTATATTCAGTACTGTTTTGCATTAGTATAATGGGCCGCCCGTTCCGCAAATTGAGGAACGCACAGGGGCGGGATCCGTGTTTTACGGATCTGCAATTTGCAGACTGCAAAACACGGCATAGTTGTCTGAATGCGCCCTCCACATAGGTTATAACGGGAATGATTTTGTTTATAATATATTCAGTAGCTAGCCCAGCAGCTTACAAATGACATGCTGTGAATGGTGATACAGTGTCTAGTTGCTTTGTGAATTTCTCAGGTATCAGAGGAAGGAGTTGGCTCACCCCTCGGTGAGTACATGTTGGCTCTGTGCTCTGAGTATTTTGTCCTGCAGTACTTCACCATAGAGCACCTCTTGTGTGTTTCTTTTCTCTTCAGCTTATGAATTTCTATGGGATCGAGTGTGAAGAACAAGGCATACCTAATTAACAGTTCAAAAGAACCACGTTGACTCACCACCTGGTGCTAGCTTCTGACCGGCAGAAGGTAATTGGATTACAGAGGATGTTTATCCTACAACAGACTATCCAAGACTTCTCGGAACCATCTTATACATAAGACTCAGTACAATGTTATACAATGGGACGTATGAAATACTCATAAAATCACATAACAGATCATGTATGATATAAGATCCATCTGCTTATCACATAGGGGAACTGTGGCTGTGGTGGTGGGACACTCTGCTTATGTTCAGGACTCTTTGGCTGTAATAGGGAGCACTGTGATGGTGGGGCATTGTGCATGTGTTCAGTACTCTTTCGCTGTATTAAGGGGCACTGTGGTGGGGGACACGGTGTTGATCTTCAGTACTCTTTGGTTGTAATAGGGGCACTGTGGCGGTGGGGTGCTGTGCTTGTGTTCCGTAATCTTTGGCATTATTAGGGGACACTGAGGTGGTGGGGCACTGTGCTTGTATTCAGTACTCTATGGCTGTAATAGGGAGCACTGAGGTGGTGGTGGGGCACTCTGCTGTTTATGTTCAGTACTCTTTGGCTGTAAGTATTGTGCTTGTATACAGTTCTCTTTGACTGTAATAGGGGGCACAGTGGTGGTGGGGAGCTGTGCTTATGTTCAGTACTCTTTGGCTGTAATAGGGGGCATTGTGCTCTGGCTATAATACTCAGTACTATGACTGCAATAGGGGACACTGTGGTGATGGGGTGCTGTGCTTGTATTCAGTTCTCTTTGGCTGTAATAGGGGGCACTGTGGTGATGGGGTGCTGTGCTTGTATTCAGTTCTCTTTGGCTGTAATAGGGGGCACTGTGGTGATGGGGTGCTGTGCTTGTATTCAGTTCTCTTTGGCTGTAATAGGGGGCACTGTGGTGATGGGGTGCTGTGCTTGTATTCAGTTCTCTTTGGCTGTAATAGGGGACACTGTGGTAGTGGGTGCTGTGTTTGTATTCGGTACTGTGCTTGTGGTGGGGCACTGCTTATGTTAAGTACTCTTTGCCTGTAATTGGGTGCACTGTGGTGGTGGGGCACTGTCCTTGGGAGATTTGAGAGTCAAAACTCCCAGAAGGCTTCCTTTCTTAAAGTGGTTTTCCAAGTATTTTTTTTTGATAGGTCATCAGTATGTGATCGGTGGCGGTCCTACCCCCAGGACCCCCGACGATCAGTTGTGTGAGAAGGCAGTAGCACCGCGGCCTTCTCTCTGTGTACCAAGCACAGTGCCGTACATTGTATAGCCGCTGTGCTTGGTTACACTCAGCCCCATTCACTGAGCTGCGCCTAGGACACTTGACCAATGAACATATCGTCAATGGTCTAGGAAAATCTGGAGAAGGCTGCAGCGCTACTGCAAGCACCGGTGCTTTCTCAATCGGTGGGAGTCCTAGGTGTGGGATCCTCACCGATCTGATACTGATGACCTATTTCCTGAAACCCTATAACGCACAAGATGCTGACATTTATCCTAGACCACTAGGGCTGTAACCATCGTCTCCTTCAGCCACATTGATCACAATACATCAGGTGGTCAATGGCCATCTACCAATCTCTTGAATGCTAATGAGCGCCATGTACCTGTAAGTGCGCCCATACCCAAAGACAGGACATGGGGGTTACAATCAGACCCCTTTAAGCCACCACAGCTCCAGGAACACAATATATTAACCCTGTGAGATGCATTTTAGAGGATGTGAGAACATTCAATAGGGAGAATGAGAAACCTTCTGCATCCAGGAAACTACAGTGTGAATGTCCTTCTAACTGAGGGGGTGGTGATAGCCTTCTTTTTTGGGGGGCCCTGGGTCTGAGACAACTGTCCTCGCATATGATTAATACTGTAAAATGTGCACTAAGAATAATATAACATACCTCCCAACTTTTAAAAATTGCAAAAAGGGACAATGTGTGCAGTGCGCATCATGGCAGTTTTTTTTCATACTAGACCATGCCTGTAACTCCACCCAAAGCATAATTACTGGAGCCCCGGCGGCAATTTTTTTATTGCGCATCAATGTCTATTTAAATATTAGCTCATAAATCATCAGATTATAGATATTTTAAGGTCCAAATTGCACCAAATAATGAAGTTCTGGTCTAATATACAGGTAGAAACCATATGGATAGTTTAGTAAGGAGCAATTTAGTAAATGTATTAATGCACATTTATGCATTAATTCTCCAGGGCGACAAGCCTTCTTTACTATAAGAACTGTGAATCTGTGGAACAGTCTACCGCAGGAGCTGGTCACAGCAAAGACAGCTGAGGGCTTCAAAACAGGCTTAGATAAATTCTTAGAGAGAAAGAAGGTCACCACATATTAAGAAATGTAGAGTCATTTCTTAAGGTTACCAGTCCCCCTCCCCTTCATCACTCCTACCCCCTCCCTTGGTTGAACTTGATGGACATGTGTCTTTTTTCAACCGTATTAACTATGTAAAAAGAGGGACATTAAGGCTTCATTCACACGACCGTATGTGTTTTGCGGTCCGCAAATTGCGGATCCGCAAAAAAAACGGATGACGTTCCGTATGGCATCCGTGTCCGTTTTTTTTGCGGATCCGTTGTAACAATGCCTATCCTTGTCAGCACAACGGACAAGAATAGGACATGTTCTATCTTTTTTGCGGAACGGAAATGCGGACATACGGAAACGGAATGCAAACGGAGTACCTTCCGTTTTTTTTGCGGACCCATTGAAATGAATGGTTCCACATACGGTCCGCAAAAAAAACGGAACGGACGCGGAAACAAAATACGGTCGTGTGAATGAAGCCTTAAGGAGAAAAGAGGGACAGGGACTTGGGTCAAAAAGAGGGACTGTCCCTCCAAAAGAGGGACACTTGGGAGGTATGATATAATGCACTAGTATAAACACCTGACTGCTGCCTCCACTATTACATAAGCTGCTATCAGCAGTGAGCACGGGGCGGGGAGGACGGCGCTGTGCCTCTGGTAGCAGTGATAAGGCCTGTGCTCGGCGCTGTGTTCCTCCTGTATGGAGAGTTGAGGTTGGCAGTAGTTGTGATGCTGCTTCTCCCGGGACTGCTCCTCCGCCGGGGGCCGGTGCTGCGGCCTGCTTTCCGCGGCCTGTGTGCGGGGGCTGTTCGGCTGCACTGTGTACGAGAGGTCGGGGCCGTGCGGCCTACTGCTCCCCGCTTACTGCCGGCGCCCACAGCGATGACTGCCCGGCCATATTCATCCCAGGTCTGTATGTGACACCTCGTCTGCAGCCGGCTCCATATGACTGACTGACGACAGAGGGGCCCCTGACAGGAGGACACTAGGTAGATTTTATGTGATGGGCCCCTGACAGGTGGACACTAGGGGTAATGTGATGGGCCCCTGACAGGAGGATACTAGGGGCAATGTGATCCCTAGGGCCAATTACTAAAGGACACTGGGGGTAATGTGAGTCAGTAACTTAGTAAGGAGTTCCAACAGGAGGACAAGGGTGGTATATGAGGGGCCCCTAATATGAGAATAACAGGGTTATGTGAGGGGCCCCTGACAGGAGAATAACGGGGTTATGTGAGGGCCCTGTCAGCATTGTGGGTTGATGGGATTAGTGGAGGATCCTCTGATAAAAGGGAGTCCTTGGGTTTATCCCTCTTATTACTCTTTTGGGCTCCAGGATTCATCCAACATATGTACCGCCCTGCACTTCCATATAACCCTCCTGCAGCAGGTAGATCAGGGCGCCTACACGGCAGGACACCTATACAGTTGGATCTGGTTATTGATTTCTGATTAAAAACAAGCCTATACTTCTGGATTCTGTATGTGACAGATAGGATAGTGCAGATCCATATGCTGCCGTATACTGTGCTCTATTTCTTACCATAGTCAGGGGTGACATGATCGGGTTGTATGGACGTCCTGCTGTATCCTGTCCTCTTCTTCTCTCAGTATATGCTTTCTGCAATACAAATTGCCAGCTGTATAGCAAAGCTATGATGTGAACCCCTGACCACTACTGAGTCACGTAACAGGCCCGTCCATCAGGCCTAACCACCTCCTCATGACCTAAACGGCTGCCGACATCTACCAGTGTTTTCTCATGGGGTCACTGTTCTTGGGTTTCTGCATAGGGCTCTGGAGAACCGACTGGCATTTCCACGGATAACGACGGGCAGAAGCCAAGCAAGACGCAGCAGCTGAAGCGTGTCTTCAAGGAATACGGAGGAGTCGCTGTGGCGTTCCATGTTGGGATTTCACTGGTGTCTCTGGGAATCTTCTATGCCCTGGTCTCCAGGTGAGCGGGATGTTCTGCACCATCTTAGGCCTGGACATGAAGGAAGTAGTTTCTGAAGAGGAAGGCCTCCTGTTAGAAGTTCTATTTGCCTTTTTCTTGGTTCGTTCTCTTTCTGGGAAAGACGGGTGCCAACCAGTGTGGCCTCCATTACAGCTGTCACCCAGCTTTCCTAGACTACTGAATGTCAGGTCTGCCCAGTTATGCTCTACAGCAGTATCCCAACCTTTTCCACACCAAGTACCCCACAAGTACACCCTAGTGACAAGCAGATTCATCAGCATTAGTGGGGGTGCAGTGTGTCTTGCACTTAGAAGAGGGGGAAAAGAAAGAAGTGGTACACGTAGCACGCCACACACATCTTTCGTAGATAATAACACTTTCCCTAGAATAAAAAAAAAAATATAAAGCTCCTAGGCATTGCCACGTCCCAAAATGCCCGGACTAATAAAATATCAATGTATTTATCCCATACGGTGTATGCTGTAAGGGAAAATATCAAAATGGGAGATTCACAGTTTTTTTCACTCACAGTTAAAAATGGTATCACTGAAAATTACAAATCTACAGATGAGCCCTCACACAGTGCTGTAAACATAACTATAACTCATCGGGGTGAGAATATGGCGATGAAAAGAAAAAAAAATGTTTTAAAGTATTTAAACACAAGCAAAACTATGTAAATATTGGGGGTATTGAGCCCCTATAACGGAACTCAATACCGGAATTTAAAAACGCTAATGTGAAAGTAGCCTTACTGTGATATATCAAGATAATTCTAAGCGCTTACTATAGGGCTAAGGCAGCTGTCTCCAAGCACCCTTATCTGGAGACAGTTGCTCTTGTTTGGTTTACCCAATCACCTTATACAAACATATAAGGAGACAACAGTTCGTATTCATATGGTCACAAGTGTGCTGCCGGCAAGGTTTCTGTAGTCGTGTTATATTTTCCCCTAAATTACATTATCAGACCTGAAATATTTGTAATTACATTACTGTGCACTCTATAAAATCATATACCTTTTTTCTACAGTATATAGTGTTTCGTGGAACAGTGTACACTCATGCTGATCTCTCTCTCTCTCTCTCTCTCTATATATATATATATATATATATATATATATATATATATATATATATATAGAGAGAGAGAGAATTTATTTTTATAATATATATACACACACGTAATTCTAATAGGAATAATGGAGGAGGATGGCAGAAAATTATACAGACATGGTCAGTGGTGGAGGGGTCAGAGCATAATTCTTATAGGAATCTAATAGGAATAATGGAGGATGCTGGGAGAGCATTATATAGACATGGTCAGTGGTGGAGGGGGCAGAGCAATACTAATAGCAATAATGGAGGAGGATGGCAGAAAATTTTGCATACATGGTCAAGGGTGGAGAGCGTAATTCTAATAGGAATAATGGAGGAGGCTGGGAGAGCATTATACGGACACATAATAATGACATGAATAATGGAGGAGGGGGCCAATACATCTGAGAAGCAATGACATAAATACAACTACATTGCAGGGAGGCAGTGACAGGGAAAATAGTTTACAGTCATTACTGGGCAGAGTAAACTGTTGATGACAGGAGGGGGAACTTTTACACAGCACACAGAACAGATCTCAGTGGATGTCAGGATCTGCTCTCAGAATCTCCTCCTGACATCCTCGGAGCGAGCACGCACAGACAAGGGGGCGGGGTTACCTCCTCCCTGCCAGGCCTGCTTTACATCTCAGAGTTCAGCTCCGCCCCCAGCAAGCAGGGAAAGAGGCCCTGAGAGCAGCCAGGAAGGTGAGACAACCCTTTAATGAAAGCTGTTATTATGGGGTAATTGCAGATCTTTTATACATCAGCTACCAGAAATGAAATATTACTGGACAGTAGAGCAGTCATAGACTTCTATCTTTTTAAACTTCTGATGTACCTCCTGGCCCTGAGGCTTGGGCCCCCAATTCAGAAACACTACTCTACAGTACACTACATAATTTACTGTTCAGGAGTCTAGGAAAGCTGGACTCTGAGGTACCTGGACCAGTCCTCTTGGCTGGTCTACAACCATTCTACAACTCCTGATGCCATGTTGCTTCTTTTCCATATGTAATCACTGTACAGGCGGCCATATTGATGTCACCCAGCTTTTCTGGAATATTAGTTATTAATAGGCTTGACAGGAGATGACTTGGGGCTGGCCATATTGTCACCCAGTGTTCCTAGTCCTGAGTTACAATCCGGTAAATCTTTCGATGTCTACTGATGTCTAAGGGTTTCCAGAGTTATGATGTATTCCGGTATTGTTCCATAACCAGGCAGATTTCCTGCTCGGGGTTTGAGGAAAGCTGGGTGACACGCTTAGAATTTATTGTGAAATCACATGCTGGCTGCAGTGTATCTATGCACTATCCCCGCAGTCCTGGATGAGTTATGTAATGAAATATGGCATTCTCCATATAAGCTGGCAGATAAGCAGTTGGAGGCATATTGGTTGTCCCCCAATTCCCCAGAGTTCCATATTATGCCTTAATCAAAGCTTCCATTCAGAAAAGCTGGCTGACAACCTCAGTAGGAGCTGTATTGGTCGCTATGTTAGTTGTCAGCTTTCCCGATCTGGATTTGAAGATTATTTTGTGTGTGTCTTGGAGTTTTCACCCCTTTTTTTTCCTCCACAGCGGCCTGGACGTCCCCTCCCTGCTTCTTAAAGTCGGCTTCAGTGAAGCTGTAGTTCAGTCTAAGCTGGCGGCGGGCACCAGCACCTTTGTGTTGGCATACGCCGTTCATAAACTGTTTGCACCCGTGAGGATCAGCATCACAGTCGTGTCTGTGCCCTTCCTCGTCAGGTACTTCAGGAGGGTCGGTTTCTTCAAGCCTCCATCATAAGGGTCTGCGTCCTACCAGGTGACATGGTGGACCCTACCATGCAGGGACGTTGCACTATAAAGAGCTTTATTAGGTGCTGGACAATTATGTTAATCATTTATAATGTTGGGAATGAGATAAACACTGGAATAATGCCTTAGGGTTAAATCGATATATAAAGTACCGATGCCGAGCCATTTCTTCTCTTACTCCAGTCACATCCAAAGCTGCATAAAGATTCTGCTGTTTATCACATCACCCTCCAGAACTAGCAGATTTCCCACAGTGTGGTTCAGCATACTCCATACTGTGACAGCGGTGTAACTCCTCAGGGCAGAACTACTTACCCCACTGGTCTGTACAGAGCATGCTGTGCTGTGATAGCGGTTTACATTCTCAAAGCAACCCTGCTGGTCTATACAAAGCACACTCTGCTGTGATAGCGGTGTAGCTCCTCAGGGCAGAACGTCTTACCCTCCTGGTCTGTACAGAGCACGCTCTGCTGTGATAGCGGTGTAACTCCTCAGGGCAGAACGTCTTACCCTCCTGGTCTATACAGAGCACGCTCTGCTGTGATAGCGGTGTAACTCCTCAGGGCAGAACGTCTTACCCTCCTGGTCTATACAGAGCACGCTCTGCTGTGATAGCGGTGTAGCTCCTCAGGGCAGAACGTCTTACCCTCCTGGTCTATACAGAGCACGCTCTGCTGTGATAGCGGTGTAACTCCTCAGGGCAGAACGTCTTACCCTCCTGGTCTGTACAGAGCACACTGTGCTGTGATAGCGGTGTAACTCCTCAGGGCAGAACGTCTTACCCTCCTGCTCTGTACAGAGCACGCTCTGCTGTGATAGCGGTGTAACTCCTCAGGGCAGAACTTCTTACCCTCCTGGTCTATACAAAGCACACTCTGCTGTGATAGCGGTGTAACTCCTCAGGGCAGAACGTCTTACCCTCCTGGTCTATACAGAGCACGCTCTGCTGTGTTGCATTATGGGAGATGAAGGGCTTACAATATTCATTAGAAATAATTACATCTCCCGCGATAGAGGTGAGGCAGTCATCAGATGTGAATGCAGCTGTATATGTGACTACAGTAAAAGACGAGATCTCCTGAGAGCGCTGGGGGGCAATGTTGAATGCCCTAAACAGAGCGGATTATGGACAGGGCTCCCCCTTACATACAGTAAATCAAAGCTACATTCCTCTGATGGGGACCCCACCTCATTACTGATATGGATCAGTGCTTCCTGTCCAGGATACATTCCTTGCATTGTCCAGTTGCACCGGGTTCTATTACCATTTGGACCAACACAATTTCAAAATGTGTTTTATAAATCACGTTGGGCTCTTCTGCGCTCAGCATCCCACTGCTGCCTGGTGCATATTTAGGGGATGTTATATTAAGAGCCCTAGCAGAACTGCTGCTCTGGAGGTGACTAAATGTTTCACTGTGTACACTGTTATTTGAGGCAGAGCAGTTTATTCATACCACACGTTATTATATTGCCACCATCTGCATCTTTTCCATATGAAAATGAATACATTTATCACAGCAACACGAGAACAAGGAGCGCCGTGGAAGATGTAATTTACAGCCTAATTGGATTTATAAGCTTTGGGGTCTCAGATCAATATGCCAGCACGCACAGGAGCTGCCTCTCCTGCACTGCCACCTGCTGGTCACTTGCTGAACTTCTGATCTTGAGAACAAGACAGCTCATGGCCACTGATAATGGAGAGGTCATCATGCATATATGCTTCTCTCCATTCAATTCCATGGGAGTTCCCAAAAATAGTTGATTGTTAGTCAGATGATGCCTTTCTGAGAAACAGATGTTAAAAACAGTCTCCTTCAATAGTATGGAGGTTGATGGTCAATTAAAATAGACCATTATTCACTGGCCATGCGAATAACCCTGGAGGCTACCATTATTCTTAACCTAACAGTTACATTAAAATCGGAAAAACCATTCCACAAAATGTTATTTTATTGTAGATTTTTGTCTGAAGTAAATCTTGTTGGTGTACAAGTCTGGGGACACAACTGCATTTTTAACCCCTTAGGCCTCATGCACATGAATGGCGTTTGAGTCCACATCCAAGCTGCATATTTTTGCAAGTCGTATGTATACCCATTCATTTCAAATGGGCCACAAAATATGTAGAGTGTATGGTCTCCACATCCACGCCAGTGTCCCAGAAATTTTTTTTTTTTTTTACATAAAATGTTCTATTCTTGTCCGTATCACGGATAAGAATAGGACAGGTCTATTGAGGGCCAGACCATCCATTCTGCAAAAAGCAGAATGCACACAGCCAGTATCTGTGTTTTGCAGACCACAAAACATGGTACAGCCATGTGCATGAGGCCTTAGTGACATAATTCATTTTAGACTTAAGGACTAAAGTTGAGCGAACGTGCTCGTAATGAGCACTGTACTGCTCGGATCCCCTGCGCTCGCATGGGTGCAGCCATCCGGATCCAGATGCCTGCGGCCATGCGAGCGCAGGGGATCCGAGCAGTACAGTGCCATTACGAGCATGTTCGCTCAACTCTATTAAGGACCAGTAACATTTTCCCCCTTCATATGCCAGCATTCATAGCTATTTTTTATTTTGCGGGATTAGTTGTTGCTTTAGCTGCTTATATCTCTGGAGATATGGGTTTTGTGTTGTTTGAAAGCTGACATTCCAAGCTTTCAAACATTACCAGAATTACAGCATTATCTCCACTACATGAGAAGATGCAGGGAATGCAGCTGAAAGGAAAGGCAGGTTTTACCATGTTTATGCCTGATTCCAATTACTGTGATGTTGGTCTTATATGAAAGCCTGGAATGCTAGCTTTCAAACAAGACCAGGCCCATGGCTCCAGCTGCTACCACAGGTGGGATTTTCTGCAGTCATGACCAGTAGGTGGTCCTTGAGGACGGAATTGATCAACTAGTGTAAAGAAAAGCTGGTTTACTCATAGCAATCAGATTTCACCTTTTATTCCCCCCAAAGAACTCTAAAAAATGTAAGGTGGCATCTTATTGGTTGCCATGGGCACTTTTCATTTGCACCAGTTTTGATAAAGCTCCCCAACTGTGTTACACTGTGGGGCAGTTTTACCAAGTCTGTTTAATATTTAGACCTTGCAGTCTAAGGGTATGTTCACACAGCTAAATCCATGGCAGAAAATCTGGTTATGGCTAGTTAAATACTGCTCCAGCCCACATAGGCTGTAAGATCAGGCTACCAGATTCAAAACGCTACTGTGAATGTGGCCTGTCATTTCAAGTGTTTTTTGTTGTAGCCAATTTGAAACCGACCATTTCTGCTGCAGAATCAGTGGCAGATTTTAGCCATGTAAATATCCTGAATGTGGCCAAATTTCACAGTGGCTCAGACTGGCTGAGATGTTTGGTGCAGGGCCACACACTTTTCTAGCTTTATACCAAAAAAAAAAAGTTTGTTTACTGACTTTTGCAAAAATTTTCCACACAGTCCTTACCCAACTGCAGTAGATTTTTCAGAAACGAGATGTGCTATGTTATGGCACATGTTACAAGGTTTAGACACAATCACATTAGTGTGGTACAACATATGGCTAGATGTTTGCCACAGACAACCATTTAACTTTAAGCCTCCCCACTGTATCAGCCCGAGAGTCTGATGAAGCATAACCAGGGTAGGGTGCACCCGGTTTGGATTAATGCCTCCCTTACCCAGAAAACATGCTTCAGGTGACAGCTGTATTTCCCAGAACACAGGTCTACTGTACTCAGTGCCAGGAGGGCGGTACTGAGGAGGAACTTCCAGCATCACAAATCACCATGATACTTTGAGTTTGCAGCAGAGGAGCAGTGTTCGGTCCAGGATATACAGCCATCACATGGGGTGTTTTTACAAAACAAAAGAGGCTTGAATACGAGTTCTGTGGTTCCTTCAGTCTGGGCTCCTGTATTTGGATTACAGTATATTGTGGTGCATGTTCATATTTCAGGAGCCCTCGAGTCAGCTTTATGAGGTTTTTGTACTGGCAAGGGACATCAGATTAATGTCCTCATATTTTGCACATCTCTAGGTACAAAAACCTATTTCCTCCTTAAAGACAGTGACAAATAGATTAATTTTGGGAACACGATGAAAGGACTGCGCATAAACCAGCAGGTGACAAGGACCACATTAACATCCTGCATGTGGAGATGTAGCCTCCTGAATAGTCAGCTCCACTGTGCGCATGGACTGTCGTATCAGGGCCATATAACGGACAGTATATAATGAGAGGCTTTATAGATCTGGAAATAGCACGTTTCCCTTCAAACTGCAACGGGCACATTGGTTGCCATCTCTCTATTTTCACAATCTTTACTAAAAACACTGAATTTTCCATTCACAGAAAGCAACCACGCCAAAAAAAAAAAAAAAAAAAAAAACTTAATTTTTTTTATTATTTAAAATTTGTAAAAGTTGGCTTTTACACACATTGAAAAGAGACAGAACAAGTTAAAAAATGTAAAGAATTTCTAACAGGTAAATTTACATAGTAGATCAGGACGACTCGGTCACAGATACAAGCAGCTGGTGAAGACTGCACCCGCAGCCTCAATAAATACATGCCGGCATTCATAGCTCACTATTGCACTGTCATCCTTGCCTGGAAGATACAGATCTCCTCATCCACAGGCTCTTACACTTCAGTGTATTCACAGCAGGCCTCTCTCCCTCAGGCCACACGGGGAACCAGGAATTACTAGATTTCATGATGTGATGAACATTGAGTAGCTGTAGCGTGGAGCACCTTCACAACTCACTGAGTCTTGCCCGAGTGGTTCTCCGGCTTAGTGGGGTGCTTGGTGGAGTTCTGCACAATCCAGGGGTGTTCAAGTACATCCTTTAGAGGCAGCCTGTGGTTGGGGTTGTGCTTCAGCAGTTTAGAGATGAGGTCTCTGGCCCCCTCTGAGACATAAGGAGGGTATCGATACTCCACCTGTGGAGAGTAGAGAAAGGTGGGTAGAAGCAGTGTCCATCTCAGATGAAGAAAACTAGTTCTAAGTTATCCGTAGACTAAGTTTACAACTTTGAGTTCACATTTCAGATTACTTAGTGATGGCTAACCCCTGGGACTACATTCATTTCAATGGAGTTCTGAGAACAGCTAAGCAAGTGTGCATCTTGGGAGTTGTAGTTTTAGCACAGCTGGAGTGCCGGTGGTTAGCCATCAAAGACTTTGGGCTAGGTAATAAAGAGCCCCCACCTTCCATGAGGAGGTGCCCCTCAGTAATTACCCATCATCACAGTAGCATCTACAATATATGGACAATGCTTCTAGTGGCCCCTGTAGTTGGGTGGTGACCAGGGGCACACATGACGATATAGCAGACAGTCCCTCTGTATTGTATGCACCTTCAGGCTCAGGCTGATGTTTGCTACCCATCTTACATAGGCATTAGATACAGTAGGTGCCTATACACAGTGAACAGCACCAGAAATGAAGCATGGCAGTGACGGCAGCAGTAGCTCCACACTTCTGGTCACACTTCCCATGGACTGATAACAGGGAGCAATAGGATGGGACGAAACGCTAGACATTACCTTTGAAATTCTGCGGTAGGTTTCCTGGTGCGTTTCAGCTTCAAAGGGAGGCTTCCCGACCAGAAACTCGTAGCAGAGGACGCCAAGACTCCACAGGTCAACCTTTTCGTCATGCATTCGACCCTCAATCATTTCAGGGGGCAGGTAGTCCAAGGTTCCACACAGCGTGGTCCTCCTGAGAAAAAGTTAGTTCAATGGAATTAGAGTTGAATTCTGCATCCAGGTTCAGTACAGAAACTTAGTGGATATTATTCAGATAAAATG
The DNA here is from genome assembly GCA_900303285.1 of Rhinella marina. NCBI lineage: Eukaryota > Metazoa > Chordata > Amphibia > Anura > Bufonidae > Rhinella > Rhinella marina. The sequence continues at coordinate 132,099 of ONZH01002912.1, forward strand.
GGAGTTGAAGCATAAAGCACGTTATGGAAACAAACAGCATGGCCTTGGGTGAAGGCTGTTCACATGGGGAACGTGGCAGGCAGCCGTTTCCATGACACTAGTAGTGTAATCTGTATTGACGTACATTACATACTGCATGTGGTCTGTACCCCCTCAGGGTGATCAATACACGAGACCGTGGAAGAGAACGGTGCAATATAATGTGCACTTTTATTTTTAGGATATAATCAGGGAATGCTGGAGAATAAGCTCTGAGGCCTGCAGAACTGTGGATTCAATGTCCAATACTGTTCAGCTGTTCCAGGATTGTGGCCAGTTTTCTGCAGCTGTGGGCCAGAACAGAGCTGCTGAGTTTTTCAAGGGGTACCACATGCTCCCCGAATCGAGCAGACAACAGCCGCTCCATTCATTTCTAGATGTGTTCCAGAGATCGCCAAGTGCTGTACTCGTCTGTCTCCAAAACTGCCATAGAATTGTAACGTATGGAACAGCTGCGTGCATGCCCAACATGCTGTTTACTTCAGGCCCCCGTTCTCATCAGTGGGGGTCCCACTAGTAGGAACCCTTCTGATCTAATGGTTATCCCCATCGAGTGGATAGGGGATAAAGGTGTATCACTTCAGTAAGTGGCATTATGTAAAAGTTAAAGAAGAACTCTTGCAAAAATCTTTTACTCTGACCTGTTAGAAAGGTTCATGATATAATCTGTAGTGATTGTCATTTTCTTATCAGTGACTGTTTCTGTGAGTAAAAACCTCCCTTCTTATCTTAGCTGGGTCATGTGACCAACTCCCTGACCTCCAACTGACCCAGGACAGAAAGCCAGTAACTGCTTTATTCATTCCTATGGGAGCCTCACTTTTAGTCTCATAGGAATACATAGAGAATTAGACTTTCTGTCCACATAAGTCTATGTGTGAGTTGGTGGGTCTAATTGCTTTTCACATGAGACAGATAAACTTCAGGATGATATAAGTCAAAAATTCAGACACTGGTAAGAAAATGACATTCACTACAGATTACATAATGTACATTTCTAGCAGGACATGGAATAAAATTTGTCGGGAGTTCTTCTTTAAGACAAGCCACTAACTAATATATTTTATTATCTATATTGCCTCCTTTGCTGGCTGGATTCATTTCTCCATCACATTATACACGGCTTGTTTCCATGGTTACGACCACCCTGTAATCCATCAGTGCTGGTCGTGCTTGCACATTATAGGAAAAAGGCACCTGCCTCTGGTGGCTGGGACTGTGGGAGCGCACATAGGCTGGTGCTTTTTCCTATAATGTGCAAGCACGACCACCACTGGATTGCAGGGTGGTCGTAACCATGGAAACAAACAGTGTATAATGTAATGCAAGAAGGAATCCAGCCAGCAAAGGAGGCAATATGAACAATCTCAATACATAAGTGCCTTGTCTTAACTTCCTCTACATAAATGCTGTTTTCTGAAGTGACAACCCGTTTAATACAAGCTTTTAATCTGATTATATTGAGTGTTGTAGAAAGTCTGGCTACCATGACTAGAAGCCTCCGGTTTGGTAAAGCAGCAATCACTGGCAATTTCTACAGTGACTTAGATTGACACTAGCTGAGACATTACTTTAATCCTTTGGTCAAGATGACCCAGTGAAGAAATTCTTATCCCACTTGTTTCACATTGATCTCGACCAGTTTACGTAAAGCCTGCATCCCTCATTAGGTTCATATTGCTGCTTCATATCAGGAGGAAATTTAATAAAGTGCTTGCTGTAGCTTATACTGACAGGTTGGAGGGGGAGAGCAGGGTGACCTCAGCGAAAGGGCAATCCGGTGGTGGCGGCAGCAAGATAAGCGCTGCTCCATTATACCGGACCCTGTTTCTGAGCAGTCTTCTGTATCTGCCTTCAGGTGGTGGTTCAGAGCAGTCAATATCATACAGTGAAGGCTGTCAATTAACATTTAGTCTCAAAATGCATTTTAAAGGATTCTTTTGTAAAGTTAAAACTTTTAAAGTGCATAGATTTGGGTGTCTGGGAAAAGCTGTGCGACAGCCAAACAATATGGCCACAAATTCTGTAGATCAGACCTCTCTCATCATAGAAACGGATGAGTGGCTGCACTATACATTGTTCTTGAGACAGTGACCTCAGTGTTCTTACCCTATGGCAGATGAACGTGTACCTCATTTCCACACTTACAAAATCAAATCCCTACTTTATGTTGCAGTGACTCAGACCCAACTAATCCTACTGATATCCCTTACCTTCCTCTCCCCATCATATTTCTGGCTACCATCTCCTTACAGAATCTTCTAAAATCTTCTATTTTACCTGGTTGTGGGGGTTGGAACATCTCAGGTCCTTCAGTCCAAAGTGACCAATTCAGTCTGCCCTCAATATCGCTCTCAGAAGAATGCATTCCTATTCTCCATTATGCTTAAACACACACACATTTCAAAATAGTAACAAACCACTTTTTACTGTTGGGCGGTCACCTGCTGTTCATTTTACCTTCACTTGCCAACTACCCACAATTCAAGAGGAGATTGTGCCAGTAATGGAAGCAAGTAGGAACAAATTGGTGACTATACAGAGGATTTTAATTTAGAAGCAAGATTACTCCATGGGTATATTAAAGAAATGCACATGATATAATCTGTAGTGAATGTCATTTTCTTACCAGTGTCTGTATTTTTGACTTATATCATCCTGTCATATGACAGGAATTAGACCCACCAACTCACACAGAGACTTGTGTGGACAGGAAGCCTAATTCTCTATGCATGCCTATGGGAGCCTCACTTTTAGTCTAATAGGAATGAATAGAACAGTGACTGGCTTCCTGTCCTGGGTCAGTTGGAGGTCAGGGTGTTGGTCACATGACCCAGCTACAATAAGAAGAAAGTGGATTACTCTCAATTAGAGTCCCTGATAAGAAGATTGCATTCACTACAGATTATATCATGCACCTTTCTAACAGGTCAGAGAATAAAAATTTTTGCGGGAGTTCTTCAAGTTATAAATAGGAAAGCAAGTTTAAATGAGAGGTACACTTTAAATGGTGGAGTCTGTCAGCACTATATGACCATATACAGCCCTCATGGCTCTGTAGCACACCCAGGGATGATTCTAAATGGTACCTTTATTTTCTTTAGACATGCACAAGCAGGAAAGACCTCTTCCTTTGCCCACCCTATTTTTCGTGTCATCACTAGGTCCAGCCGAGATCCAGGGCACTGTTCTGTCAGCCTGGGGCATGTACACCGCCCATTGTGGACACAGCATCGCTTCATGTAGTGTGCATGCCCTGGGCCGGCGGAGCAGTGCACAGGATCTCAGCCAGACCTAGCGATGAGGCAAGGAATAGGAGGGCAGGCAAAGGATGAGGCTGGGGAGGAGGAAAGTGTTAAAAAAAAAAAAAAAAAAAAAAAGGCAGAGCCACCTGAGCTCCTACACCGAGATAACCGCCCCGGGCACTTGTGAGTTCTCATTTACATATGGATTAAACGCTATTTTTCATGCTTGTGCAAGTCAAAAGAAAATAAAAGGTACCATAAGAATCATGTGTAGGTGTGCTACAGAGCCATGTAAGTGCTGCATAAGGTCATATAGTGGTGACAGATTCCTTTAAATATTTTGCCTTAAAGGGGGTAGTCCCATCTTAGACAATGGGGGCATATCGCTAGGATATGCCCCCATTGTCTGATAGGTGCGGGTCCTATATCGAGAACCGAGCCGGGATCGCTGTACATCTGCATGTGCAGGGCACCCTCCTTCACTTTTGGGGGCTCTGTTTTCGATATAGGTGTGGGACCCGCAACTATAAGACAATGGGGGGCATATCCCAGCAATATGACCCCATTGTCCAAGATGGGAATAAGCCTTATTGACATGTCAGTGATTGTGAGCCAAAACCAGGATTGGAGCCTCCACAGACATACGGTATAAGAGAAAGATCTGCACCCGATTTTGGCTCAAAATCACTGACCAAACGATCACTGTGAATGAGGCTTTATCCTCGTTCAGATCTGTAGGGAGGCGATCAAGCTGCTGTTAGGATAGGAAGAAACAGACTCCACATGAAGCTGTCAGAATTTGTAGTTCTTCTGCAAAGCAAGCATGACACTCACCTGGAAGACGGGGCATGCACTGACCACCCAAAGTCTGCGATCTTCAGCTCCCCGTTGGACCCCAGGAGAAGATTCTCAGGCTTGATGTCCCTGTGTATCACTTTTTTAGAGTGACAATAGAGAAGTGCATCTGCCAGCTCCGTGATGTACTGCAACGAGAGAACACTAAGAACGAGGAGCCTTTGTCTGCCCGTCCCTGAACACCAAAGGCTACTGCTGCCACCCAAGGAGAGCTCACAGCCGAGTACCCAGCTGCCTATACACCTTTAAAAAAGGAACCGACTGAAACCACAGCTCATGCAAAGTCAATGAAGGAAATTGGTGTGTGTACACATACATAGATATACACAAAGCACAAGTCAAATAATATCCAAGGGGTGCAATCCCTCCTGGCTTAGGATGATACGCCAATGTTGTAGATAAACATGAAAATGAGGCAGCACTCCAATACGTGAAAGTTGAAGGACCCTTTATTCCAGAAATGTGACGTTTCGGCCTACTCCATGAGGCCTTTCTCAAGCGATGAACAACCAGTGCATGGTGTACAATAAATAGGCAAAGTGGGCGGGCTCACCAAAACATGTGACCCGGTTAAGCAAATAATGGTGACATCATAATCGGTGTCAAAAAAAAAAAAGATAAAAATCAATCCAACGTGAATACATGTGACAAAATTGCTGTGTGTACACAGCGTGATCCATAACGGGTGATGAATAAGCCAAGTGTAATCTCAATGTGAGCATACTGTGAACCACATCTAAAGACATGAAAATCGTGCATCAAAACAGAACATTAAAATCACCAACCACAGTTGCTTATTACCTCTTTAGAGGCTATCAGATGGGAAATCGCTTAAGTAACCATAATGAAAATTCGCGTCTGTGTACACAGCACATGTGCCGGTGTGGCGATCATGTGACAAGTGTTTCTTGTCACATGATCGCCACATGCGCTGTGTACACACAGACACGAATTCTCATTAGTTACTCAAGCGATTCCCCATCTGCCACACAATATTGTCACATGTATTCACACTGGATTGAGGTTTATCATATGTATGTAATGTATGTATACACATTACAATCTCATTCACATGTGGAGAAGGAAGACAGCACCGTGCCATCTGAAGTGGTACTGCCATACAATACTAGCAGGAGTGATCCGACCAGCCTGTGTGCACTGACGGGGGAGGGCAAAATATCAATGAAGCCGCAGATCTGCAGTGAACCAGATTTGGTCCGCAGGCAGAAGCAATCCCACAGCTTCCCTGGTTTATGGCCACATACACTTATAAGGAGACATTATTTCGAGGAGTTTCCCCTCCCTCTAGTCATAACATAATTTGAAGCCAGTGATCATTTTACTTACAGTGGCAGATCTCTGATCATCAAATCTTGTGCACCTCTGAAGTTCCCTGTACAGCTCCCCACGGGGGGCATAATCCAAGATAAGGTAGACTCTTGTAGCATCGTGAAAATAACCATAAAGCCTGAGAATGTTTGGATGCCTAAAACAAAGTGCACAAAGGTCAGTATGCAGGGATAAAAGACAGCAAGTACAAAACAAATTAAATGCCACCCCACATACCAGCATTTCCATTTCATGCCTCATCAGGTATAGTTCTGTCACAGCTCTTTCAACCTTGTAGTGGACAGCGCTGGTCACCACAGCTCTGATGTCAATGGCAGCGCTGCGGTGAAGATGCTCTGTTCACTGCAGAAGTTGTCAGCTGGGTAGTTCTGGCACTGACTACTGGTGATGGAGCTACAGCCGAACAGATGATCAGGTTGCAGGGCATCAAACCCTGCCAGTCAGCTAGGGATGGACTATCCTGAGGACATCCCTGTAAAATGGATGTCAGCTTACCATGCTGTTAGGCTAATAGAGCCCCTCAGAGTACTACAAGTTCACTGTTTTCTGGGTGGCTCCAAATCTGCTGTGTCCATGAGAGGAGCACACCCTTGCAGCAGTAGTAACAGTAGGGGTGGGTCACAGACATGAGGAAACCAGATGTAAGCAGGAATGGAGGCTACACTATATTAAGGTTTCTCATTCTGCAGCAAATCCATATAAATAGTATTGCTGTTTATACTTTCCATGAAATTCCTGGAGAAGTTAGGACTACTTAAATTGACTGCAGAAAGAAGATCAAATACTTTAAAAGATGAAAGGGGTTGTGTCACTTCAGTAAATGGCATTTATCATGTAGAGAAACTTAAAGGGGGTTCAGTAGTTTAAAACTGATGATCTATCCTCTGGATAGATCATCAGCCTCTGATCGGCGGCGGCCCGACACCCCCGCCGATCAGCTGTTTCAGAAGGCAGCAGTGCTGTAGGAGTGCCGCAGCCTTCTCTGTGTTTACCGCAGGCCCAGTGACGTCACAACTAGTATCACTGGCCTGGGCGGGGCTAAGCTCCATCCAAGTGAACAGAGCTTAGCCCCGCCCAGGCCAATGATACTAGTTGTGATGTCACCGGCCCACGGTACAGATGGCTGCGGCGCTCCTGCAGCACCGCTGCCTTCTCAAACAGCTGATCGGCGGGGTCCCGGGTGTCGAACAGCCGCCGATCAGAGGCTGATCTAGAGGATAGATCATCAGTTTTACAGAAATGCAGAACCCCTTTAAGACAAGGCACTTACTAATGTATTGTGATTCCGCATATTGCTTCCTCTGCTGGCTGGATTCATTTTTTTCATCACATTATACACTGCTCATTTTTATAGTTACGACCACCCTGCAATCCACCAGAACACCTGCCCGGCTGGGCTCTGACTAAACATAGTTCAGATAACTCCCCTAAATACATACGCTGTTCACACACAGCTTTTAAGTGCAGCTTCCTCAGCTGTTCAGTCCAGCAGTCTCCTGGCTGTGACTCAAACCGTAACATTGGGGGGAGATGGTCCAACAGTCCTCCCGACTGACCGTGTGACCCTCTTCTCCTAGGGTCACTGGGCCCCCCAAACTTCCAGGCTACACTGAGCCCTGTGGCCCCTCAGCCCTCATGGCTGAGGCCACACAGAACCACCACAGGCTCTAACCTCTCAGGCCTCCTCAGCCTTGTGGCCCCCAGCCCTTCTGGCTGGGACCACATGGGCCCTCTCCAGGTCTGTTCCCTGGGGCCCTCTCTCTCTTTAACACACAGTGCAGTTAACTTATCCCTGCCCGATTAATCCAGCTGGCCTCACCTGGGGCCAGGGAAAACCTGTGACGGATTAGGGTGTGCGGACTGGAAGACTCCCACTTCCAACCTGTCTCCCAGTACAAGAAATCCAGCCCATGCAACATTAAACAAAACCCAGCCTATGTGAGCTCCCATGATCCTGGCCAGAGACGCTGGTGCTTTTTCCGATAGGGTGCAAGCATGGCCCCCACCGACTGACTGCTGGTCATGACCATGGAAACGAACAGTGTGTAATATGACAGAAAAATGAATCCAGTCAGCAAAGGAAGCAATGTGAATAATACCTATTAAGTGCCTTGTATTAACTGTCTACACGATAAATGCCAGTTGCTGAAGTGACAAAGCCCCTTTAAACTGCAGAAGAACCCACCTCAAGTGAGACTGGATTTCCACCTCTCTGCGCAGCTGATGTTCCACCCCAGCCTTCTCCAGCTGGGACTTGAATAGAACCTTCAGCGCCAGGATGAATTTACTCTGCTTCTCCCGAGCCAAGTACACGTTGCCAAACTTTCCTTTTCCTAAAGGACGTCCAATCTCAAAGTCTTCAAGACACCACTGCTTTCTGCAGGAATAAACAAAATATTATATTATAAACTTGTCTCATGTCTCTAAGGCTACATTCACACGACAGCAAGTGTTTTGTGGTCCGCACATGGCTGGCGCTTTAGAGAGAATGCCTATTGTCCATGGCTGCAGACAAGAATAGGACATGCGCTATAATTTTTTGCTGGGCTGTGGAACAGAACAACAGATATGCTGTCTGCAACTTCTGCTGCCCCATTGAAATGAATGGGTCTGCAGCAGTTCCGTGAAGTTGTGGAACAGATCCATATCCATTTATACAGTTGTGTGAATGCACCCTAAATCTTATTTATTTTTTTAAGTGGTTTAAATGCCCTTGCTCCAGCAACCACTGAACTAAGTGCTGTTGCATGTTAACTTTACATCAGAAATCTGTACATGCCCTCCTCCCAGTGTAACATTTAAAGGGAGTCTTTCACCTGTTTTTCACCTATATAACTAAGAGCAGTTCTCCACAGAAGATTGCAGACACATCCCAGACATACCTGTGTGTCTGTATTACATGTCCAGGAAAAGCACTTTTATTCTGCAGGAAGACAGCTCCTAAGTGCCCAGCTCTGCTGCTGCAAGTGCCCAAAGCAAACCAGACTGAAGAGGGGAGGGCAGCTTTAGCTGCTCATATCTTGGGATTGGTAGCAGATAGAAAAATGGTTCTGACCTTTTTTGAAAGCTGGTATTCCAAATGATACCAAATCACCAATCACAGTATTATATCCAGTATATCAGAAGATATAGCTGTTTGAAATCGAGTCAGGAGAAAAAGCGGTTTTTAGTTTCACTTTCAGCTGGACACTTGGGAGCTGTTTTCCTGCAGAATAAAAGTGATTTTCCTGGACATGTAATACAGACACACAGGTATGTCTGGGATGTGTCTGCAATCTTCTGTGGGGCACTGCTGTTAGTTACATAGGTGAAAAACAGGTGAAAGACTCCCTTTAATTTTCAGTACACTGTGCAGATTGAGGGATGGGGAACCCATGTACAGACATGAGCACCTTTGAGACAGTCACATGCAAAACAGTTCACTTGGTATCATAGGGAGGGCAGATTACACTACAAAATCCCAACATTCCCACTAACAAGTCACTTCATAATCAAGCTACTCACTTTTTACCCTCTTCCTTGGGAACTGTTGTGCCCAGAGCCATGTTCTGTTCAGCCGCTTTCTTTTCTACATCTGGTACTAGTGAAAGAACCAAATACATTATAATATAAAGAAAAGAAAATAAAAGTTCTGAGCAATCAAACAATGTGTCAGGGTATGATTTGACCCTAGCTTTTCATTGCATTTGCCTGCAGCTTGTCATCCTATTCTACAGAACATTTCCATGCAGATACAAATTGGAAAGAAATGATAGACAATGATTCCCTCAGCAAGGGTCTGCCTGCTACGGTTACTTTCATATCTGCGTTTCTTGCTGCACGGTTTAGAGATCCAGCAGAAGTACAGCAGAAACACTTCTGTTCCAATCCAACCGGCTGCATCAGATCAGAAGGGATTCAGTTGTGTCATAGAAAACGTAAAAAAATAAATAAAATAATAAAATGTCCGGAAACACAGATCCGGCACCATTGACTTGAATGGCTTTGTTTAGTTTCCTATGCCGCACACAAACACTGCTTGCAGCGATTTTCTGTCCAGCATGGGAATGCAACAAGTCGGAACTGAATGCATCCTGGTGCACACTGTTCGGTTTGTTCAGTTTTGTCCCCATTGACAATGAACAGGGACAAAGCCGAAGCGTTGTGCTGATGCGAGTAGCCCAAGTCTTCCACCAGAACAGAAATTTAGACTATCCTGTTACATATGTGCCGTCTTGGCAGGTTCCTTGAGAGTGAAACAAGTGCAGTCATCTGCATTCTTGAGGTGGTGGCTCCAGCAAACACTGGGATCTGCCTAATGTCCCACCATTGGGACCCGCACCTATCTTCAGAATGAAGCCTACAAAGTGAAGGGGGGGCACATGCAAAGCCGGCCTCCATTCATTCCTATGGGAGAGCAGAAAATAGCTGAGCACTGGCTCAGATATCTTCATAAGCCCCATAGAAGTGAACGGAGCAATGGCAGTGCTTGCGATTCATTTTTATGGGACTGCCAAAAATAGCCAAGCGCACCACTCTGCTATTTGGCACTCCCATAGAAATGAAGGGAGGGCAGCCGTGCATGCATGGTGTGCAATCCTTCACTTTGCAGGTACCATTCTAAAGAATGGCGAGGGTCCCAAAAGTGGGACCAGCACATATCAGACATTGGAGCATATCCTCGCTTTATGTATCCGATTTAAAAAAAAAAAAAAAATATTATAGAACAATCCTGAAACATGAGGGTTAGGCCCCATTCACACGACCGTATGAATGGGGCCGCATGTATTCCGCAAAGTTGCGGAATACATGCAGCCCCATTCACCTCTATGGGAGCGCACAGCTGCAGCATGGAGACAGCTCCGTGCCGCGGCTCCGCATAAAAAGATAGAACGTGTCCTATACTTGTCCGTACGCACAAGTATAGGCATCTTCAATGGGGCCGCACGGCGTGTGTTCCGAGCGCTGCGGAACACACGCCGGGCGGTCCCCGTATATTTGCGGGTCCGCAATAATGCGGACCTGCAAATATACGGCCATCTGAATGAGCCCTTAATTGTAGTATCCATTACATTTCCAGCAGGGGGCGTCTTACCCACTGAGCTACTTGTCAGGGCTGGGTCCTTGTTCTCATTCACCACCTGTGGTTTGCATGGATGTTGTACAGGAGCAGTAGGCTTTGGTTGAGTCTGATTTGTCGGCTGTGGAGTCTTCTGATTGGGTACCACGGGCTTCTGGATCAGGACTCTCTGCGGCATGTTGGACGAGCAGAGAATTCTCTGGGGAGCTGTGCCATTTCCAGCTTGCTTTCCCTGGGTGGCATGTTGCTGGGTAACTGGAATACGTTTTGGTCCATCAGCCATAGAAGTCAAGCTCTGGTGAGAAAATATGCAAGATATAAAATGGAATCATCCCTGTCACTATCAGCAGTGCTGTCACTTACAGTATACATGTGCATAGATCTCATGGTACAGAGTGGTTCCCAACAATAAAGGCAGAACTGTGGGGGGAGGGGTCCAAATCATTAAGTGACTGCAAACTGTAGTCAACCCTTCTCAACATACACACAGCAAGCTACTCACTGCCACGACAGGCTTTAAGTGTAATTACAAACCTAACCTACTTAAAGGGGTTGTCCGAGTTATGACAAAATGTATAGCACTGTAAATCTGATGGGCAGCAATATATAACTAAGTTAAGCAAGTTTTAGGCAAAAAAAAAAATCCATATTTCCTAATTTCCCTGGTTCTCTTCTTGTCTTTGTTTACATGCAATAACAACAATGTCAATCCCTCCCCCTTCTCCCCCCCCTCTCTGCAAAGGGAATTAATACAAGTGCTGAGTGACATGTCTGCCTGCTGGAATACTCAGCAGCATGTTGTATGTGTAGGACTACAAGTCCCAGCTGTACAATGACACTGCTAATACATACAGGAATTTCTCCCTACCTGTTCTTGTACAATACAATTCCTCTACAGCTCTTGTGCCCAGCATTTGTCTCCTCTCACTGCTGCAGCTACTGTTTGTTCTAAAGCCTTGAGCCCTCAGTGTGTTCTGGCTGAAGGGGTTAATGTTTTATCTGAAGGAAGCAAAGAAAGGGGGCGTGGCCAGTGACCTCTAGTGTACAGACTGTTATCTGAACTCTGAGGCTTGTGAACGAAACATCACAGAGCAGAGAGATAAGGTGACATCACAGGTCATGTGACCCTCAGTCAACTCTGAGAAACCAGCAGCTTTGGAAACACAAAGTATATGGGAAAGTTGTTATACCTGACAAGTTAGAAACATATAAAGAACAAAAAAATAACTCGGACAACCCCTTTAAGACAATGCAATCTATTGTACTGAAATATCAGTCACTTCAGGCCAAGGAGCAGCTGACTAAAGCCAGGCATACACAGCAACTGTCAGCCTCAGAGCCAGGAGATGATCCATTCGTATGTAGTCAGGGAATTAACGTAAAGCTTATGACCAGGTTCAGCTGTGAACCCGGAGAGCCCCTTTAAGGTGTGTGGATATTGATCACCTATCCTCAGCACCCCCACCAGCCTCCAGCTATGAAAACTATGCAGTGGACGGAGATGGAAGCAGAAGGATCAGTCCAACCCTCATGCCCTAGTAAACATGAACACTGCACCATTACAAGACGATCGCTTTATACGGACGCCCACAATAAGCCACAACAGAGCAGACCCCCAGTATCACCCCTTACCTTCACATTACAGCCAGAAAATCCACTGCGGTTCTCTTTGGCTGATCGCTGATCCATAGTGTCCTGCAATAACAGAATATCAGTGGTCAGAGGTCTGCAAGGAAAGTCTAAGTGCAACTCTTACAAACCTTACCTACGTGATGAATACTTTTAGGGTTTTCTGAGATTTTTAGGCTCCATTCACACGTCCGTTTTTTTCATCCACATCCGTTTCCACATTTGCGGACAATTATGCGGATCTATTCATTTCAATGGGGCCGCAAAAGATGCGGACGACACAAAGTATGCCGTCCGCACTTCTATTTTTTTCGGGAGACGCGGAACCGAAAAAAAATAGAACATGTCCTATTCTTGTCCGAATACACGGACAAAAAAAAGGCATTTCTATTATGTGCGTTCCGCAAATTGCGGAATGCACATTTCCGGTGTCCGTGTTTCCCGAATCCGCAAATACGGACGTGTTAAAGGGGTTGTCCGAGTTATGACAAAAAATATATAGCACTGTAAATCTGATAGGCAGCAATATATAACTAAGTTAAGCAAGTTTTAGGCAAAAAAAAAAAATCCATATTTCCTAATTTCCCTGGTTCTCTTCTGGTCTTTGTTTACATGCAATAACAACAATCTCAGCCCCCCCCCCCCCTCTACAAAGTGACATGTCTGCCTGCTGGAATACTCAGCAGCATGTTGTATGTGCAGGACTACAATGTACAATGACACTGCTGATACACACAGGAATTTCTCCCTACCTGTTCTTGTACAATACAATTCCTCTACAGCTCTTGTGCCCAGCATTTGTCTCCTCTCACTGCTGCAGCTACTGTTTGTTGTAAAGCCTTGAGCCCTCAGTGTGTTCTGGCTGAAGGGGTTAATGTTTTATCTGAAGGAATCCAGGGAGAGAGCAGATAGCAGGAGCCCGGCAAAGAAAGGGGGCGTGGCCAGTGACATCTCGTGTACAGACTGTTATCTGAACTCTGAGGCTTGTGAACGAAACATCACAGAGCAGAGAGATAAGGTGACATCACAGGTCATGTGACCCTCAGTCAACTCTGAGAAACCAGCAGCTTTAGAAACACAAAGTATATGGGAAAGTTGTTATACCTGACAAGTTAGAAACATATAAAGAACAAAAAAATAACTCGGACAACCCCTTTAATGTAGCCTGAAGCTTCATTCACACGTCCGTATTTGTGCACATCCTGGAAAACAGTCAGCTTTTTGCGGATCCGTTGTTCCGCAAAAAACTCTTTTCCAGGACATCCGTTCCGTTTTTCCGTAAAAACGGAAAGGATGTATCCATGTCATCCGTCTTTTGCAGATCCGAAAAGGTACAGATGAATAACATCTGTACCTTTTCTTTTTTTTTTCTCCCCTCCTGGAACAGAATCCGCAAATACGGATGACATGCGGATGCCTTTCCGCATGTCTTCCGCATTTTTTGCGGATCCATAGACTTTCATTGTGCTACGGACCGCAATTCGGGAGAAAAGTAGGACAGGAGGATTTCTTTATGCGGACAGTCTGAACGGACACACGGATGCGGACACCACACGGTGTACTGTCCGCATTTTTTCGGGACCCATTGAAATGAATGGATCCGCATCCTATCCGCATAGTTGTGGAAACGGATGCGGACACATTATACGGACGTGTGAATGAAGCATCTCCAGGACAGACAGGTCATCAGTATCTAATCGGTGGGTGTCAGACACCAGCGCTCACAGCTTACCAGGCACAGCTCATCCCTATTCACTTCTATGGAGCTGAGCTGCTCCTGGGCCACGTGACTGATGAGCGTGTCACTGGCCTAGGAAAAGCTGAGAGAAGGCCGCGGTGCTCTCAGGATCACCGGTGCCTTCTCAAAAAGCTGATTGGCAGAGGTTCCGGGTGTTGGACCCCCACAGGTCCAGAGGATAGGTCATCAGTATACAAATCTCAGAAAACTCCTTTAATGAATACAAATGTATTTCAGAGCACAGAGGCTTTCAGGCAGAATTACAGATGACAGACAACAGGCACAACATTTACAGGATATTACAAGACACATACGTGGCTGACGTTGGTTTCTTAGTCACATTTGACCTTATCGCTACATTGGAGGATTCCCATGTTCTAGGTCTGTTGGAAATATGCGGATAAGACATGTCCATTTGTGTCACCACATGGCTGATTACTGAATTTCCAGGACCCACACTGACTGTGGACCAGAGGTCATCTTCTCTACACTCCTACAAGATGCTGCACGTGAGCCTTATGGGAATTCCCTTTGATGACCCAAGATTGTAAACCTGCCTGTGATAATGAGGCGATGGCTGAGAAGGGAGATACCAGCCAATTCTGGTGCAATGGATGTGCCAGACTTACTAGCAGACAAAGGCCTCCTAATAGATTTGGGGCATCACTGGGCAGTCCATGAGCCAGAAATTCAAGTCTACTCCAGTTATGAGGTGGGGCAGTGGGTGCACACCACGATGGGAGGTGGACAAAGCCAGTTTCCATGTTTTCCAAAACAGACATCGTGTGAATGAGGCCTAAATCAAGGTTTATGTTAAAGGGGTTGCTGGGCCCTTAAGCTGACATCCCCTGGGGTAATAACCTACGCCCCTGAACATAAAAAAAACACACACTCCTGTTTACGGTCCTGCTCTGTACCCAATCGCTTCTGGCCCCCGCACTGATCTACCATTCAGGTGGCCTTGAATGCCTAGGTGTGCGATTGGCTGCAGAGCTCACTGGATCAAGCCGCTTCCTGGTCCTGCAGGGACTGACGGGGCCAGGAACAAGCAAGCAGGAAAGCTGACAGATGAATGATGGTTTTTAGGACCCCAGGGGTGGTTTGCTCCAAGGCTAAAAAACCTCCTTAAACATGTTTTTTGAAGGGGTTGTCCGATAATTAAAAATCTTGGACCGGCCCTCTATCCAAAACAGTCACGGGCAGCAGGACCAGACTGGCGGCACAGAGAACAACACTGGAGAAAGAGGGGACCATAACATTTTATTTTAGCCGATTGGGTGTGTGAGGTTTATTCCACATTTCTAACCCTTAAAAGGGTTTTCCAGGATTTTTTTTTTTTAACTGACCTATCCTCAGGATAGGTCATCAGTATCCAATCGCTGTGAGCACTGCTCACCAAGCACAGTGCCGTACAGTGTATTCACTTGAATGAGGCTGAGCTGCTCTTAAGCCACGTGACACATGAACGCGTCATCACTGGCCTAGGAAAAGCAGAGAGATGACCACAGCACTCACAGGAGCCCCGCTGCCGCCTTAAACAGATAATCAGCGGGGGCCCAGGTGTCAGACCCCTACTGATCAGATATTACCTACCCTGAAGATAGGTCATCGGTAAGAGTCTCAGAAACCCCCTTTAATAATCACATTGACGCTCAGCTCACAGAGGGCATTGCTTGGGCAGCGGGTCTGAAGGCAGGTGGACATACCCCAACAGAACACACATCAGGGGCATCCACTGAACAGCACCCCAAACCAAGATTTGGAGGGTAAGAAAGCATGTCACGTAGTCTGACTGGCTAGAAGGGGCAATCCTTGACAACCCCCCCCCCCCCCTAATGAAGCTGGGGGGTCTCCAAGTGACACCTTTCAGATATTTGACGGGTACTCTGCTTTCCATAAGGCATTCACTTCCCTACAGAGGAGGAAGAAACCAGAAGAGACTAACCCCAGGCTACACTCCATAAGAGGAGACCAACATAACGTTAGAGGAGGCTCCTGGGCACAGACACGGCTAACAGACCCTGAGACCGGATAAGATGTTCTAGGAGGAGCTGAACCACTCCTGGCATAACCCCGGCTGCCCGGCAACATTAGAGCGCAAGCTCCTGGGCTCAGACTTTGCCTTCTAGCAGACAGACCACTAGAGACTGCTAATAAACACAGAGCGGATAACGAAGTAGGAGTCGACCATGATAGCTCCCGCATTAGAGTGCAAGCTGCAGGGTTCAATCACACACCTCTCTGAGCGCAGGTTAAGCCAAGAAGGACACGTCTCAGTACACACGGGAACAGTACTCCTCACACAGAGCCGTTTCTTACAAGCAATGAGGCCTTCTTCTTCCTCCGACCCCCCGGGGCCTAGTTCACTCCACACCCCACATCCAACAACCGCTCGTCTCCTCAGTGATTCAAAACCGCCCGCTTATAAAGTTCTTTAAACCGCTCTGGACGCTTATTGGCTGCAGCTTAGCAAGCAGTCGAAGATGATTGGCTGACTGGGAATTTAACCGTTGAAGTTTTGACGCAGAACGTCATGACGCAAGGCGGAGAGGAGGAGAAACGCCTGCGCACTAAGAAACCTTGAGGCTGTAGGGAGTAGGTGACGTCATTACTGAAGGACCGGCGCTCGTTGGTGACGTAAGACTATATTCTCCGTTCATAGCGGCGATTTGGCTGTACGTAAGTGCACCTCGGGGTGCTGATTAACTCTTTCCTAGCACGTCTGAACTGAAACTGATATTCACGTGAAACGGAGGCTGCAATTTCATGGGTTTAATGGGAACCCACATCTTGTATAGTCCCTTCTAAAGATGGCTTCCTGGAGAAGCTGCTTGGACCACATGGTTCAGATTAACTTGAGAGGGTTCCTTGTTTCCCATGGCAACCAATCAGGCTGCAGCTTTTATTTTCTGTACTGCACTGGGAAAATAAGAAGCGGGGTGGGATTGGTTGCTATTGGTGTCTACAAATTTAAAGGGAAACTCCTCTTTTGAACAGAAATCCACTGATTATATCTCTGTCCTGCACCAAGGCACTTTGTAAATATCTTATTGCTATTGTATGTTTTTTGAGCTTTTCTTCTCCATTCACAACCAGTTCCAAATTCAATTCTGCTGGTTTCCTGCATTGTGGGAGCAGGCTTGCCAACATTTTTATGGATAAATTAGAAAACCATAGCAAAGATAAATAACACATGTCTATAGCTCAATATACTGATAAGAACTCCTTACTAGCATTTACTGTGAGCTGTAAAATAATAATTACCTCCAAAATAACCTAGTAAAGTACCACCAGCCTCAAAAAATCACAGACATATCAAGTTCTTTTTTCACAGACACAGGAAAAAAAAGTCTCCTATACTGGTGACAGTGGAGCAATTAGCACGCTGTTAGGTCACATGACTGACAGGGGGTGACTGTAAGTAGCTGTTTGTTTACAAGAGCTACCACCACCAGACTTCTTAAAAAAGCCCTGGATATGAATGGTGGAATCGGCATTGTCATTAATTCCAAGGCGCTGTACATCAAGAGGAGGGTTACACATACAATAAACAAGGAGCTATTAACAGACTGGTAAATAGGGGAAGAGGACCCTGCCCACAAGAGCTTACAATCTACAAACTGGTGCAAAATACGTGAAAATACTGGGGGAGAACTGGAAAACTGTTAGCTACTCCTAGCAACCTATCAGATTCCACCTTTCATGTTCCAAAGGAGCTCTGAAAAATGAAAGGTGTAATCTGATTGGTTGCTATGGACTGTATTTACAACAGTTTTAATAACTCTCCCCCTGTATTTGCAGGTATAGGGCTTATTCACACATTTTTGTCCGGTTAGCTTCCCCAGGTCTGAGTTTAGGTTGTGTCTCCATGTTTTTTCAACTGGTTGATTTATTTTTGCATCCACAAAAAAAATGCAACTTTTTTTGCAATACTTTAAATAAACTGATTTTCTATCCACTAGATCAGTGAAAAATGGACATAATGCACCATCCCTGTTCTGTCCGTTTTTCCCTCATCAAGGGGTTGTCTGGGATTTGAAAAACACGGCCAATTTATTCCAGAAACGGTGCCACACCTGTCCATGGATTGTGCCTATTATCGCAGCTCGGCTCCAGTGAAGTGACTTCACATGCAACCTGTGGACAGATGTGGTGCTGTTTTTGGAAGAAAGAACCCATACAACGCCTGTAGACGATTCACTGACATTTCAATGAGCTCATAGTCTGAACTTTGTGAAAAGTGCCCTTAAAAGAGGTTTTCTAGAACTTAAATGAGTATTCAGTGCTCCAGACTAAAAAAAAAAATACCTAGGAGAACTTGGAGAACATGGAAAGTCTGGCCCATAATAGAACAGTCCTATCCTATTTTTGGGGGGGACAAGGCGACAAAAAAATGGCGAATTGTGCGGTTTTTATTTAATTTTTTTCTGTTACGTGTTCACTGCGTAGGAGATTTTTTAAAATATTTTAATAGTTTGGACTTTTCGGACGTGGCGATATGTAAAATGTTTATTTATTGTTAATATATTTTATATGTCAAATTGGGAAAGGGGGTGATTAAGGGGCTGTTCAGACGGCCGTAGTATTGCTCATCCGCAAAAATGCGGATCTGCAATAACATGGATGCCGCCAATTTGCAGAACACACAGCCAGGCGCCCCGTTCAAAATGCCTATTCTTTTGTCCACTGTTGCGGACAAGAATAGGACACGTTCTGTTATTTCGCACGCCGCCCATTGAAGTGAATGTGGCCGCATCTATTCCGCAAAATTGCGGAATAGATGCGGGCGCATTTACACAGTCGTGTGAATGGGCCCTTAAACTTAATATATTGGTGGGGTTTTTTTTTTATTTTTTATATACTAAGTATTAGCCCCCTTAGAGGCTAGAACTCTTGTCCTATTCACCCTAATAGAGCTCTGTTAGGGTGAATAGGATTTTACACTCTCCCTGCTGCCCTGGACTTTGTGCACACAACAGCAGGGAACTTACCATGGCTGCCAGGACTTCAGTAGTGTCCTGGCTGCCATGGTAACCGATCGCAGCCCCTCGATTACACTGCTGGGGCTCTGATCGGAAGTGCCACTGCCACCAATGAAGTGGGGGAAGGGGACCCTGTGGCCACTACCACCAATGATTATTATACTGGGGGGGGGGGCGGTGCACTGCGCCACCAATGACTAATGGGGTGGGGCTCGCTGCGCCACCAATGCACATAACTATGTTTAATACAAGTGCAGGAGGCGGGTGCCGGCTATGTGACTCTGCGCCGGCACCGGCCTCCTGTACTTGTATTAAACATAGTTATGTGCACCTGTATGACAGGGAGCTGCGATCAGAGGTAGTTAACCCCTCAGGTGTGGCACTGTGACCACAGTTCAGTCATTTGAAGTCGGTCACCGCTGAAGCCAGTCATTGGCTGCAGCAGAGCATGTGACTATACCCATGCTGTGCAGAGTGTAAACACTGCAGAGACCGCAATATGGAGACACCGGAGCGGTGGGCAGTATAAATCCTTAGCTTAGTGGGGTTGGCACTTAGTAAAGTGTCATTATTACTGGAGAACCCCATGATGTATATGTAATACGCAAACATGAGGCTGACCCTGTGCTTCTCTTCTCTGTTTTAGTTTACCCTTTTTTGATCCGTCTTTTTGTGGTTCGTCCCATCATTCGCAGCTGCTCCGGCACAATGTATCGGTACAAGGTAACACTGAAGGATCGCCACCAGCTCTACAAGCTGATCATCAGCCAGCTGCTGTACGACGGCTACATAAACATCGCCAATGGCCTCGTCAGCGAGATCAAGATGAACACTGTGTGTGCCCCGTCCGAACAGCTGCTGCACCTCATCAAAGTGGGTGAGTGGAGGAGTCCACAGAAGGGTATCAACCATGAAGGTGTAGGAACAGGAGGCGGTCACACAACTCTCCTTATTGCTGCAGTTTTCTTTGTGCAGTAATTATGTGGTTCTCATTTGCACTTACATCATCCAGGCCTTAAAGGGGTTTTGCAGCTTTTCTGAGCGAGACCTGGTTAGACCTGCAAAAGGAAGCAATTGGTTTGCCGCTGCTGCAGCCAATGACTGGCCGCAGAGGGGACCTACCCTCTACTATAACAACAAACTATTATAACGAACAACTAGTTGTATGAGGGCAGCTCCAGACATCTGAATTCGGCTGTAAATCCTGAGGTAAACTACTAATGGGGTGGTGGGTGATTGGAGCCTTGGTTGCGCCAGGATGTGCATAAAAAAATGCACCTGGATTATTTTCCTCCAAAATTGGCTTATTTGTGAATCAGTTTTCAGTCATAAAGGTTAACACTGACTGTTCCCATTCACTTACAGCAAGCAGAAATCATGAAAGAACAAAGACAGAAAGTCCCAAGTTTATTTCATTTTTCTATAAAAATCCTATAAAGCCCTTTTAACCTTTATTAATTGGTCTCTAGGCATGGAGAACGATGACAGCGCAGTCCAGTACGCCATTGGTCGCTCTGATACTGTGGCTCCTGGCACTGGAATCGACCTTGAGTTTGATGCCGATGTTCAGACTATGTCTCCAGAGGCCTCAGAGTATGAGACCTGCTACGTGACCTCGCACAAGGGCCCCTGTCGTGTAGCCACATACAGCAGGGATGGACAACTGATTGCAACTGGCTCTGCTGACGCCTCCATAAAGATCCTGGACACGGAGCGCATGCTGGCCAAGAGCGCTATGCCGATAGAGGTATGTGACCCCTACATGTGGCTGCTACCCATTCACTACAGTGGGACAACGTATAGACAATTAAAGGGGCTGTCTAAGTAATTTTATTGATGACCTATGCTTAGCATAGGTCATCAATATCAGATCGGCAGGGGGCCGACACCCGGCACCCCCACTGATCAGCTGGTTAAAGAGAAGGTGCACACCGTACCAGCACTGCCTTCCCTTCATTGTTTACCAGCTCGCCGTCACAACAGCAGCGACGAGCAGTGTAATTAAAAGGAGCCATCCCATTCACTTCAGTGGGACGGCTCGCTCCTGTTCAAGCGTATAAGAACGAGCCGCCCCATTAAAGTGAATGGGATGGCTTCTTGTAATTACAGCTGCTCACCACTGCTGTTGTGACGGCGAGCTGGTAAACAATGAAGGGAAGGCAGCGCTGGCAAGACGCGTGGCCTTTTCTTCAACCATCAGGAACGTCGGGAGTGCAGGGTGTCAGATTTCCGCCAATCTGATATTGATGACCTGTCCTGAGGATAGACCATCAATAAAAATAACCTCTTAAAGTACATTTCCATTTAACATATCAACTCAAACTAAAAGCCCCTGTTGTGTGAAGCTTGGATACTGAGTGACAGCCACTGATATCGGTTATTACTGTACCCATTGTGGTATGTCAGTGTTCCACGTATCCTGCAGGGTAAAAATACATTCTTACATAACTACTGTGCTCTTCAGCCCTGCCTGTGTGTCAGTCTTTACTGCAATTGGTCTCAACCAGGTAGAGCAGTGCTGCAGGGCATTGTAAACCCCCAGCTATATGGCAGTAACCATTTTACTGGACCTCTTGGCTTTTCTAATGATTGAGTCTACCCACGTCTTTTTCTCCCTTATTTATCTCTCAGGTCATGATGAACGAGACCGCACAGCAGAACATGGAGAACCATCCCGTCATCCGCACCCTGTATGACCATGTTGATGAAGTCACATGTTTGGCATTCCATCCCACCGAGCAGATCCTGGCCTCTGGCTCTAAAGACTACAGCCTGAAGCTCTTCGACTACTCAAAACCATCAGCCAAGAGAGCCTTCAAGTACATCCAGGTCAGTGACTCTGCAGTAACATGCACATGTAATAGAACACTTTGAGGTACCTGTATACAGTGCAGTCTGACTATGTGATCCATGTGTCTATTTCCACTAATTGCCCTGTCATTGGCAAAAATCCACATGTGGCTCCCTCAGACAGTCTGCACCATGTACAGGCACCTTTAAAGGAACGCTCCACTCACAGATAATAAAATGGGTCAGGCTGTGTCTGGAGGAGTATCTAGTGAAAATAAGTGACATGCGCTGACATTCATTTTCTTTAAATAGCACAGCTTATGCAAAAGGCAAGAACTTTTCCCTCATATCTACTGTGTAATCACTGGCGTCCTCTCCGCATTTATAGACCTTAAATGTCAGGTGGCCTACATTTAAAGTGAATGGGGCTGAGCGCAATACCAAGCACAGCCACTGTACAATGTACGGCGCTGTGCTTGGTGAACATGGAGAAGGCCGCAGCCCTCACAGGAGCTCCGCTGCTTTCTCCAACAGCTGATTGGCGGGAGTCCTAGGTGTTCAGGTAAAAAAAAAATGGCTCGGAAAACCCTTTTAACTCTGTAAGGTAGTGTCTGAGATAGCAGCTTAACAGAGATCGTGCAGCTGTGGGATCAAAGAGGCCATTGACAGCGGAATCCCCATAGAGAAAGATGATGCGGTTTACAGTCACTTCCCTGTTGTGCTCAATCCTGCTTCCTTCTCCGGTCACATCGATCATGTGATTACTGTGTCCCATTTAACTGCAAGAGTTGCTGGGTTTTAGCAGATCAGATCCGAAGTGCATGCCAGGAGGCTGTATCTGAGGTTAGTATGTCAGCCTCAGTTACAGGAGAAATACCACCACTAGCCCACATCACAGCTTCTAGCTCTGGCAACTATAAACTACATATCCTCTATATCAAAATTACCATAACAGAAAGGGGGCATCATTTAAAGAATTATTTGTAAGAAGTATTTTAGTTGAGCTTTGTGGCAACATCATGATGCCTTCACCTGTCTGCGACATTGGGAGTAAGAACCCTGAAGAAGGGCTGTAACCATTTTGCCTGTAAAGCTCCAAATCTTAAAATTCCTTCTAGGGTTAAGAGAATGTTACTTCAAAGAGAAGACATAACTCATGATGGTATTTGAATCTTCTTCTGACCCACCTAACCTTGAGCTACTCCTGTACTGATGATCAGTAGAGAACCTACTGTATCAATGTTCTATAGAGAGCTACAACAGTTTCACCCGATGAACGAGTGTTCCACTTGTTCATCGGGTTATCGGCTGCTTTAGATGGACAGATTGTTGGGAACAAGCGGTTTCAGGAATGTTGGTCCCCAATAATCTGCCTGACTATAGGGCTGTGTAAACCCGTTCAAAGGGGAACAGCCTACTGGCTCCGTACTAACGTTTGCACACTATACTGGGGACGGGGCGGACTTCAGGCAGCACACGTGTGCAAATGTTAATACAGATCCAGCAGGCTGTTCCCCTGCCGGAACAGCCTGCTGGACAATCCTAACGCCAGTGTGAAAGAAGGGGTATTCTCATCTTAGACAATGGGGGCATATCACTAGGATATGCCCCCATTGTCTTATAGGTGCGGGTCCCACCGCTGGGACCCGCACCTATATTGAGATCGGAGGGGGGAGCGCTGCGCCTGGAGGACCCCGGGGTCCGGCCACCACCAGGTGCAGCTCCCCCGCTGCTCCCATAGAAATGAACGGGAGTGCACTGCGCATGCGCGGCCACCGCTCTCATTCATTTCTATGTAGCCGACGGAAATAGCTGTGCCAGCGCTCGGCTATTTTCGCCGACCCCATAGAAATGAATGGAGGGCGGCAGCGCATGCGCAGTGCACCCTCCTTTACTTTGGGAGCTCCGTTCTCGATATAGGCGATTGTCAGGAAGGAAGCGCTCCACAGTATGAGGAGGAGTGATCGCTAATGCAGACTCGTTTGCTGGCAGCAGAGTGTGTTTAGATGGAACGATCTGCTCTTGGCGAACATTAATTTAGGTGCCTGCACAAAAGATCGTTTTGCTTGTCCATCGGGTAATCTGCGGCACCTTTACACCAAATGTTCCTATGAATGCTCATTAGCAATTATTTGGCGGATTCTCGGCCCATGTAAAGGGCCCTTTAATGTTGTGGCTGTTGTCTCTGTCTTTCATTTGTAAATTAGCTTGAAGAAGGAAATTCTGTGCTCTGAAACCTTGCAGTATGATTTTTGCTGGTGAGCCAATAAAGGTTATCACTCCCATATGTATTCATTGACATAAAAGTATTGGACAGGTGTTTTAAAAGGGTTGTCACTTCAGTAAGTGGCATTTATCATGTAAAGAAAGTTAATACAAGGCGCTTACTAATGTATTGTGATTGTCCATGTTACCTCCTTTGCTGGCAGGATTCATTTTCCATCACATACATTGCTTGTATCCATGGTTACCAGCAGCAGTGGTCGTACTTGACCACTATGAGAAAAAGTGCTCTGGTGACTGGGACTGGGACTGCAGGAGTGTACACAGGCTGGGGCGTTTTCCTATAGTGTGCAATCACGGTCACCTCTGCTGGATTAGAGTGGTCATAACCATGGATACAAGCAGTGTATAATGTGATGGGGAAAAAAGAATCCAGCCAGCAAAGGAGGCAACATGGACATACACAATACATTAGTAAGTGCCTTGTATTAACTTTCTCTGCATAATAAATGCCATTTGCTGAAGTGAGAGAACCCCTTTAACAAAGACCTATGTATCCTTATAGTATCCATATGGAAGCAATTAGTGTTGCTTTTGGGCGGGAAGCCAAAGAATTCTTTTGTCTGAATACATGAGGCCTATGTTGAATGTTGCCACCTAGCTTATATACCAGATATTGCAACATAGGTATATAAACATTTTCTTATGTTGTGGTCTTGTGCTAAAAAAAAAACACAAAGTTTTTCCCCATCATTCTGCACTCAGTAATGAGGACGTTTAAAACAGAAGTTTAGAAACGTTTGCAAATTTATTAAAAAGGAAAAGCAAAAATTTGGCACAGACATAAGTATTCAGACCCTTTGCTATGACAGTTGAAATTTTAGCTTTTGGGGCCTCCCATTTCTCTTGAGCATCTTTGAGATGTTTCTACACCTGGATTGGAGTCCGCCTGTGGTAAATTCAGTTGACTGGACGTGATTTGGAAAGATGTACCACATGTATATAAAGCAGGGATCAGCAACCTCCAGCACTCGAGCGTTTCTGAAACTACAACTCCCAGAATCCTCTTTTCACGTCTATGGGAGATAAAAGAACAGGTAGCAAGAATGCATGCTGGAAGTTGTAGTTTCACAGCAGCTGGAGTCCTAAAGGTTGCTGCTCCTTGCTATAAGGTCTCGCAGCTAACCATGCATATCAGATCAAAAACTAAGCCAGAGACAGAATTGTGTCGAGGCACAGATCAGAAGTTTACAAAAAATGTAGCTCCACTGAAAGTTCCGAAGAGCACAGTGGCCTCCATAATTCTTAAATGGAAGACGTTTGGAACAATTAAGATCCCTCCTAGAGCTGGCTACAGCACCAAACTCTGTAATCGGAGGAGAAGGGCCTTGAGGTGACCAATAACCCAATGTTCATTCTGACTGACCTCCAAAGAACCTGTGTTCCAGAAGGTCGATCATCACTGCAGCACTCCACCAATCTGGGCATTGTTGCAGAGTGGCCAGAAAGAAGCCTCTCAGTAAAAGATATACGGAAGTTGGCATAAAAACACTTAAAGCGGTTCTGCAGTTTTTTCAAACTGATGATCTATCCTCTGGATGATCTTGCCAGCACCATGCGTCATTGTAGGGATGGCATTGGGCAGTGCCTGGTTTCCTACAAACATGATGCTTAGAATTGAGGCCAAAAAGTTCAATCTTGGTTTCATCAGACCAGAGAATCTTGTTTCTCCTTAAAGGGTTCTGTAGTTTTTTCAAACTGATGATCTATCCTCTGGATAGATCATCAGCATCTGATCGGCGGGGGTCCGACACCCGGGACCCCTGCCGATCAGCTGTTTGAGAAGGCAGCGGCGCTGCAGGAGCGCCGCGGCCTTCTCTGTGTTTACCGCAGGCCCAGTGACGTCACGACTAGTATCACTGGCCTGGGCGGGGCTAAGCTCCGTTCACATGAATGGAGCTTAGCCGCGCCCAGGCCAGTGATAGTAGTCGTGACGTCACTGGCCTGCGGTAAACACAGAGAAGGCCGCGACGCTCCTGCAGCGCCGCTGCCTTCTCAAACAGCTGATCGGCAGGGGTCCCGGGTGTCGGACCCCCGCCGATCAGATGCTGATGATCTATCCAGAGGATAGATCATCAGTTTGAAAAAACTACAGAACCCTTTAAGGAGAAACAAGATTCTCTGGTCTGATGAAACCAAGATTGAACTTTTTGGCCTCAATTCTAAGCATCATGTTTGTAGGAAACCAGGCACTGCCCAATGCCATCCCTACAATGACGCATGGTGCTGGCAAGATCATGCTGTGGAGGGTGTTTTTCAGCAGATGCGACAGGGAGACTGGTCA
The DNA here is from genome assembly GCA_900303285.1 of Rhinella marina. Lineage (NCBI taxonomy): Eukaryota > Metazoa > Chordata > Amphibia > Anura > Bufonidae > Rhinella > Rhinella marina. Next base: position 158,353 of record ONZH01002912.1, read on the forward strand.
GAGTTGAGGCAAAGTTGAGGCAAAGAATTAAAGTACAGAGGGATTCTTAATGATTGCTCTGGACTGAAGGTTTCCGACAAGACAATGACCCTAAGCACACAGCCAAGACAAGTGTAGGACTCTATATCCCAGCCAGAGCCCTGATTTGAACCCAATTGAATATTTCTGGAGAGACCTAAATGGCTGTCCACCTATGGTCCCCATTCAACCTGACAGAGCTTGAGGGGATCTGCAGAGAAGAATGGCAGAAAATCCCCAAATCCAGGTGTGTAAAACCTTGTGGTGTCATACCCAAGAAGACTGGAGGCTGTAATCACTGCCAAAGATACTTCAACTAAGTCCTGAGTAAAGTGTCTGAATATTCATGTCAATGCGAGATTTATGTTTCTTTTTCAGCAAATTAGCAAAGATTTTTAACACTCTGGGGTATTGTGTGCTGAATGATCAATACTCGCCCCTTTTCTCCTCTGCATCTTCCAGCTTTGAGCCCCAGTCCTCTCCGCTGCTGCCCTTCGGTATGCTGCTGAGGCCAGTGACTGGCTGCAGCAGTGACCTGTCTGCACAGAATGTCACTGCTTCAGCCAGAAAGATGACATCAGTGGTGAGGTGGACTGTAGCTCAGTGTTGGGGGGGAGAGAAGGGGCGAGAATTGAATCTTTTCTACAAGGGCTTCCAGTTTTTAACTCCGACAACCCCTTTAACAGCTTAGCTAAGCTTTGGGAGGGGGAAGAGTAGTCCTCACCACTACCCAGCCTAAAATGACTGATATCATGGAACTTGCATTCAGCTGCACAGCAAACAGAGAGTGCGTAGATTGGAGTGAGTGTGTTGGAAGTTTTTCTAATCCTGGAGGGATGCCTGTAAGCTGACGTTGTCATTTATGTGATTCTCAGGAAGCGGAAATGCTGCGCTCCATCTCCTTCCACCCGTCAGGAGACTACATCATAGTGGGCACTCAGCACCCCACGCTGCGCCTCTACGATGTCAACACGTTCCAGTGCTTTGTTTCTTGTAACCCCCAAGATCAACACACGGATGCTATCTGCTCTGTCAGCTACAACCCAACTGCCAATACTTACGTCACCTGCAGTAAAGATGGCAGCATCAAACTGTGGGATGGGGTTTCCAACCGTTGTATCACCACCTATGAGAAGGCGCATGACGGGGCTGAAGTGTGCTCTGCCATCTTCTCCAAAAACTCTAAGTACATTCTCTCCAATGGAAAGGACTCTGTGGCAAAGCTGTGGGAGATATCTACTGGCCGCATGCTGATCAAGTACACAGGTAAGGAAAAGCAGTGGATGACCATCTAACAGACTAAATGTAGAAAATACCCATCAGGTCCTCCAGTTGTATCCTTCCCTCCTTTCATAATATCCCATCTCATAGAGATGGACCGTCTTCTCCTCTCCTTCTGACAAATCACAGAACAGACCAGTCTCTGGCTGTAAGGCCACTGGTTATAGTAGAAGCTCCCTTTTCCCCATTGCTTTGCCTATGATGGGAAGTCAACCACTGTAAGCTCCGCTCCCTTAGTTAAACCCAAAATTAAAGGGACACTTGTGTTTTCTACAATGTTTCTCTTGTTTGGTTTGGCAGGGATTTGCAGTCCGCATTCCCCACCACAAATCCACAGTGATTTACAGTACAATACATATCAATGGGATTTTTAAAACCCCTTCTGCACATACCAGAAAAAAATGTGCAGAAATGAGCATTTTGTGGATTTTCAAATCTGTAGCATGCTCATTATGTGTCAGAAAGGCTGTGAATTCCACCCTTTGCAATGTATAGGGTTAAAGACGCATCAAAATATGTATGAAACATACAAATTTGGGGATCCTGCACACAACCTGGGAAACACTGCCCATGTGTCTGCTGTATCTCCACGGATGCTATAACTCCTTACGGCATGAGGAGTCTTAAAGGCCAGACAGCGCTCCTCTAGAATTCTAGGAATGGAGTATGAGCTATTAGCAAGCTCTGCCTCTGATGCCACTGTATAAGGCAGCTAGTCTATAAGTCAAGTCCTTGAGAAATGACTTGGATAATAATTAAGCCTGTCTGCAGATGAGATGGTGGCTTAGTTATTATCAAAGTCATGTTAAAAGGTCAATCATTGACTCATAGGATGGCTGCCTTACATCTGGCGGCATTAGAGGCAGAGCTTGCTAACTGCTCATTTCTTTATCCTCCCCATGGACAGTCACTCATCTGACCTGAACTCAATGCATCAGTGACTTATGATGCAGTGAGTTCCTATCTGACTGCGGTTTATCATCATGTGAGTACAGTACAATAGACTCGTTGTCAGATAGGAACTCACAGCATCATAAATCACTGATGCATTGAGTTCGGGTCAGACGAGCCACTGTCCATGGAGATGCCGCAGACATACTGCGTTTCTGCACTGCAAATCCGTATGACCCTGCCATACCAGTCCAGGAGATGAGGCCAACACACATTTTGTGTTTTCTGGGCTGCACATGATTGTGTGAATGAGCCCTTACCCTTATGCTAATTTCAGATGAGCATGTTAACTACGGGGGAGCATGATTTCTCACAGTGAACCATGCTCCCGTGACAGGACTGCATGGCATTATAATGATTTATAATGCTCTGCCCGACTTTCGCTGCAGTGAACTGTACTGACCGCATTATGTCAGTAAATTCGTTACAGCAGAGGTTGGGCAGAGACACACAGCATTATAAATCATTATAGTGCCATGCAGTCCTGTCCCAGAAGCAGTGTTCACTATGGAGAAATCATGCTCCCACAATCATCTGAAATTAGCATTATAGTGTTCAGTTTGGTGTGACTATATTACCGCTTGTGACCAGCAGAGGGCAGAACAGTATAGATTATCAACCAGCCTGAAAACACATGGAAGGCAGTAAGTGAAATCGATATCACTGTTAACTCATGCTGGTCACAGGCAGTGGACTGTACCCCTGTAACCTGCCTCTTATCTGTGTGTAGGTGCCGGACTCAGCGGCAGGCAGGTGCACAGGACCCAGGCCGTATTCAACCACACAGAAGACTATGTCCTGCTACCTGACGAAAGGACAATCAGCTTATGCTGCTGGGATTCCCGAACGGCCGAGCGCCGCAACCTCCTCTCCCTAGGACACAATAATATTGTCCGCTGCATCGTCCATTCTCCTACCAACCCTGGATTCATGACCTGCAGCGACGATTTCCGGGCCAGGTTCTGGTACCGACGGTCAACCACAGACTAAAATGATAGTATTGTAGAACTAATGCAGATGTGCCTGGATGACTCTCTACCAGTGACATCTCCAGCGCACACCTGCCGCTCCTTTATCTGAGAAATGCATTTTATTCTGGTGTTTGTCAGGAACTGACATAATCCCGGTCTCCAGGATCCTCCTGAAACAAACAAGAAGTACAACCCCGAAGAGAGGTGTGTGGGATGCCAGACTTCGGTTATCATGGACTGCTGTGTTCTGATTTATGGCACGTGGCATGCTTCGCCCGCGGCCTGACATGAAACGCGCTATTGTTTGTGCGCACTGTTCCATGATGTTTCCTCTTCACTGCTGTGTATTCCCATGTTGTAGTATATCCCTAAAATATGCCGTGATATTATCATAGCTAGGGGCTGACCTGTGGAATCCCCAGTGATTCCAAAAACAGGCTGAGGTCCTTTTGACATTTTCCCTGCGTTGCTTCTGACCACTCCCGATGCGCCCAACTTTTTTTCTATCAAACATACACTGGGAATTTTAGAACTGACCGGAGTAACACTTGTATTCCTTTCTGAGGTCAGTGGAAATGTGTCCTGCCACATTTTCTCTGGAATCCACTATGTTCTGTCTCAGGCAGAGTCTAAGTAGGCGGAGCATGACTCATGCCCCACCCCTTCAGGGTCTGCGCTAGATATAACAGAATCTGTTTTTCCTGGAGAGTTCCTTTAATTAACATAAAAAGTATAATCTGGGTCTTTGAGCAGCAGATTCAGACGTTGCAGTCATGGACCTCAGTACACAGGCAGGTCTCGTCCCCTCCGTTGTGGCTGGGTTTTTGATGTTTTTCTGGGGCTGCACATACAGACTGTATCAGTTGAAATCCTGAATATTTTCTGACCTTTGTTTTTGTTTTTTGTTTTTTTTAAATAAAATGGTTAAGCAGTAGTCTAAAGGCGTAATCATCATTGTGTGCAAGGGCGCCGCTCTGCTGGATGCTGTATGTTACGCACTGTATATAAGCAGCAGGTTGTCACATATCGGTGAGAAGGATAACTCCGCCCATGGCAAATCAATTTGCATACATACCTAGGGTGCATTGACACAAGCATATTTTTGGTCAGCGTCCAATCCATATGGGGCCACAAAAAATGCGGACAGCACACAGATGTCATCCATGCACCCAAGCCACAAATTATAGAACATGTCCTGTTTTCCTTTTGCAGACAAGAGTAGGCATTTTTTCAATGGGGCATGCAAAAAAGTGAGGGATGCACATGGACTGCATGCGTATTTTTGAGGATCTGCAATTTTGCAAAATGGATACGGTCATGTGAATGTCCCCATGTTTTGTGACCATCAACTTCTTTCTCTTTTAGGTTAAGCAGTTCTTAAAAGTTGACCGGACCTCATCCCCCATTATCCCCAGTATCTGGCAGCGAGCTTGAAATGAAAGCTGCCCTGGTAATAATGGAGTCATGTAAAGGGGTCTAAACTGGAGCCCGGATCAAAGGGAACGACATCCCTGTGCGGGCAGCTAATACACACTACATTACTCAGCAGCAGGGGGCGCCAATGAGCTCATCAGAAGACTCCTCCCACAGTACCACAATATATAACATGTGCTGCCTCCTGAGACATGAGGAACATTTAAAGTAAAATAAAAGGACTTAAAAACCTATTTTACCATGTTTTTGTACTGTATGACTTGCTGACTTGCAGATAACCAAAGTGGTATCAGAAATTAAAAGTGACTGGAATTGCCCTTGAATTTGCCGCATGGTCTGTTCTATGGACTGTGGCTGATGCTCCACTATCCACCAGGAACTAGACGGCTGTCAGGAAATTGCACATATCCTGCTGATTTTGCTGAAAGTTTTTTTTTTTCTCTTTTATTTTATTTTTAGAGAACCGCAAAATAACACCTCGTGGGGGACAGGAAGCTGCACTTGACACATCAGAGGCCGTCAATACAGGAATTAATTTTGTTTGTCTTGTAGCCTGATGGCTGCATGCAACGAGATTTAAGTGGTTAATAAAATGACCAGGTTCTACACCTCCGTGGCTCCTCTTGCCCTCAGATAAGTGGCAATTCAATCTTCAGTTCCCCTGGCATATAAGAGCAAAGTCACCTACGAAAGGTCGTTATAGACGTATTGTCTGACAACTCCAGTATAAAAGCCCACAAAAACCAGACTGTCAGACATGACTCTGCTTTTAAACTCATATGGACTGGCATTGAAGAAGAAATGTCAGGGCCTGGTCACACACCGGATCTTGATGGTCGAAATACCCGGCAGAAACCATTGTGGTTTCTTGTGCACAATTGTACACTTTAGATGTCGCAGATCAGGTTGTAGCTTATCTCTAATTAATGGAGCTAAGCACTGAGCAGACAGTCACAGAAGGGGTCTGCACACTGCCTCAAAAAGGGACATGTCTTTTGGTGCGCCTGCGGTAGCACTTGACATCACACGCCCATTGTTGGGATTTTGGCATGTCCGTGCCAAAATTCTGGCATGTGAACTGGCCTTCACTTGGTATTAAAAGATCATATGGTCGGCACTCCGATGAACTCTTGCAGCGGTGCACGTGGCAAACTTGTAGTAACAGAAGAAATAAATCCCGGCACTCGCTGTCTTCAATCTTTTATCTTTATTCTCGTACAGTATACAGCATCACATCGGACGCGTTTCGGCTCCACCTGAGCCTTTATCAACTGAGCTCAGTTGATAAAGGCTCAGGTGGAGCCGAAACGCGTCCGATGTGATGCTGTATACTGTACGAGAATAAAGATAAAAGATTGAAGACAGCGAGTGCCGGGATTTATTTCTTCCTTCACTTGGTATTAGTCAGGCAGAGCCCTAACTAAGGCTGCGTTACCCCTCTGGTATCCATTTCCTGGTCCCAGCTTGACACACAGTGGAGATGCCTGCTCAGCCATTGACTGGCTGCAGTGGTGACTCTTCATTGCTCAGCAGCAGGAACCTGGTAAGCATCAAACAGCAGGGGACTGCTGAGACAGTACTACTTCATCCTTAGGTGCTGTTCAGACGGCCGTGGTATTGCAGGTCCGCAAAAATGCGGATATGCAATACCACGGATTCCGAACGGTGTGTGTTCTGCAATTTGCGGAACACACATCGCCTGCACCCCATAGAAGATGCGTGTTGCGGACAATAATAGGACGTGTTCTATATTTTCTTACGGAACTGCGGCTCGGCAAGATCGCACGCCGCCCATTGAAGTGAATGGGCCCGCATCTATTCCTCAAAATTGCGTAATAGATGCGGACTCATTCACATGGTCATGTGAATGGACCCTTAGTTGATCACAGCCACCCCCATCCCCACTCAAAAAAAAAAAAAAATACATTCACGCGAATGGGAAAAATGACTGTCAAACAGCCGTTTTCAGAACAAATAGAGGTCTGTGGGGCAATTGTCATGGTCATTTTCTAAACGGCTAGTGAATAGCTGCCTTCAAAAAATAGGACATGCCTTATTTTTGCCCGTTTTCATGTCCAGACAGACCCGGTTGAAATCAATGGGTCTGTTTAGACAGAAGTGCCCCCCATCTAACAGCCATTAAAAATGGGTAAACATGCCGTTAAAATTAAAAAAAAAAAAAAAAAAACTCATCCACTTGAATGTGAGGGGACATTAATTCTGCACTAGAAGGAGCAGGACCTGACGCTCCCAACATCGTGACGTCACGTGGTGGTGGGGGGGATATTTATACTGGAGGGCACTATTGGGAGGCATTTGATATACAGGGGGCACTGTGGTCAGTAAGGGGCAATGTGGTGGCTATTATTTATACTGGGAGCACTGCAGGGGTTGGAATGTTCCAAAAAAAAAACAAGACATTTAATTGTTTCTCATGTATTTTTTTAACAGTCACGAAAACGGATGCAAAACGGTCATTAAAAACAGACAAAATGGCCAGAAAATAGATGCAGAAGGGCCATGAAAAACTGACAGAGTGGCCGTTTTTCTTCACTGTAGTGTGAAGGAGGCTTTAGTTAGGGGTTTACAGGGTGAGCTAAGTTTGTCCACACATGTACTAATTTGGACAATCAGAAAACTCAGTCTAGTGTGATAAGATGAAGGTGTGATTTCCATGACTGGTGTCATCACCCCTAGATCTCTGTGATGATGAATGGTTTGCACCCTTTATTTTTAAGAAGTTCCCCGTATTGCAGGCCCTAGGTGTTAGGAGCAATGTCAACTTTAACTACACTTGGGTTTGCAAAGTTTCTCACCTCTAGAGAGAAGTGATGATGAATGCCATGGGCATAATTTATTTTTTCAATATCTAAATGGCATTGACCAAGATCTTCAATTTACGGCCCACGTAGATCCACATAGGGTTAGTTTTTTACACACTATAGTTATCAAGAATGATTTAGGTGTACTCACCACAGATCTGTTTACCAAACCAACAGATCGCAATACTCTGCCTTTATATTCCAGTTGTCACCCAGTTCGCAGTTCAAGAGGATAGACAGGATAGTAAGCGATTCAGACCTCTAACAAGCTTGCTAGGATATGCCCCCATTGTCTTATAGCTGCGAGTCCCACCGCTGGAACCCGCATCTATATCCAGAATGGAGCCCCGAAAAAGGAGGGAGCACTGCGCATACGCAACCGCCCTCCATTCATTTTCTATGGGGCCGGAGAAAATAGCCATTAGCTCCATAGAAATGAATGGGAGCGGTGGCCGCGCAAGCGCGGTGCGCCCTCCTTTTCTTTCGGGGCTCCGTTCTGGATATTTCTACGGGTCCCAGCGGTGGGACCCGCACCTATAAGACAATGGGGGCATATCCTAGCGATATGCCCCCATTGTTCATCATGAGACAACCATTTTAAGGATAGCCTAGTACGGGCTGATATAGGTTCACAAAAATCCACAACCCAACAAATTACATTCTTACCTCAAAAGAAAGGCACCTGCCCGTGTTTGAATTGTGCTCAGTGCACGAATGTGATGAAGGGTGGCACCTTCACAGATCGACTTTCTGGAAAAACGTATCCAATACGAGGCTATTCTTCGTGGTTTATCCTATTAAATGTCCTTGCGGTCTCGCATACGTTGGGGAGACTTCCCGATGTGTGCAAGACCGCATTTCTAAGCATAAATCTGACATACGATCCAGTAAGTCCAAATTGCCAATTCCCCACCATTTTCTCAATGCCCAAAATCAAGTCAACCAATTGAAATTAAGGGCGGACATGCACAGTCTTGTTCCCTGTACGCCATCCTACACTTGCTGCTCTCTCAACCACAGTGGTATGTACTGAAATAAGATGTGATTAATTATTATGCAATAGGGCCATGTTCTGTGCCTAATTCATACCATTCCGGTTAGGGCTGCAGCTATCGACTATTTTTGCAATTGAGTATTCTATAGATTAATCCAACAATTAATCGAGTAATCTAGTAACAAAAAACAAATTAAAAGTGCCATAAACTGGCCCGCAGTGCCATCAGCTTCCACCTAGTGCCATTAGCTGTCCCTCCAGTGCCACCATCTCCCCCTCCTAACCATGTCCCCAGTGCCAGTGAAATAAAATACTTACCTCTCCTGTGGGGGTGCCGCTCCACAGCTCGTCCATCTTCTTCACTGCGTGCTGCACTGTTGTCCTGACATCACACAACGTCTGGTCATAGTGTACGCTTACATGCACCATGTCCTGACGATGTGCGGGCCGGCGGGTGACCATGGAGTGGTGAGTAATAGCAAGCGCTTTACTCCTGCTCCGTGGTCACATGACACAAACGAATCCTCAATGCAAAAAATTTGCATCAAGGATTTTTTGTATCTCATTACTCGATTCAGTTAAGTAATGGTTTCAGCCCTGATTCCGTTCCTAATATATTTTGACTTCTGGACACACTTGTCATCCAGATTCGCTTTGGTACTTTGGTATTTACCTTCTTTTATTTACCTTCTTCAAGTTCCAGACTGGCTTGGAAGTGCCATAAAGTGATTCCAGTTTAATTCCACTCCTCGTCTTCTCCCTTGGGCGGTTCACAAATGGACCCATAGATTTATCTATTTTATTTTTTTTACTCATTTTGGATTTTGATTGTGACTCATTGTCTGCTGATTATGAAATATTCATTATACTTTACCATATTTCCTGCTGTGGTGGACACAATTTTGTTCTAACATAATGAAAATACACCTGGAAATTTCTATATTATATTATATTATTATTACGCATTATGTTGTCTATTTGATCTTTTTATAGTCCTGCGTGACTTATGACTGTAATATTTACATTTAGGCCGTGAACAAGGTCCAGGATGGACTGAAACATTGGCCATAAATAACATGTGTGTACTCTAAGGATGGAATAAAATATCATTTTACTTGCAAAATAAATCTCCTGTCTCTGAGTGGCGTGAAAGACAGAATCTACTCAGGGGAGATTGCGGGCTCCAGGCTCACCCCAGTTTCTCTTGACCCCAATTAGGGTTGCAGTCTTCATCCCCTTTGTAGACTGTAGTGAACAGCAAGAGCAACTTCCGAACAGGAAAACAGAACTCTGTGTTCTCTAAAATGTAAGCTAAAGAGGTGAAGAAATATTCCCGGGTGCAAGTGAGAACCTGAATTTACCACAGGAGATGTGCAAGGCTCTTTTCTTAGAAGACGTTCAATGCATAGATAAGACGTCACAGGAGGTGCCGCAGACTTACCTTCCGGAATGAACAACACAGGTGAAAATTTTTAGATTTGATATATTTTTATTTAAATAAATGTTTTTTGGGTTTTTTTTTTTTTACAGTTTTTTTTCCTCTCCTCTTATCAGCGCTCACACAGACCATTCCACCTTGCCAGGAAGTTCCTGAACTATTTGTCAACCAGATGTGCTGCAGCTGAGCTTGTGGTGACTGTGCAGAGCTCGCAGAGAACAGTCAGCAGCGGTCAGACAGACGCTGGCACCACCGGCCAGGCATGGAGCCTATCGTCCAGGGCCTCGGGAAAAAGGTGAGACCTGGGGAATGGGGGGGTAGTCGTGGTCACTGGTGAGGAGATGATAATTAGATGAGGTGGGAGAAGGGGGGCATTATATGTAGATTGTGCTGACAATCAGGAGCTTGTGTCAGAATTACTGACTGATGGGATTTTCATTTTAATACTTTCTAACAATAACAAAACTATTTCAGAGCTGTCTGTCTCCTCTTTCCTTCTATTTATCTGTCTATATATGTATAGATCTATCTCCTTTCTATTTATCTGTCTTCTATCTATCTAAAAAAAATAGCAAAAGATGAGGCAGCACTCCAAACGTTGATATTAGTGATGAATCTGTATTCCCGTGCGATCTTTATTCCCGTGCTCAATGGGGTCTTTGTCAAGCTTGACAAAGACCCCATTGAGCAGGGTTGAAGCGTCGCACGGGAATAAAGATTCATCACTAATATCAACGTTTGGAGTGCTGCCTCATCTTTTGCTATTTTATTGGAAAATAAGCTTTTGCCCAAAGCCTTGGAGAAATTGCACCCACACTCACAGGACTGTGCTGCTACTTTATTTTTGCTTTTTGGATATCTATCTATCTATCTATCTATCTATCTATCTATCTATCTATCTATCTATCTATCTATCAACATATTTGGTGTTGTCAGATGTTACTCTATATAATATATATTTGGTGTTGTCAGATGTTACTCTGTATAATATATATTTGGTGTTGTCAGATGTTACTCTGTATAATATATATTTGGTGTTGTCAGATGTTACTCTGTATAATATATATTTGGTGTTGTCAGATGTTACTCTGTATAATATATATTTGGTGTTGTCAGATGTTACTCTGTATAATATATATTTGGTGTTGTCAGATGTTACTCTATATAATAAATATTTGGTGTTGTCAGATGTTACTCTGTATAATATATATTCGGTGTTGTCAGATGTTACTCTATATACTACTTACTTTTTTTACCATTGCAAAAAAAAAAAAATCTATTTTTTTTTTTTTTTTTTTACAATGGAACTTTATGGTGAATGGATGCCACTGTATGGCATCAGTCTGAGGCATCCGTTTTTGTACACGTTTTTTGGATACGTTAAACGGATGGGAAAAACATCAACCCAGCCTTAAAGGGGTTGTCCTGGCTTTTACTATTGCTGACCTATCCTCAGGATAGGTCATTAATAGCAGATCAGAGGGGGGACAACATCTGGCACCCCCGCCGATCGGCTGTACAAAGAGACGGCATGCGCAGTGCGCATGTGCAATCCTCCGTCTCTCTTTCTGTCCACTGCTGCTGTCCCACAGACATACAACAGCGAGCAGAAAGAGAGAAGGGACCCCTCCGATCTGATATTGATGACCTATCCTGAAGATAGGTCATCAATATTAAAAGCTCGGAGAACCCCTTTAACCAAATATGATAACACCTGTCTATATAGAGCCAAAAGCTCAGCAGCCTTATAAGAGATGCTGCTGCTATCACTCACATATACCATGCCTGTCAGCCTCTGCCCAGCCTGAAATACCTGATAAGAGAAAGCAATAAGTCTATTCATCTGTCCTACAGTCATCTTCTCGCCAGGTTAGCATAGCTGACAACATGAAGAAAGAAGCTGGTCTAGACTTACTCGTGTCTGTGCCAAAAAGCCTTCTAAAAAAAGTGGTGCAAAATGGTGCAATTAGACACATCTAGGGTTTCTACACTTTTTCCTGACTTGCTCAGCTGGGGACGGGACTGCCTAAGATATGCCACTTTGCACAAACATTGTTCCAAAATTCTGGCATAGAAATCTGTCTCAAAGCAAGCCAAACAATAGTTGGTATGAAGTCAGAGAAAAGCGTCTCTCCCCGCACCAGATTTATCCTCCAGCCTGAGCCCCCCGGCTCTAGACGGCCTGACTAAGGCTACTTTCACACTAGCGTTATTGCTGGATCCGGCAGGGCTCAGCAAAAACTCCTCTGTTACAGATAATACAACCATCTGCATCCGTTATGAAGGGATCCGGTTGTATTATCTTTAACATACCCAAGACGGATCTGTCATGAACTCAATGGGGGACAGATCAGTTTTCTATTGTGTCAGAGTTAAACGGATCCGTCCTCATTGAATCACATTGTGGGTCATGACGTATCCGTCTTGCTCTGCATTCCATGACGGAAAGAATATGCTGCGGTTTGCTCTCCGGTACAGGAGTGCAACCGAACGGAATGGAGTGCATTTTGGATAATTCCATTCTGTTCAGTTATGTTTTGTCCATTTGGGACAAATGGAAGCGTTTTATTCTGGTATTGAGACCCTATGACTGATCTCAATACCAGAAAATATAAACGCTAGTGTGAAAGTAGCCTAAGCTTACACTATCTTAAGGCTTAGTAAATCTGGGACACTGTATTCCCCCAACCTACACTTATTCTCTGCTCAGAATGAGTCGATAACAGGAAGCAATAGGTTACACTGACCTGTCTAACAGTCAGCCTCACCAGCCTGAAATGGTTAATAACAGAGAGCACTAGACTGTATTCACCTGCACTATAGTCATCCACAACCTGGACTGAAATGGCTGATAACAGAGAACAATCGACCACATTCAACAACACTGCTAATTGAGAAAAGATAAACTGTAGGGTTAGTGCCCCCTTAAAGGGATATTCCATTTATGTTAAAGGGGTTATCCAATATCATAAACAGCCCCCCCATGTGCCGGGCCCCTCATACTGAATATACTTACCCTGCTTCCCGTGCCGCTACTGGTCCCCACTCCGCCACTGCTGCTTCTCCCCGTGCATGGATGAAAACATCCGGTGTCGGAGGGGAGCAGCCAATGGCAGGCGGGGACGGGGACGAGCCTCCCTAGCATCGCAGGTGACGCTAGGGAGGCTTGTCCCTGTCCCCACCTACCAATGGCTGCTCCCCTTCCCTCCCCACACCGGATGTTTTCATCAGGGAGAAGCAGCCACAGCGGTGCGGGGTAAGTATATTCCCTCTGAGGGGTCCCCCAACCTTACCCCATGCGTGCAGACATCCATTCATTTCTATGACAGTTCCAGAGATAGCCAAGTACAACTCCTACCTACCTACCTCCGGAACTCCCATAGAAATGTTTGGAGCGGCTGCACACATGCACAACCAGCCACTTTGTTTATTTAGGGGGGCTGGGAGCCCCGTTCTCGTGGGTGCACCAGTGGTAGGACCCCAACCAATCTAATAGTTATTCCCTACCCTGTAAACAGGGGATAATATAACTGGAATACCTGTTTAAATCTGATTAATTTTTTAAGCTGTCATTCCTAATGTCGCCAGTACGCAGCCACATACTCATCTCGACAGTTCTGACCGTTGTGTTATGCTGGGAGTGAACTTGTTTTCTCAGTCGCCGTCTGTGGTTTATTATGCACAGACTCCACTCTCAATAACACCATGTGGCGGAGATAGAAAGCAGCAGTAATACTTGGCAGCAGCTCCCGCGTCCACACAACGCCATTTCCACATCACTCAGAATCCCATTTTTTCTTGGTAAGAGCTTTGATCTAATACAAATCAGTGCGAGAGCAACAAGCAAAAATATTCACACACAGGAAGAAATACATTCCAAGAATATCTACGGTAGAAGCAAGAAGATTCACTAGTAAAGGGATACCAGAGAGGGAGCCATTATCTATAGAGGCATCTACATGTACTTCAAGTATGTTCAAATATGGAAAACTGCTCATTCTCATCCATAAGGAGCAGTATTATACTAGATACATTCTAGTACACAGGAGGCAGTAATATAGCAGCTATATTCTTGTACATAGGGGCAGTATTATAGTAGTTATATACTTGTACATAGGGGCAGTATTATAGTAGTTATATTCTTGTACATAGGAGGCAGTATTATAGTAGTTATATTCTTGTACATAGGGGCAGTATTATAGCAGCTATATTCTTGTACATAGGGGCAGTATTATAGTAGTTATATTCTTGTACATAGGAGGCAGTATTATAGTAGTTATATTCTTGTACATAGGAATCAGTATTATAGTAGTTATATTCTTGTACATGGGGCAGTATTATAGTAGTTATATTCTTGTACATAGGAAGCAGTATTATAGTAGTTATATTCTTGTACATAGGGGCAGTATTATAGTAGTTATATTCTTGTACATAGGGGCAGTATTATAGTAGTTATATTCTTGTACATAGGGGCAGTATTATAGTAGTTATATTCTTGTACATAGGAAGCAGTATTATAGTAGTTATATTCTTGTACATAGGGGCAGTATTATAGTAGTTATATTCTTGTACATAGGAAGCAGTATTATAGTAGTTATATTCTTGTACATAGGGGCAGTATTATAGTAGTTATATTCTTGTACATAGGGGCAGTATTATAGTAGTTATATTCTTGTACATAGGGGCAGTATTATAGTAGTTATATTCTAGTACATAGGGGCAGTATTATAGTAGTTATATTCTTGTATAAAGGACAGTATTATAGTACTTACATTCTTTTAATTAAGAAGCAGTATTTTAGTAATTATTACTGGCAGAGTACAGATATTGTGCTCAGTTTTTCAGAACTGAATGGTATAATGGGCCTTTTACACAGGCAGATGTATCAGCCTGTGAAGAGTGTAGATGCAATTTAGCAAATTAAAGGCATTTAATAGTGTAGCACGTAAAAGGTTGGTATGTGAAATTAGGTTGCTGGGACTAGGGGACAATGAGTGTACATGAGTTAACAAATGGCTCAGTGATAGGAAAAAGAGGGTGGTTATTAATTGTACATCTTTATATTGGGTCACCTGTCACAGGGGTCAGTATTGGGCCTTAAAGGGGTTGTCTCATTTCAGCAAATTATTATGTAGAGAAATACAAGACGCTTACTAATGTATTGTGTTTTTCCATATTGCCTGCTCTGCTGACTTGAATCATTTTTCCATCACATTATACACTTCTCGTTTCCATGGTTACGACCACCCTCCAATCCAGCAGCGGTGGCCGTGCTTGCACACTACAGGAAAAAGCGCATGCCTCTCTGTTGGCTGGGACCATAGGAATGCGCATAGTCCAGCACTTTTTTGTTTAGTGTGCAAGCACAGCCACCACTGCTGGATTGGAGGGGGGTCGTAACCATGGAAACGAGCAGTGTATAATGTGATAGAAGAATTAATCTAGACAGTAAATGAGGCAATGTGGACAATCACAATACATTAGTAAGTGCCTTGTATTAACTTTTTTTTTACATGATAAATGCCATTTGCTGAAGTGAAAAAATATTTTTATTTTGTGGCACTCTGCTTGGGGCTGTTATAGGCACTCTGCTTGGGGCTGTTATAGGGTTCCCACCCCGTTTCCAAATAATTCTAGGATAACCCCGTGGCGCCTTCCTCTTGACTTTTCAGCATCCACAGCGCCCATATCCTTATCTCTTCCACAAGAACTGCGGCATAGTGTCTGATGAAGGCCTGGATAGGCCGAAAACGTTAACACAGTTATTGCCGTCAATAAAAAACAACATACTACTTCAAATCTTTAAGTGGCTGTTATTATTGAATTATTTGCTGAAGTGAGACAATCCTTTAATCCTTTTAGTTTTTATTAATGGCTTGCACAGTAAAATTTCAACTTTTACAGATCATACTAAAAGCGGGTTTAGACAGGCCGATGGAGCGGCTGATTGTCGGGCAGGAAGCCTTCCTTCCCGACAGTCGGCTGATTTCTCAGTGAAGGAGACCACTGCATTTACATGCAGCGATCTCCTTCACAGTATGAGGACCAGGAATCGCTATAGCGTCCCTATACAGAATCATTGTTTCTGGGCAGCAGATCGCTATTTAGACCACACGATCTGCTGCCCAGAAATGATGACTGATGTGCCTTCACAAACGACAGGATAACCCAATGAATGAGCGTTTTGCTTGTTCATCAGGTGTTCAGCGGCACATTTAGATGGCCAGATTATCGGTAACGAGTGTCCACATGAACGGTCGTTCCCGATAGTCTGGACGAATATTGGTTCATCTTAAAGGGGTTATCCTAGACTATTAAATTTCCCCAAATGCCAGGGCCCCTGCCACTAAATATACTTACCTCGCTCCTCTCCTGGTCCCTGTGCCGCCATCGCTGCTGCTGCTTCTCCCCGTGCACGGATGAAAACATACGGTGTCGGGGGAAGCAGAAAATAGCAGGCGGTGACGGGAACGAGCCTCCCTAGCGTCACCCGCGATTGCTAGGGAGGCTTGTCCCCATCACCGCCTATCATTGGCTGCTCCCCCCTCCCCCAACACCAGATGTTTTCATCCCTGCATGGGGAGAAGCAGAAGTGGCAGTGTGGATGCCAGGAGCGGCACGGGGAGCCAGGTAAGTAGAATTCATTGCGAAGGGCCCAGGCATATGGGGGGCATTTAATAGTCTTGGATAACCCCTTTAAGTTCTGCAAAGTAATCAACACAGAGGAAGATAATAATGCAAATAGATTTGGGGAAGCTGTAGGCTTGAGCAGAGAAATGGCAAATTAAGTTCAATGTGGATAATCATAAGGTCATGCACTAGGGCAGAGGAAAAAAATGTTAAATCATGTATTAAATACTGGGTGAAACAGCCTCTGAATAGACTTAAGGATATTGGTGGACAGTAAATTTTAAGACATTGGCCACCTTTTTTTTGGGGGGGGGGGCAGACTTGCCTACTTCCTACCACTGGGTCCTGGCTCTTTTGCTCGGGTCCCCGCTGTCAGCCTCCACTTTCACACTGCTGCAGCCGATCACTAGCGGTTTTATATTTTTTTAATTTTTTTTCTTTTTCATTTTTTTTTGCAGTTTCCCCAAATAAAACTAAAGAAGAAAAAATGTCTAAAAACATACTAATAAAAGGCCCCGTGTGTCACGTAACAAAGGTCACAAAAATTATTTTGCTTGCCCAACAAAGGCTACTTTTACATCTGCGTTTTCCTTTCCAGTATTGAGATTCATCATAGGATCTCAATACTGTAAGAAAATTCATCAGTTTTGTCCCCATTCATTGTCAATGGGGACAAAACTGAACGAAGTGCCCCAGAATGTATTCTATTCCGCTTGGTTGCGTTCCCATGCCGGACACAAAACTGTTGCAAGCAGCGTTTTTCAGT
The DNA here is from genome assembly GCA_900303285.1 of Rhinella marina. Lineage (NCBI taxonomy): Eukaryota > Metazoa > Chordata > Amphibia > Anura > Bufonidae > Rhinella > Rhinella marina. Next base: position 175,658 of record ONZH01002912.1, read on the forward strand.
GCCTCATGGGATGCGGAGCAAGACGGATTCGGCATGAAACGCAATGTAAGTCAATGGTGCTGGATCATAACGGATGCAGCCGGTTGTACATGACGGATCCAGAAAAAGCGCAGAATTGAAAGTAGCCTAAAAAATTTTGGGCGCTAATTAACAAAAGAGTGTCTGGTCATTTAGGGGCCGTTCAGACGGCCGTGATACTGCGGGTCCGCAAAAATGCGGATCCGCAATACCACGGATGCTGAACGGTGTGTGTTCCGCAAATCGCCGGCACCCCATAGAAGATGCCTATTCTTGTCCGCTGTTGCAGACAAGAATAGGACATGTTCTATATTTTCTTGCGGAGCCACGGCTCGGCAAGATCATGAGCCGCCCATTGAAGTGAATGGGGCCGCATCTATTCCGCAAAATTGCAGGATAGATGCGGACCCATTCACACGGTTGTGTGAATGGGCCCTAAAGGGGTTAACTGACTCTTTGAAACTGATGACCCAGAACCACCGCCGATGGCTAGTTGTGGCACTATCTGCGACTTTTCCGGACACTTACTCTTTGTTGCCTGGTTTCTCTACATATTTACACTGGGCAATGAGCTTTCTTATGATTATTGCCCCATATGAAAGTCAAAAAAACACTTTTATAAGGTAGAAATGTGCCCAGAGTAGAAGTCAGTTTCCACCCCATTCCCCCCAACATCTTATACAATGTGCATTATCCAGCAGGGGGTGACACTGGGCAATGTAATATTCTCCCAGGGTAATCAGTCCATGCGGCATCCACAGTAATATTGCACTGTGAATCTGTATCTTACCAAATCTTATCTCTGTAGTTAAAGATCTACTCAGTATGTGGTGTGAGCTATACTCTGCGGTATGTACAGATATTTCCGCCTCCTACATCTTATGCTGCTGGGTAACTTTCTGAACCTCCCATTTTAAAACCACAATAAAAATCTGGTGTCGAAGAACAAAGGCAGCTGAGACCTGATACATGGCTGCAGATCAGTGGAATGAGGTAGAGAAGTGGAGAGATCAGAAACACACAATATTTTTTTTGCTATGAGCTACATAGCTCTAGCTATAGGGTCAGGTGTAGCATCTGGGTTATTGTTTCATATAGTCACTTTATTATTTTCCACTAATTCATCCAGAATATTCTAAAATGCTGTAACGCTATTGTAATATAAAGTCCGTTTTGGGTATAGTTGCCTCTAGGTGCTGTAACTTCACTTAGGCTGTAGGTGGCGCTGTATGCACAGTACAGGTATCTCTATAGGTTAATGTATTAATAGAATTGTTGGTGTACGGTCCTCCAGCGTTCACAGGTTTTATCCATCTTGATTGGTTTTGGTCACATAAGACATAGATCAGCCAGTGCATTCCTTACAAGATTAAAGGGGTTGTCCGGTTTCATGATATTGATGACCTATACTCAGTATAGGTGACGCTTTCAGAATATGAACCCATGCTTGGCTTTTCCAGCCTATCGACTGCATTTTTAGGTGACGCTGCAACCTGGTTGAAGAGAGTGACATCATTTGGAAACTCATAACCTGACCTGTGGATGGGTGTGGTTGGACAACCCCTTTAAGTCTCTGGGCAAATTTAGGTTCAGACAAGCTAGAGATAATATTATAGGGGACCAATTGGAGGAAAAGGTGGCAGAAAAAAAGTCTCCTTAGGCGCCACCTCTTCTTAACCTCTTTTGAGATCCAATGCTGGTCCTCCGCCTCATCCGTAACTGCAATCACCTTTCAGTCCATTTACTAAATGTGATTCCCACAAGTGAAGCCTGATCAGTTCCATATTGTAACAGTATACTGAGACACTCATAGGTGTTAGTCTATCAGTCTGATTTCCTGTGTGGGAGGTGGGGAAGTGATGTCACTAAGGCAAACCCCTCCACCCCTTCATTCCAGCACTCCCACCACAATTGCAGAGTAAAAATTCTCCCCTAATCCGATGAGCATTACAATTTTCTCTACAATCCTGACGCTGACCGATATCACATTTTTCACAACATGAACCATTTTCGGATTTCCATTGGTCTGAACCAGTCATTTTTAGTGCGACAAACAAAACGATGATTGTGACAAACTGGAAAAAGGCCACATATCCATCAGACTAGAATGTCGTAAAACTGTTCATATCAGGAAAGATAATTGTTAGGCCTGTTTCACACAAACATCTTCAGTCCTGGAAACACTTTCCTTGAGACGGCTATATTTTCCAGAATGATTTAATGCTCCTATGATTAAACTCACAGCATCATAATGACTTATGGCGCTGTGAGTCCCTGCCGCAAGTCTGTGTACTGTACTCACATAATTCAGTAGACCCACAGTCAGACAGGAACACACAGCATTGTAAATCATGTTTCATTGCATGATACAGGCCTTAGGGCTATAGCCGGCTGAAGCAGGAGCTTTCATGTCAGTAAAATGTGTAAAGTTCAAAGGCTACAATCAGATAGGTTGTTATGCAGCATTTAATATTAATAATATTTATTATTAAAGCGCCATTCATTCCATGGAAAAGGGGTGTACATACAAAATATAAAACAATAGCGATAAACAGTTACAACCTAGTAAAAAAGGAGAGAGGACCCTGCCCACGAGGGCTTACAATCTACAAGGGATGGGGGAAGGACACAGTAGGTGAGGGTAAAGATGGTCATAAGGCGGTATCACGGCAGCAAGGTCACTGTAGGTTGCAGGCTTGTCTGAAGCGGTAGGTTTTCAGGTTGCTTTTGAACGTTTTCACGGTAGTTGAGCGTCTGATAGTTTGGGGTAGGGAGTTCCAGAGTATAGGGGATGAGGAGTTAAGAAGACAGTAGGTCTTGTGAGGATCAGGTTCCTGCAGTTGCACCTGAAGACTGAGAGGGCACCACTGAGCCAACCAGCCCAAATGAGTTTAGCTTCAAACCTTCCTCCATTGTTACTTGTCTTGGTAAAGGGACCAGTCAATTCTGTATAGCCTTGTGATTACCCAGAATCCCTTCTGCTGCTATGCAGTATTATGCACTGAGCTGCCCATCAGAATAAAATGAAGTGCTTGAAATAAGAGCAGAGCAATATGGGCAGGTGGAACGGGTCAGGCTTCACAACTGGCTGCTCACCTAACTCTGTTGTGGTAAGTGCACAACATCTCTGCAGATGTGTAGGAAGGAAGGCCTTGGTTACTGCACGCCATCCCTCCAGTGTCCGTGCAGCCTGGAAAATCCACAGAAGAAGGCTGTCAAAAGAAGAAAGAAATGGGAACTTCTGAGGGCACTTCAATGAAAAGAAGATTCGCTGAGAGTTTCTGAAGAGGATTTATTGGTGCAAGAAAAAACGCATTTTGGGATCGCTCTGATCCCTTCATCAGATATCTTACCTGATGAAGGGATCAGTGGAATCCTAAAAACATGTTGCTTCTTGCATCAATGAATGATCTTCTGAAACTCTCCGCGAATCTTCTTTTCCTTGGAGTGCCACTAGAACTGCCCATTTCTTTCTTCTTGTGACAGCCTTCTTCTGCAGCAAAATAAACTTAGCATTAACAAAAGGCAAGGTGATGGATGCAGGCCGGGGTCTCTAGCCAGTTGACGTGTGATAAGGTGGCCACACTGGCATGGAAGGTGTTGAAGTGTGACCCCCTAGGTGGTAGGTGCAGCTTCCACACCCTGCTCATGGCTGCAGAGCTGTGACTTCACACTCTGGGATCAGTGATGCCTCAGGCCCTAAGTCCTGGATGCCTGTGTTTATGTGTGCGGCAATCCTTCTAATCTGATTCTGTGCAGTGTAAACACCCGTCTGTGTCTTGGGTTACCGTCCTCATTGTATCGACTTGCGTCCTGACTTCTGTCTACCACATTATATCTGTTTGTGGTTAAGCAATTCAGAAATCACATGATGTGAAACGCTGCTAAGTAGCGAGGAGCAGAGCATTGTGGGAGATAGCCAGGAAATCGCGTTTGGGAGATGTAGTCACTTATCAGTAGTGTCATCTTATCACCAGGAAGGTGAACTAAACAATCTGAGAATTTGCTAATGACACAAATCTGGGTCATAATTCAGGTGCTACGGTGGCAAGTTGATTGTGAGAGGCCTTCATAATGGGATCCCTGTGATCAGCTGTTATTGTTGGGGACAAGTAGATTATCATTTTTTCAACTATGGGTAGGGTATCCATTCATTCCAGTGAACACCAACAGTTCTCCAGAGCTGCAGTTCATCTCAACAGACATCAGCAGAGCATGGACTCTAAGGTTGATGGAGGCCCCGGGGCAAAAATTTGATGGGGGGATCTATCAGATCAGTGGGATCTAAAACACACTCAACTACATATGGTAGAGGTTTACACATGTCCCTCCTCATAGACCTCTGTGGCAGTTTTGAAAACAGCCAGTAACTCACAGACATCATTGCTTGCCTGCTTAGTCACCTTTTGTGGGTGGAGGGGGTCCCCAAGGTGGCAAAGTCCCTACCTATGATCTGCTAGACTAGACAGCAATACTTGATTACAGTGGATACAAGCGGTCCTCCAGAGCTGTAGTGCATCTCAATTACCTGCAGCAGTCCTCCAGAGATAAGCACTTGACACATTACATTTCACTGAACACCTCATAAGCTTAATTTTGCTCCACAGTTACTGATATTTCAAGTCCTGCATGTCTTTAGATGTTCTCCATGGCCTTTACACTCTCTTGAACTTGTTTCCTTGGGACTTCAATTTTTGGACCATTCTTTGGTCTAGGGCACCATAGTCTGATGTGTTCTTGAAAGTGTCAGCTGAATGTGCAGTTGTCAGTACAGCTATAGATGGGCATCACTGCCCAGATGGCTTTATTTCACAACCTGGGCTGTTAAGGTCTTAAGATGTTGACCAGTTCTTTGTATGACATCGGTGCATGCTACCCAATCTCTTTATTGTCTGGAACTCACTTTACTCTTGATCGTTATCCCTCTGATCAGTGCTACTAGAAAGCCTCAGGCCTTCAGGTTTTCTATGATAAGCCCCTCTCTCTGTTGCTTTCCTTCAGGGCTTGGAGGGGTCGGCCATGTACCCAACCTGAACCTCTGGTGGACTGAACTATTTACTCAGTATTTCTTTTCCTCTCATACCAGAAATTCTTGCATCCTTCAGCAGGAGCATTGAGGAATGACTCCTTCCTTATCTCCAGCATGCAAACATTGGCATGAAAGCAGCAATCTGCAGAGATAACATGGAATATCACTAGGAGTGAGGCTGCTGGAATGAAATGCGTAGGGAGCAGCAGAATCAATCTAATACATTGTTATATGACAGCCAACCACAATCCATCGAGTTCTACTGACGGCAGAGGGGAAACTGTGTGTACAGGATTATTACAGCAAGTTTTATTAATTCACACAAGAGATACATAATAGGCTTAGATAATACACTTCCTAGTATTACAAATGCACCAATAATCGCCCAGATTATCGTGAACAACAATTCCTGAAAACGGTCGTTCCCGATCATCTGGTCGTCTAAATGTGACGCCAATCACCCGTTGAACAAGCAAAACGCTAGTTCATCGGGTGATCCTGTTGCTTGTGTAGGCACCACCAATCATAGCTTCTGAGCAGCAGTCCAAACAGTGATCTGCTGCTCAGAAGCCATGATTCTGCCTGAGGATAAGGGATCATTATAGCTATCCGCCTTCCTCATACAGTGAAGGAGATCGCTACATGTAAATGCACAGTCTCCTTCACTGAATGAGCAAGCGACTCTCGGAAAGGAAAGCATCCTTCCTGACAATCGGCTGCTCAATTGACCTGTCTAAATCCGCCTTTACGGGCCCTTTACACAGGCCGGTGTAGATGTACCACCGATTACCTAATGAATGAGCAAAACGCTTGTTCATCGGGTAATCTGATCATTTGTGCACACACAAAAATCCTAGTTTCCCAACAGCAGATCGTGCTGTGTAAACACAATCTGCTGCTGCAAACAAGTCAGTATAGGGAAGAACAATGGCATTAGCGGTCGCTCCTCCCCATACTCTGGAGGAGATCGTTGCATGTAAATACAGTCCTCTCCTCCACTAGCAAGCAGCAGATTATCGGAAAGGAACGCTTCCATCCTTACAATCTGCTGCTCTGTCGTCCTGTGTAAAAGGACCTTTACTTACAGTGGCTCAGTTGACAATATCGCACAACAGGATTAGTTACACCAACTAAGCAGACAGTATCACACATAAGATTAGATACACGGCTCAGAAGACAGTATCACACATGTTGGGATTAGATACAAGGCTCAGCAGACAGTATAACACATGAAATAAATTAGTTATATAGCTCAGCAGACAATATCACACATGATAGGATTTATTTTTTTTTTTATTTTACTCCCTTATATAGCGCTGACATGCTTTACAGACATTAGCATCGGGTTGTCCCCAATGAAGCTCACAATCTAAGTTCCCTATCTATCTTGGGGTGTGGGAGGAAAGTGGAGCACCCAGAGGAAGCCCACGCAAACCTGGGGAGAACATACAAATTTGTCCTTGGTCAGATTCAAACCTAGGACCCGAGCACTGCAAGGCATCAGTGCTAACCACTGGGCCACCATGCTGCCAGGATTAGATACATAGCTCAGCAGACAGTATCACACAAGATACAATTAGATACACAGCCTAAAAGACAGTTTCACACATGATAGGATTAGATACAAGGCTCAGCAGTCAGTATCACCCATGCACATTCTCACTGAAAATGATTGTTCACGTTCAGTGAAATCTTGACATGTTCTACATTTCTACTGTATTTAAATATCATTGTTCTAGACAGGCATCCATGGGTTTTCCACAATACTTTAGTCACTAGGTGGTATCAGTTAGTAGTAATGACAGGGTGTCCATTGTAAAAGATCAAAAAAGGTCATGGACTGAGCATAAGCAAGTGAAAAAAGTGGGTCTGGAAACTGAGTAAAGACATGCCAAATCCCACGGCATTCCACATCACCACATATTGTACAGTTGAGAGATACAGAGCCTGCATCTACAGTATATTCTGCCTGTGCTGTTCTCAGGTCAGGAGGTCACATGCTGATCTTTCCAACTTATTTTTGTAATTTTTTTTTTTTTTTGCGTGGTGGGGGTCAGCTTGGTCTCAGTGACAGATTTAATGACATAAGCCTAGGGAATGATTTATATGGGATCCTAGGAAACAGACACAGGAGAAAAGATCATTTAACCCAGGGAGGCTTAACAAACAGACCAACCAACATCATGAGGACTCCAATCAATGATTATGTTATATCTCTTGCTAGTTCTTAGTAAATTGCTATTTACTGTTCAATATGACATTCGTCAGCATAAAATGCACTAATATTTGTTCCATATTGCTATAGAGAGCAGCAGTATTAGTCGATAGCACCCTATAGTCTTGATTAACACACTCATACCTTGTTGAGTCCACAGCGCTTATAAATCCAAAGTGTCTCCTTGGTTACAGACTACAAATCTTGTGCGTAGTCTGATCCTGCAGTCATGTTTTAAGCTGGCCATACACCTTACACGTATAATGGCAGAAACCACCATTTTCTGTGGGATCAGCCAATCATCTAAAATGTATTGGGGTCTCCCACCTGTTACCTGATGGCAATGTAGGGGGAAAGAAGGATTGGGTTGTTGGATTTCAAAATGTTCAAAGGACTGGTTCTTGGGAAGATAAACCACCACCGGAGGTGCCTGGCAGTGTCTTTCTTTCTACTGAGAACACATGCACATTCGGAAAAGCATGCACGTGAATGGGGAAGTTGGGATAGACAGTAGAGATGAGCGAGTAGTGAAATATTCGAATGTTCGAAATTCGATTCAAATAGACCGCAAAATTCGACTATTCGACCGAATATCGAATCCCATTAAAGTCTATGGGAAAAAAATGCTCGCCACTTGGAAATCTCAATTCGACCACTTGGAGGTCACCAAGTCCACCCTGAAACCTCAGAAAAGGATGCCAACACTGCTGGAATGCAACTGGGACAGCAGGGGAAGCATGTCTGGGTGCATATAACGCGCCCAAGTCGCACTATTACGCCACTATCACAGCCTCTCAACAATACACTCCAAAGACAATGTAACCTCTCTGTAAAGTGAGACCATACAAGGAAACCTTCTTTCCTCTACATTGCCATGGACCCCAAGCCAAACTAGACAAAAAAGAAGATGAAATTCTGCACCCCTTAAAATCACGTTGCCTATGACAACCACAGATGGCATAGGCAAGGGGGAAAGCAAATAGACCCCACCCCTAATTGTCATTGTGTGTGTGTGTGTGAGATGTGGTCAGACATGTCTTCTTTAAAAATGTAAAAACAACTCAAAACACATGCAGAAGCCTTAAAATGCCCAAATTGTTGGCGCTTGAGATGTCAGTGACCCGACCTGGCCCAGTGTCATGTCTAGCAGGTAAAGCAGTGGGGATGTTGAGGGATGCGTAGGACCGCAAAAGGCAGGAAGAGGCCGTGGGCTGGCCAGAGGCTCATGGAAAATTTTGTGGAGCCCAAGAGGTGAGACGTCTTAAAAATTGTGTGGAGGCTAAAGGTGAGACCTCTTTAAAAATTATGTGGAGGCCCAAGAGGTGAGACCTTAAAAATTGTGTGGGAGGCCCAAGAGGTGAGACCTCTTAAAAATTTGTGGAGGCCCAAGAGGTGAGACCTCTTAAAAATTTGAGAGGCCAAGAGGTGAGCCTCTGTGGAGGCCCAAGAAAGGTGAGACCTCTTAAAAATTATGTGGAGGCCCAAAGAGGTGAGACCTCTTAAAAATTATGTGGAGGCCCAAGAGGTGAGACCCTCTTAAAAAAATTGGTGGAGGCCCAAGAGGTGAGACCTCTTAAAAATTTTGTGGAGGCCAAGAGAGGTGAGACCTCTTAAAATTATGTGGAGGCCCAAGAGGTGAGACCTCTTAAAAATTTAAAATGTGGAGGCCCAAGAGGTGAGACCTCTTAAAAATTATGTGGAGGCCCAAGAGGTGAGACCTCTTAAAAATTGTTGTGGAGGCCCAAGAGGTGAGACCTCTTAAAAATTGTGTGAGGCCCAAGAGGTGAGACCTCTTAAAAATTGTGTGGAGGCCCAAGAGGTGAGACCTCTTAAAAATTTGTGGAGGCCCAAGAGGTGAGACCTCTTAAAATTTTGTGGAGGCCCAAGAGGTGAGACCTCTTAAAAATTTGTGGAGGCCCAAGAGGTGAGACCTCTTAAAAATTATGTGGAGGCCCAAGAGGTGAGACCTCTTAAAAATTTTGTGGAGGCCAAGAGGTGAGACCTGATTTAAAAATTTTTGTGGAGGCCCAAGAGGTGAGACCTCTGAAAAAATTTTGTGGAGGCCCAAGAGGTGAGACCTCTTAAAAATTATGTGGAGGCCCAAGAGGTGAGACCTGTTTAAAAATTTTTGGAGGCCCAAGAGGTGAGACCTTGATTAAATTTTGTGGAGGCCCAAGAGGTGAGACCTCTGATAAAATTTTGTGGAGGCCCAAGAGGTGAGACCTTGAAAAATTTTGTGGAGGCCCAAGAGGTGAGACCTCTTAAAAATTTTGTGGAGGCCCAAGAGGTGAGACCTGTTAAAAATTTTGTGGAGCCCAAGTGAGACCTTAAAATTTTGAGGCCAATGAGACCTTTAAAAATTATGTGAGGCCCAAGAGGTGAGACCTGTTAAAAATTTTGTGGAGGCCAAGAGGTGAGACCTTGATAAAATTTTGTGGAGGCCCAAGAGGTGAGACCTGTTAAAAATTATGTGGAGGCCCAAGAGGTGAGACCTGTTAAAATTTTGTGGGAGGCCCAAGAGGTGAGACCTTAATTTGGAGTCCAAAGGGGAAAATTTTGGGAGGCCCAAGAGGTGAGACCTTTGATAAAATTTTTGTGGGAGGCCCAAGAGGTGAGGACCTTGATAAATTTTGTGGAGGCCCAGAGGTGAGAACCTCGTTAAACTTTTGTGGAGGCCCAAGAGGTGAGACCTGTATAAAAATTTGTGGGAGGCCCAAGAGGTGAGACCTTGATAAAATTTTGGTGGAGAGGTCCAAGAGGTGAGACCTTGATAAAATTATGTGGAGGCCCAAGGGTGAGACCTGTTAAAAATTTTGTGGAGGACCCAAGGAGGTGAGACCTTGATAAAATTTTGTGGAGGCCCCAAGAGTGAGACCTTGATAAAATTTTGTGGGAGGCCCAAGAGGTGAGACCTTGATAAAATTTGTGGAAGGCCCAAGAGGTGAGACCTGATAAATTTTGTGGAGGCCCAAGAGGTGAGGACCTCGTAAAAAATTTTGTGGAGGCCCAAGAGGTGAGACCTTGATAAATTATGTGGAGGCCCAAGAGGTGAGACCTGTTAAAAATTTTGTGGAGGCCCAAGAGGTGAGACCTCTTAAAAATTTTGTGGAGGCCCAAGAGGTGAGACCTTTATAAAATTTTGTGGAGGCCCAAGAGGTGAGACCTCTGAAAAATTTTGTGGAGGCCCAAGAGGTGAGACCTCTTAAAAATTATGTGGAGGCCCAAGAGGTGAGACCTCTTAAAAATTATGTGTGAGGCCCAAGAGGTGAGACCTCTTAAAAATTTTGTGGAGGCCCAAGAGGTGAGACCTCTTAAAATTTGGAGGCCCAAGAGGTGAGACCTCTTAAAATTTTGTGGAGGCCCAAGAGGTGAGACCTCTTTAAACATTTTGTGGAGGCCCAAGAGGTGAGACCTCTTAAAAATTTTGTGGAGGCCCAAGAGGTGAGCCATAAATATATAAATTTTTCTTATTTACGGAGCAATTCTACGGCGGTTAAGGAGGAGGAGGTGGAGGAGGAAATGGCACTTCATACAGATGGCACTTCACTTTTTGGCTGCTTTCCCACGGTTGGAGAAGCAAAGTCCGGGTCAATCCACTTGCTGTTCATTTGATTAGCGTCAGCCTGTCGGCCACTGTCGGTTGACAGGCGGCTGCGCTTATCGGTTATAATGCCCCCGGCTGCGCTGAACACCCTTTCTGATAGCACGCTGGCGGCAAGGGCAGGCCAAGCACCTCCAAGGCGTACAGGGACAGTTCCAGCCACGTGTTCAACTTGGAGACCCAGTAAGTGTAGGACGCCGAGGGATCGGGTGAGGACAGGGTTACGGTCTGCCAGGTACTCCCGCAACATCCGCCGATACTTGTCCCTCCTGCTGATAGCGGGCCCCGCAGTGATGGAAGTTGCACGAGGGGGTGCCAATGAACGTGTCCCACACCTTGGAGAGTGTTCCCCTGGTGGCTGTGGGCCTGATGGATGTTGTGGGACTCTGGGAGACCCTCTCCTCTCTGCCGCCAGCGATGGTGGGTGGGAAAATCTCCATCATGTTCTGCACGAGTTCCCTCTTGGTATTCCAGCAATCGATTCGTCCTCTCCTCTACCGGAATAAAAGAGGAGACGTTATCTTTTATACCGGGGGTCCAGGAGTGCGAAGACCCAGTACAGTTTGTTCTCCACTATCCGGACAACACGTGTGTCCCGGGAAAAGCAGCCCAGCATGAAGTCAGCCATGTGTGCCAGACTCTGAATAGGCATGACCTCACTGCCCCCACCAGAAGGATCACTTGCCATTTCCTCCTCTTCCTCTTCCGCCTCCTCTCCGCCCCATCCGCGCTGAACCAATGGGACGCACACAGCCTGACTGCTACCCTCGCCGCCAGCATCCTCCTCCTCTTCCACAGCCACCTCCACGTCGTCCTCCTCCTCCTCATCCTCCTCCTCCTGCAACTGCCACCGTGAAGCAGACAAAAGTGTGGTCTGACTGTGTAGCTCCGTTGCGTCTCCTCCTACCCCCGTCTCCTCTGCGTGCAATGCGTTCTCCCTTATTGCGATGAGCGATTCTTTAAGGACGCCTAGGAGCGGGATGGTTACGCTCACTATAGCGTCCTCGCTGCTGACCTTCTTGGTGGACTCCTCAAGATACGCAGTACATCGCATATGTCTGCCATCCATGGCCACTCGTGGTTGGCAAACTGAGGGAGCTGAGTTGGAGGCACCGCGTGGATTCATAATCTGGTACTCCATCAATGCTCTCTGCTGCTCACACACCCTGGCCAACATGGAATAGTGGAATTCCAGCGAGTGGGCAGGTCGCACAACAGCCGATGTTCAGGCAAATGGAGGCGTTGCTGGAGTTTTTTTAAGCTAGCAGCAGCTACAGTTGACTTCCGAAAGTGAGCGCACAAGCGCCGCACTTTCACCAGTAGCTCTGCCAGGTTGGGGTAAGTCTTCAGAAATTTTTGGACTACCAGATTAAAAACGTGGGCCAGGCATGGTACGTGATTGAGTTCGGCAAGCTCCAGAGCCGCCACCAGGTTACGGCCGTTATCGCACACGACCATGCCTGGTCCTAGCTGAAGCGGCGACAGCCACATCTCCGTCTGCTGCAATATGGCGTCCCTCACCTCTGGGGCGCTGTGCTTCCTGTCGCCCAAGCTGATGAGCTTTAGCACCGCCTGCTGACGTCTCCCCGCGCCAGTGCTGCAACGCTTCCAGCTAGCGGCTGAGGGAGATGTTAAGGCACAGGAGGAGGAGGAGGAGGAGGAGGGGGGTTTATCAGAACCCATGCTGGCAATCTTGGGCGGGGGTGGTAGTAGGCCGTCTCTGTTTGCGACCCCGTCCCCGCTTCCACTACATTCACCCAGTGTGCCGTCAAAGAGATGTAGCGTCCCTGGCCGCAAGCGCTTGTCCATGAGTCGGTGGTCAAGTGGACCTTTGCGCTGACTGCGTACCTCAGGGCCCGCCTGATGTTACGCGACACGTGCTGGTGCAGGGCGGGGACGGCACTCCGGGAAAAGTAGTGGCGGCTGGGGACGGAATAGCGAGGTGCGGCAGCCGCCATCAGGTCGCGGAAGGCCTGCGTCTCCACAAGCCTAAACGGCAACATCTCCAGGGCCAGCAGTTTGGAGATGTGGCAGTTTAAGGCTTGGGCTTGGGGGTGACTCGAGGCGTACTTCCGCCTGCGGTCGAACGCCTGCGAGATGGACAGTTGTTGGGACGAGGAGTGTGAGGGTGCAGGCGAAGAGGCGGGGGAAGGGGAGGCTGAAGGAGAAGGCCCCAAAGTAGCCAAGGCAGAGGCAGATGTGGAGGTGTCCTGGCTGGAGGTCTGGACCGCAGTGGCAGCACACAACAAAGGGGAAGAGGCAGTGGCAGCAGGACCGGGCGCAGTTTGTATTGCGTTTGCTCTCTCCCACTCAGCCCAGTGCTTGACTTCCAAGTGACGCCGCATGCCTGAGGTGGTCAGATTGCTCTTCTCAGAGCCCCTACTCAGTTTTGAGTGGCAGAGTGTGCAAACCGCGCTCAGTTTGTCATCCGCACAAACATTAAAAAATCTCCACACCACAGAAGTACGAGGCCTCGATGGGGGAGCTTCGCGCGACTGCCCGCTGCCGGGAACAGCTTCGGCCGTGCTGGCTGTGGCCTCACTACTTTGTCTGGACATCCCTCTGCCTGTGGACATCCCTCTGCCTGTGGACATCCCTCTGTCTGTGGACATCCCTCTGCCTCTTGCTGCCTTTTTCGGTGCTGCGCAGACCACCACCTCTCCACTGCTTTCCCCGCTGGACATCACCCCTGGCCAAGTGGGGTCGGTCATTTCGTCATCCACCACCTCCTCTTCCTCACTCTGCTCCTCCTCCTGCCCACTGGACATTCCAACAGCCTCCCTTGATGGCAACTGCGTCTCATCATCATCATCGCTCATGATAACAGATGCTGGCTCAGGGTCCACATCAGCAGGAGATGGCGAAAACTCAAGGGTTTGGGCATCACTACAAACAAATTCCTCTCCTAGCTCCTGGGATTCTTCCGGCACATCTGAAAAAGGACCCGAAAAGAGCTCCTGGGAGGGGTCAAGGGTGGGATGACTCTGTTGGCCAGGTGTGGAGGAAGGAGGGTCAGAGTGAGACTGTGTGGATGACTGGCTGGTGGACAACTGTGTGGAAGCGCTATCGGGCTATCCATTGCACCACCTGTTCAACCTGCTCAGGCCTCAACAGCGGTGTAACCCGCCCCCTGCTTAACTGTCCCATAAAGGCAGGGATTCTGGATGAGCGGGATCCTGGCCTGACCCTCACCAGCACGCATTGTTATCCCCACTGGCTTCAACAGGCCCCCAAACAGCATTTCCGCGCCCCCGTCCTCGTCCACGTCCTATTCCGCTAGCCCCCGCCGCATTTTTTTTTTTTACAATATTTTGCCTTCCACAGCCGTGAAATTAGTTTTGCAAGAGAACGCACAGTACAGCTTGCCAGTTAAGGCCTATATATTGTATTTTTCAAGGTACACAGCCGTGTACTCAGTGATCAGACGGTGTGTATGAAACAACAGTTATGAGAAATTACTTTGCAAGAGAACGCACAGTACAGTTGCCAGTTAAGGCCTATATATTGTATTTTTCAAGGTACACAGCCGTGTACTCAGTGATCAGACGGTGTGTATGAACAACAGTTATGAGAAATTACTTTGGCAAGAGAACGCACAGTACAGTTGCCAGTTAAGGCCTATATATTGTATTTTTCAAGGTACACAGCCGTGTACTGGAGTGATCAGACGGGTGTGTATGAACAACAGTTTATGAGAAATTACTTTGCAAGAGAACGCACAGTGCAGTTTGCCAGTTAAGGCCTATATATTGTATTTTTCAAAGTACACAGCCGTGTACTCAGTGATCAGACGGTGTGTATGAACAACAGTTATGAGAAATTACTTTGCAAGAGAACGCACAGTACAGTTGCCAGTTAAGGCCTATATATTGTATTTTTCAAGGTACACAGCCGTGTACTGGAGTGATCAGACGGTGTGTATGAACAACAGTTATGAGAAATTACTTTGCAAGAGAACGCACAGTGCAGTTGCCAGTTAAGGCCTATATATTGTATTTTTCAAGGTACACAGCCGTGTACTGAGTGATCAGACGGTGTGTATGAACAACAGTTATGAGAAATTACTTTGCAAGAGAACGCACAGTACAGTTGCCAGTTAAGGCCTATATATTGTATTTTTCAAGGTACACAGCCGTGTACTCAGTGATCAGACGGTGTGTATGAACAACAGTTATGAGAAATTACTTTGCAAGAGAACGCACAGTACAGTTGCCAGTTAAGGCCTATATATTGTATTTTTCAAGGTACACAGCCGTGTACTCAGTGATCAGACGGTGTGTATGAACAACAGTTATGAGAAATTACTTTGCAAGAGAACGCACAGTACAGTTGCCAGTTAAGGCCTATATATTGTATTTTTCAAGGTACACAGCCGTGTACTCAGTGATCAGACACACCTGTATGAACAACAGTTATGAGAAATTACTTTGCAAGAAGAACGCACAGTACAGTTGCCAGTTAAGGCCTATATATTGTATTTTCAAGGTACACAGCCGTGTACTCAGTGATCAGACGGTGTGTATGAACAACAGTTATGAGAAATTACTTTGCAAGAGAACGCACAGTACAGTTGCCAGTTAAGGCCTATATATTGTATTTTCAAGGTACACAGCCGTGTACTCAGTGATCAGACGGTGTGTATGAACAACAGTTATGAGAAATTACTTTGCAAGAGAACGCACAGTACAGTTGCCAGTTAAGGCCTATATATTGTATTTTTCAAGGTACACAGCCGTGTACTGAGTGATCAGACGGTGTGTATGAACAACAGTTATGAGAAATTACTTTGCAAGAGAACGCACAGTACAGTTGCCAGTTAAGGCCTATATATTGTATTTTTCAAGGTACACAGCCGTGTACTCAGTGATCAGACGGTGTGTATGAACAACAGTTATGAGAAATTACTTTGCAAGAGAACGCACAGTGCAGTTGCCAGTTAAGGCCTATATATTGTATTTTTCAAGGTACACAGCCGTGTACTGAGTGATCAGACGGTGTGTATGAACAACAGTTATGAGAAATTACTTTGCAGAGAACACACAGTACAGTTGCCAGTTAAGGCCTATATATTGTATTTTTCAAGGTACACAGCCGTGTACTGAGTGATCAGACGGTGTGTATGAACAACAGTTATGAGAAATTACTTTGCAAGAGAACGCACAGTACAGTTGCCAGTTAAGGCCTATATATTGTATTTTTCAAGGTACACAGCCGTGTACTGAGTGATCAGACGGTGTGTATGAACAACAGTTATGAGAAATTACTTTGCAAGAGAACGCACAGTACAGTTGCCAGTTAAGGCCTATATATTGTATTTTTCAAGGTACACAGCCGTGTACTCAGTGATCAGACGGTGTGTATGAACAACAGTTATGAGAAATTACTTTGCAAGAGAACGCACAGTACAGTTGCCAGTTAAGGCCTATATATTGTATTTTTCAAGGTACACAGCAGTAGTGTCAAATATAGTTTGGTATGTAGCAGAGCACCTAATACACCACTAATGCCTCTCTCTGTCCCTACTCCAGCAGCTATCCCTGAATACAGCAGCCGTTCTCTGTAAAGTCTATATTGTAGTAAGCTATCACTGAAGTCCACTGTAGTAGCCCTGATAAGGGCTTTTAATCACGCTCCTGCCTATCCAACAGCTAAAATCTGTCTGTCCCTTCTCCAGCCTCTGTCCCTGACTAAGTTCACGCAGCATATGCGTACGAGCAGGAAGAGCTGAGTTTTTAATATTCGAGGTCACATGGTTTTTCCAGCCAATGCATGTAGACGCCGTTTTCGCGCTGCCAGCGTGCTCAGCGTGCCTGTCAAACCCCCCCTGCATGGTGATTGGTGGAAAAAGAGCGCCAGGGAATGTGGGAGGGGAAACGAATTCTAAGTGCGCCATCGCCGTTATACTCGAACGAAATCGAGTATGCCAAATAGCGTAGTATTCGATCGAATACCAGCTCGATCGAACACTACTCGCTCATCTCTAATAGACAGCTGTTGGAGTAATGAATGTCCGGCCAACAGTTATCTACTGCTTCTGGCCAGCCTTATGGTCCTATTATAGTTGCAGAAGATGTGATGAAAGATGTGATCATCCTACACATGAGCATGTGCCCATTTATCGGTGGATCAGTACCACCATTATACAGGCCAGTTTTTGGGAATACCTCAGAGTAGATGTTAGAGTTGCATAAATTGTGGGATCAGAGTGCTAACAAGGACTTTTTGTAGTAACCATGGAGACACATAGGTTTGCAAAGGAGTTGCGTACACAAAAAGTAGGACATTTTTTAAGAAAAACACAATACAATACACAATAACACCCGACCTCTTAGGCACATCAGCATAGTGATCTGTTATAAGTAATAACCTCCCTCTCCCCCATAAATACACATTCATATATGTGAATATTGTGGAGCACTTGGAACCTGAGATATAGGTGACTACCTGACCCGGACTTGCTGTCTCCTCTAATAAAGGATTTATCAATGATTGACAGGTTGAAGGTATCATCAAAGCAATGTAATAAGAGTGTTCACTATGATCACCAGACTTCAAAGCGTCTTCCCTGGCATTTATCTGCTGCATCCTGGGCTCACAATGCACCATCCCCTTGTCTGATGGACAGTAAATAGACTGCCATGATCACCCTGATTGTAATGTCATCAGCCGTTTGTCTGGAAATCCAATTTACAGAAGCTTGTTCTAAAATGTTCTTAACATCTCATTAGTGTCCTCTTGTTCTCTGGTAAAACTGATAACCTACAATATAATTATTTCAATAAACTGGTTACTGGTCACCAGGTTGAATGAAGGCCTGAAATGCGTGTTGTCATGTCTATAGGGATTTATTAAATACTTACCTTGCTTATGCTGAAAAGATCATGAATGCCCTGAAATGTGTGTGTGTGAAATTATTTCGTTTTTAATGTGTATGTCCTAAATGCCTAAAACATATATGTTTTCTATGTAGATAACTTCTGTGTACATGGATATATTAAGTACCTTCAGAGTTAGCACGCATGCCCACTAATGCCCTGTGAAGCGTGCAGGCCTGTATTTAGTATATACCTTCTGTGCATGTACAGAGCTGGCATACATGATCATGAATGGCATGAAATGTGTAAGCATTGGTTTATTCAGTGTTTGGTTTGTAGGCCATGAATGCCTGAAATGCGTTTAGATGATACGTGGTTCTGCCTCTTTGGGGCTCTACAGAGGTATTTTAACAGTGTTGGACTGGGGATCTTGGGGCCTGCCAGAGAAATTTATACTGGAGGCCAAACCCCTATATCATCAATAAAGATTAATAAGTTTTGAATCAAAGAAATAGACCCTAGAGTAAAGTGATTAGCTCCAAAAGCAGATAAATGGATCCTGGATCTTTTGAGGCTCATTATGGTATCAGAGCCTGGGGCCCACTGGAGGATCCTCTGGGATTCTGATGGGCCAGTACAACCCTGTATTTCAACATGTACATGCAGTTTACATGGATGATCACGAACCCCCTAAATACAGTGCCTTGCGAAAGTATTCGGCCCCCTGGAACTTTTCAACCTTTTGCCACATTTCAGGCTTCAAACAAAAAGATATAACATTTTAAATTTTTGATGAAGAGTCAACAACAAGTGGGTCACAATTGTGAAGTGGAACTAAATTTATTGGATCATTTAAACTTTTTTTGTAATAATAAAACTGAAAAGTTGGGCGTGCAAAATTATTCGGCCCATTTACTTTCAGTTCTGCAAACTCAATCCAGAAGTTCATTGAGGATCTCTGAATGATCCAATGTTGTCCTAAATGACTGATGAAGATAAATAGAATCCACCTGTGCGTAATCAAGTCTCCGTATAAATGGACCTGCTCTGTGATAGTCTCTGTTTAAAGCACAGAGAGCATCATGAAGACCAAGGAACACACCAGGCAGCTCCGTGATACTGTTGTGGAGAAGTTTAAAGCTGGATTTGGATACCAAAAGATTTCCCAAGCTTTAAACATCCCAAGGAGCACTGTGCAAGCGATCATATTGAAATGGAAGGAGTATCAGACCACTGCAAATCTACCAATACCCGGCCGTCCCTCTAAACTTTCATCTCAAACAAGGAGAAGACTGATCAGAGATGAAGCCAAGAGGCCCATGATCACTCTGGATGAACTGCAGAGATCTACAGCTGAGGTGGGAGAGTCTGTCCATAGGGCAACAATCAGTCGAACACTTCACAAATCTGGCCTTTATTGAAGAGTGGCAAGAAGAAAGCCATTTCTCAAAGATATCCATAAAAAGTCTCGTTTACAGTTTGCCACAAGCCACCTGGGAGACACACCAAACATGTTGAAGAAGGTGCTCTGGTCAGATGAAACCAAAATCAAACTTTTTGGAAACAATGCAAAACTATATGTTTGGCGTAAAAGCAACACAGCTCATCACCCTGAACACACCATCCCCACTGTCAAATATGGTGGTGGCAGCATCATGGTTTGGGCCTGCTTTTCATCAGCAGGGACAGGGAAGATGGTTAAAATTGATGGGAAGATGGATGGAGCCAAATACAGGACCATTCTGGATAAAAACCTGTTGGAGTCTGCAAAAGACCTGAGACTAGGACGGAGATTTATCTTCCAACAAGACAATGCTCCCAAACATAAAGCAAAATCTACAATGGAATGGTTCAAAAATAAACGTATCCAGGTCTTAGAATGGCCAAGTCAAAGTCCAGACCTGAATCCAATCTACCGCCTATTGATAGTGCAGTTAGAACATGGAACACAATCCACCCTTGCGATAAACATTCGGGCAAATTAATTGATTCGTTTTTTGGTATCTGAAACCGTCATTCATGTCCCAAAAATGTGCTCAGTGGGTGGTAAACCTTCCTATACATCAGCCATACCCCTCAATTAAAGGGGTCTTTCCCAGTAATGGATGCTGTGTTATAGGGACTCTCAGGGTGTATAAATAAAGCTTATTGAAAGGACTATTGTGCACAATGTAATAAATATTATATACTGGTGGCGAGCCCCTTTAAGTGACTCTTCTGATATATTTCATGCTAACGCCTCTACTTAGGGAGTGGTTACTGTTTTAAGTTATTTAGGCAATATTTCCCATTTCTACATTTCTTCTTTTTAATAAAATGGAAACCCACAAAAGTCCCTAAGATTTGACACTTCCTGTTACAGGATGATATATGATGGTCACATGAAATATAACGCCCAATCATTATAGATAAATCAGTGGAGGGAAGCTACAGTATATAGCTGGAACAACATCCAAAAGAAATTAAAAAAAAAAAAAAAACATGAAAAAGTGAGAACCAATATGGCCACCACTGAGATTTTTCAATGGGAGTTCTGCCCAGTTAAACAGTGATAGGGGAACAGTGGATTTCAATTGTATATCTGGACCTTTCTGGAAGCTGAATAACAACCAAAATGGCCACCAGTATAACTCTGTGGTAAAACATCATGACACTGTATTTCAACACTGCTGTATTGCTTTTAAAGGGGTTGTCCCACAAAAAATATTCTACAGTTTTCAAACGAGCTCCTGGATCTAAATACTCTTGTAATTGCATGTAATTATAAATTTAGCATAGCCACTTTCAATAAAATGTATCTGTATGGCGCCACCTGCTGTTTGTTCTTTTTCTTATTTCTTTGTCCTGCTCACTGAGATGGCCGCACATGCTCAGTTTCATCCTTCAACTGCCTCTTGAGTTGTGATAGGCAGAGCATGGACATGCCCCCTTAGCTGCAGCAGAACAGACTCCCATTGAGCGGTCAGCTTGATATAAATCTAGCAGAGCAATGAATGGGGAGATCTCTGGATCCATGTGAGGTACAGGGGTGGTTCTAGCTTTGTTAGAAAGAGAAGGAGAAGACTGATCAGAGATGCAGCCAAGAGGCCCATGATCACTCTGGATGAACTGCAGAGATCTACAGCTGAGGTGGGAGAGTCTGTCCATAGGACAACAATCAGTCGAACACTTCACAAATCTGGCCTTTATTGAAGAGTGGCAAGAAGAAAGCCATTTCTCAAAGATATCCATAAAAAGTCTCGTTTACAGTTTGCCACAAGCCACCTGGGAGACACCAAACATGTTGAAGAAGGTGCTCTGGTCAGATGAAACCAAAATCAAACTTTTTGGAAACAATGCAAAACTATATGTTTGGCGTAAAAGCAACACAGCTCATCACCCTGAACACACCATCCCCACTGTCAAATATGGTGGTGGCAGCATCATGGTTTGGGCCTGCTTTTCATCAGCAGGGACAGGGAAGATGGTTAAAATTGATGGGAAGATGGATGGAGCCAAATACAGGACCATTCTGGATAAAAACCTGTTGGAGTCTGCAAAAGACCTGAGACTAGGACGGAGATTTATCTTCCAACAAGACAATGATCCCAAACATAAAGCAAAATCTACAATGGAATGGTTCAAAAATAAACGTATCCAGGTCTTAGAATGGCCAAGTCAAAGTCCAGACCTGAATCCAATTGAGAATATGTGGAAAGAGCTGAAAACTGCTGTTCACAAACGCTCTCCATCCAACCTCAAAGAGCTCGAGCTGTTTTGCAAGGAAGAATGGGCAAGAATTTCAGTCTCTAGATGTGCAAAACTGATAGAGACATACCCCAAGCGACTTGCAGCTGTAATCGCAGCAAAAGGTGGCGCAACAAAGTATTAATGCAAGGGGGCCGAATAATTTTGCATGCCCCACTTTTCAGTTTTATTATTACAAAAAAAGTTTAAATGAGCCAATAAATTTCGTTCCACTTCACAATTGTGACCCACTTGTTGTTGATTCTTCACCAAAAATTTAAAATGTTATATCTTTTTGTTTGAAGCCTGAAATGTGGCAAAAGGTTGAAAAGTTCCAGGGGGCCGAATACTTTCGCAAGGCACTGTACATGTTAGGCCTTTTGCATTCAAACTTCAATGCATGTACACTGAAGGTAGCCACTAGGTAGGTAGCCACATGAATGATCATGAATTCCCAAAGCACATTTGGCTTCTGTTGTGTACGTCTACCTGTTTATAAGGATTTACTGAAATGTATTCTGAATGCAGTTTGCATGTATGTCCTGAGCACTCCACAATGTTTACTACCCAGTGTAAGTATGTGGCCTTATTGAGTAGTTTATGTGCAGTTTACATGGATGACCAGGATATGTTTATCTTCTACATAGTTTTGCCTGAGTATGGGGATTTACTGAAGTTTTTCAGCGAGAATGAGTAATCTGCACAGATGAACACGAATGCCAGGAATCACAAATGCATGAAATGCGTTTGGATACTGATTAACTGAGCTCTCGCAAGTTGTAAGAATAATCAATGTCAAAAACGCGTGTGGCTACCGCCTATTGATAGTGCAGTTAGAACATGGAACACAATCCACCCTTGCGATAAACATTCGGGCAAATTAATTGATTCGTTTTTTGGTATCTGAAACCGTCATTCATGTCCCAAAAATGTGCTCAGTGGGTGGTAAACCTTCCTATACATCAGCCATACCCCTCAATTAAAGGGGTCTTTCCCAGTAATGGATGCTGTGTTATAGGGACTCTCAGGGTGTATAAATAAAGCTTATTGAAAGGACTATTGTGCACAATGTAATAAATATTATATACTGGTGGCGAGCCCCTTTAAGTGACTCTTCTGATATATTTCATGCTAACGCCTCTACTTAGGGAGTGGTTACTGTTTTAAGTTATTTAGGCAATATTTCCCATTTCTACATTTCTTCTTTTTAATAAAATGGAAACCCACAAAAGTCCCTAAGATTTGACACTTCCTGTTACAGGATGATATATGATGGTCACATGAAATATAACGCCCAATCATTATAGATAAATCAGTGGAGGGAAGCTACAGTATATAGCTGGAACAACATCCAAAAGAAATTTAAAAAAAAAAAAAAACATGAAAAAGTGAGAACCAATATGGCCACCACTGAGATTTTTCAATGGGAGTTCTGCCCAGTTAAACAGTGATAGGGGAACAGTGGATTTCAATTGTATATCTGGACCTTTCTGGAAGCTGAATAACAACCAAAATGGCCACCAGTATAACTCTGTGGTAAAACATCATGACACTGTATTTCAACACTGCTGTATTGCTTTTAAAGGGGTTGTCCCACAAAAAATATTCTACAGCTTTCAAACGAGCTCCTGGATCTAAATACTCTTGTAATTGCATGTAATTATAAATTTAGCATAGCCACTTTCAATAAAATGTATCTGTATGGCGCCACCTGCTGTTTGTTCTTTTTCTTATTTCTTTGTCCTGCTCACTGAGATGGCCGCACATGCTCAGTTTCATCCTTCAACTGCCTCTTGAGTTGTGATAGGCAGAGCATGGACATGCCCCCTTAGCTGCAGCAGAACAGACTCCCATTGAGCTGTCAGCTTGATATAAATCTAGCAGAGCAATGAATGGGGAGATCTCTGGATCCATGTGAGGTACAGGGGTGGTTCTAGCTTTGTTAGAAAGAGATTGCCATGGACTGTATGATGACTGTATGATTTTTTACAGTAGTTATGGGATAACCCATTTAAAGCAACCCCATATGCCCAAACCCCTCTTTGAGTAAGAATTGAGAGCCACTCTGTATGACCAACTCCCACTTTGGAGGACTTGTTAAGCCATCCTTGTATTACCAGCATGACCACTCACCTGAATGGTCACCATGTCATACTACATTTTCCCTGCAAAATATACATACAGGTATAATACACACACTTGTTCTTGACAATTGCCCTGTGTAAAGATATCGCAGATTAACCTTTGGATGAGCAAATGCTTGGTCATCAGGTAAAAGGGTCACTTATGTGGCACCTAAAATCACTGGTTTTAGGCAGAAGATCATACTGTGTAAACAGGGGGTTGCTGCCCAGACACAAGAAATCTGTTTGGGGACAAAAATACCCTTCACTCAGTATCTAAAGAATCTAAACCTAAAAAGATGAAACAACGCAAGACTTAGGTCATGTTTCACACTGCCGTAAGGAGTTCCATCAGGCTGTTCCGGAAGAGTTGCATGGAGCATTTTTGTCCAGCTGAATCACGGCATATTTTTAGGTAGCGGACAGAACTCCAAAGGGCCCCATTATAGTCAATGGGACCGCGGGCATTCTGGTAGTATTTGGCAATGCTAGATCCAGAGAGCTCCGGCAGGCTGTTCTGGCAGAGAACTCCTAACACTGGTGTGAAACTCGTCTTACTAATTACAAATACATCTATATGAGTTCTCCAGGATTACCCCCCCTCATTGTAATATAATGTTATCATTCTTGCTCTCCCCATTTTCTGCTGTGTCCCTTCCCTGTGTTCTCTCCATTTTTGCCCCCTCTGTTGCCTTCATATACACGCACTATTATATACACACCAGTATCTGGGTACTACTATTGTTTGGGCAGCCTTATGACTGCTACCAGGGCCCATCCTTTTGGCAGAAGTGCATGGTAATGGTCCATGTTCCCCGTTCATAGAAATTATGTAATTGGGGATATAATGTATGCAAATCAGCCTTTAGGAGCAACGGGGGCGGTGTCGTTACACCTAGAGGCTCTGCTTTCTCTGCAACTGCCACGTCCTCTGCATTTTGATTGATGGAGCCAGGTGTGATCACGTTTACACTGCCTTGTCCTGGCAATCAATGTGCAGAGGGTGTGACAGTTGTAGAGAGAGCAAAGCCTCAAGTGTAAAGGCAACACCCCCGATGCTCCTAAAGGCTCATTTGCATATATTAAAACATAATTTTTCTCAGCAATGTAGGCACATATGACCATGGGACCAACAGGTCAGCCAGTTTCATAGGTACAAATCTTCTAACAGGTGCCCTTTAAATGCCTCTCGCTTTCTTCTCTGCTTCGACCTAAAAAGGTCTGCACACACAAAGTGACACTTCAGGCTATTCTTTACATAGTGCCAAGTAGAACACGAATAAATGATTAGATAAAATATTTGCTTCCGAGGTTGAGTTATCACCCCTGCTACACACCAGCCTCAGCTTTATTATTAGCCTGTGTTATTTCCTGTCTGGATCCAACAGCGGCGTGCAAACGAGCAGATATCTCCTAGGTACAAGCAGCAAAGCACTGAGGTACACATTTATTAAGGCTGGTGTTTCATACAAAAGTGCACTGGAGCAAATTGTGCCAAATTTTGCCAAAAGGAGCTTCTTAGACTGTCCTGAAGTCAGAAAATGGTATGAACAGCTATAGATCTGCACTAATATGACTGTCCTAGAATAAGAGCAGGACTGGTTGCCTCCGCTTGCAGAATTTCCTAGGTGGAAGAGCGGGCAGGGCCTCACTATACACTACGCACTTGCATATAATACAAATTCCTGTCAGGCTGCTCAGCCATGATGGCATATCGTAGGCAGGATTGCATCACTACCATCTATTGTAGAGCAGTGTAATGAGATCCCACCCTCTCAGCCCCCTAGGAAGCTCTGCAAACGGAGGCAACCAGTCCTTCTCACATTCTCGGACAGGTTGCCGATGGTCATTTTAACTCATTCCAGGAGAACATCTTTAATACGTTGTCCCCTGAATGTTCTGTGGATGTAGCTAAATGGATGACAGAACTGATGAGCCAACTAAAGCTAACCATACACAGGACACAACTGCCTGCAGAACGCCCGTTTGGTCGACAGCTATCTCTTCCGATCCTCCCATACATATGTATGCAGAACATGCGTTTGTTGTGAATGGGCGAGGGGAGAAGGCTTTTCTCAGACACCTCTGGTAGGCAGCCATCGGGAGGACGCCATACAGATTAGGTGGTTTTTCAAACTAGCCAAAATTGGTTATCTGACATAGGACTAATGTGTATGGCCGGCTTAAGCCCATCATTTTCTTTTGATCCATTTAAAATTAAATTTCAGTTACTAATAGCTACACACATACCGAAGACAGTTCTACTGACCGTAAACCTGTTTCCAGCAATACCCGTCTCCATGCCACCATCACATCATTCAAAATACTTTTTTGTATTAGGGGAAACTTTTCTACTGCCAATAATTTTGTAATAAAAGCTGCCGATTTACACTGGCAATGGCTACCCACTCCGTGTCCTTGAACGGGACCAAAGAAGACTGAAGCCAATTGCCTTCTCTTACTAATCATGATTATAGAAAGAACAAATCACCATCTATAGTTCCCTCAGATTTCTAATATTAGCCATAAATTCATTCCAAGAACCCACTTTCAGTACAGTTCTGAGATGGGGATACAGATGCGTCCTGCGTAAAGTATCAACTATAGGTAAAATGGCATCACCCAATCTTTTTGTTTTTTCCTTTGCAGGTAAAGTTTGCCACATCGACTTCAGCATACTGGCTCCATTATATGCAGCCATTCAGTATATATCTGCTGTACACTGATGTCTGTCTGTAAGGAGTTTAGCTCTTTATCCGACTCATTTCTCCATCACATTATACACTGCTTGTTTCCATGGTTACGACCACCCTGCAATCCATCAGTGGTGGCCATGCTTGCACACTATAAAACAAGCACCTGCCTATGTGCGCTCCCACAGTCCCAGCCACCAGAGAGGCTAATGTTTTTTCCTACAGTGTGCAAGCACGACCACTGCTGATGGATTGCATGGTGGTCTGTAACCATGGAAACGAGCAGTGTATCATGTGATGGAAAAATGAATCCAGCCAGCAAAGGAAGCAATATGGACAATCACAAAACATTAGTAAGTGCCTTGTATTAGGTTTCTCTACATGATAAATGCCACTTACTAAAATGACAAAACCCCTTTGAGGAAAAAGGAGATACCTACTACTATCCCAGTGAGAGTGACTGACATTGAGAGGGTTAACCCTCCAGCCTGGGCCGGCAATTATGTGAAACTCTATCATGAAGCATATTGGATATTCATGCTGAACGCTAAGGCTCCAAATAGTTCAACAGAGAGAGCAGGTTCTAATCCTACACGAGTAATGTGTCTTTAAATATAGCGTTAGCGGTATGAAAAAAATAGTTTTGTGCAGCACTATTTGTAATTTGTTTAAGGTTATCTACTCTCATCATCCATTTTAAATGCTTTTAATCAAACTATAACCTTGTTTAATTTATTCTGACAACTGTATGCCATGAGCAACACCCTCATCGGATTGAAGTGCATCAGCAGTTGTCAGTGTGTGTTCTGTGGATTTTACCTGAGTCAATAAATTCATTTTTATGTCAATTTGGACGCACCTAGGTTTTAGAGAGTAAATAATTTTCATAAGAACTCACGTCAGACCCTCAATGTTAATCAGACCTCAGCTCAGAGCCCCAATGTTAATAAGACCCCATTTAGACCTTAGATTAGTATTCGCCCGATAAGACACACTGAAATTTCCCCCCACTTTGAGAGGAAAAGGTGCATCTTATGGGGCAAAAGTACGGTATATCCGTGTACATAGGGGCAGTATTATAGTAGTTATATTCTTGTACATAGGAGGCAGTATTATAGTAGCTATATTCTTGTACATAGGGGCAGAATTATAGTAGTTATATTCTTGTACATAGGGGCAGTATTATAGTATATTCTTATATATAGGGGACAGTATTATAGTAGTTATATTCTTGTACATAGGGGCAGTATTATAGTAGTTATATTCTTGTACATAGGTGGCAGTATTATAGTAGTTATATTCTTGTACATAGGAGACAGTATTATAGTAGTTATATTCTCGTACATAGGAGGCAGTAATCTAGTAGCTATATTCTCGTACATATGGAGCAGTATTATAGTAGTTATATTCTCGTACATAGGTGGCAGTATTATAGTAGTTATATTCCTGTACATAGGTGGCAGTATTATAGTAGTTATATTCTTGAACATAGGAGGCTGTATTATAGTAGCTATATTCTTGTACATAGGGGCAGAATTATAGTAGTTATATTCTTGTACATAGGGGCAGTATTATAGTAGTTATATTCTTGTACATAGGAGGCAGTATTATAGTAGTTATATTCTTGTACATAGGGGCAGAATTATAGTAGTTATATTCTTGTACATAGGGGCAGTATTATAGTATATTCTTATATATAGGGGACAGTATTATAGTAGTTATATTCTTGTACATAGGGGCAGTATTATAGTAGTTATATTCTTGTACATAGGAGACAGTATTATAGTAGTTATATTCTCGTACATAGGAGGCAGTATTATAGTAGTTATATTCTCGTACATATGGAGCAGTATTATAGTAGTTATATTCTCGTACATAGGTGGCAGTATTATAGTAGTTATATTCCTGTACATAGGTGGCAGTATTATAGTAGTTATATTCTTGTACATAGGAGGCAGTAATCTAGTAGTTATATTCTCGTACATAGGATGCAGTATTATAGTAGTTATATTCTTGTACATATGGAGCAGTATTATAGTAGTTATATTCTCGTACATAGGTGGCAGTATTATAGTAGTTATATTCGTGTACATAGGTGGCAGTATTATAGTAGTTATATTCTTGTACATAGGAGGCAGTAATCTAGTAGTTATATTCTCGTACATAGGAGGCAGTATTATAGTAGTTATATTCTTATACATAGGTGGCAGTATTATAGTAGTTATATTCTCATACATAGGAGGCAGTATTATAGTAGTTATATTCTTGTACATAGGAGACAGTATTATAGTAGTTATATTCTCGTACATAGGTGGCAGTATTATAGTAGTTATATTCTTGTACATATGAAGCAGTATTATAGTAGTTATATTCCTGTACATAGGTGGCAGTATTATAGTAGTTATATTCCTGTACATAGGTGGCAGTATTATAGTAGTTATATTCCTGTACATAGGTGGCAGTATTATAGTAGTTATATTCTTGTACATAGGAGGCAGTATTATAGTAGTTATATTCTTGTACATAGGAGGCAGTATTATAGTAGTTATATTCTTGTACATAGGGGCAGAATTATAGTAGTTATATTCTTGTACATAGGGGCAGTATTATAGTATATTCTTATATATAGTGAACAGTATTATAGTAGTTATATTCTTGTACATAGGGGCAGTATTATAGTAGTTATATTCTTGTACATAGGAGACAGTATTATAGTAGTTATATTCTCGTACATAGGAGGCAGTAATCTAGTAGTTATATTCTCGTACATATGGAGCAGTATTATAGTAGTTATATTCCTGTACATAGGTGGCAGTATTATAGTAGTTATATTCTTGTACATAGGAGGCAGTAATCTAGTAGTTATATTCTCGTACATAGGATGCAGTATTATAGTAGTTATATTCCTGTACATAGGTGGCAGTATTATAGTAGTTATATTCTTGTACATAGGAGGCAGTATTATAGTAGTTATATTCTCGTACATAGGAGGCAGTAATCTAGTAGTTATATTCTCGTACATAGGATGCAGTATTATAGTAGTTATATTCTCGTACATAGGTGGCAGTATTATAGTAGTTATATTCCTGTACATAGGTGGCAGTATTAGAGTAGTTATATTCTTGTACATAGGAGGCAGTAATCTAGTAGTTATATTCTCGTACATAGGATGCAGTATTATAGTAGTTAAATTCTTGTACATAGGTGGCAGTATTATAGTAGTTATATTCTCGTACATAGGAGGCAGTATTATAGTAGTTATATTCTTGTACATAGGAGACAGTATTATAGTAGTTATATTCTCGTACATAGGTGGCAGTATTATAGTAGTTATATTCTTGTACATATGAAGCAGTATTATAGTAGTTATATTCCTGTACATAGGTGGCAGTATTATAGTAGTTATATTCCTGTACATAGGTGGCAGTATTATAGTAGTTATATTCCTGTACATAGGTGGCAGTATTATAGTAGTTATATTCCTGTACATAGGTGGCAGTATTATAGTAGTTATATTCCTGTACATAGGTGGCAGTATTATAGTAGTTATATTCCTGTACATAGGTGGCAGTATTATAGTAAATTCTTGTACATAGGTGGCAGTATTATAGTAGTTATATTCCTGTACATAGGTGGCAGTATTATAGTAGTTATATTCCTGTACATAGGTGGCAGTATTATAGTAGTTATATTCTTGTACATAGGTGGCAGTATTATAGTAAATTATTGTACATAGGTGGCAGTATTATAGTAGTTATATTCCTGTACATAGGTGTCAGTATTATAGTAGTTATATTCTCGTACATAGGTGGCAGTATTATAGTAGTTATATTCTTGTACATAGAAGGCAGTATTATAGTAGTTCTATTCTCATACATAGAAGGCAGTATTATAGTAGTTATATTCTTGTACATAGGAGGCAGTATTATAGTAGTTATATTCTTGTACATAGGTGGCAGTACTATAGTATCTATATTCTTGCACATAGCTGGCAGTATTATAGTAGTTATATTCTTGTAGATAGGGATGCAGTATTATAGTACTTATATTCTTGTCTATAGGAAGCAGTATTATTGTAGTTATATTCTTGTACATAGGGGCAGCATTATAGCAGTTACATTCTTGTACATAGGGATGCAGTATTATAGTAGTTATATTCTTATACATAGGAAGAAGTATTATGGTAGTTATATTTTTTCACCCAGGGATCAATATTATAGTAATTATATTCTTGTACATAGGGGCAGTATTATTGTCGTTATATTATTGAACATAGGGAGCAGTATTAGTAAATAGGAGGCAGTATTATAATAGTTACGGTATATTTTTTGTACAGTGGGGTGATATTATAGTATTCTTGTACATAGGGGGCCTTATTAAGGTAGTTTTTTAACTCAGGGGGCAGTGTTACTTTTTTTTACAATATTATGTTACAATATTATTATAGTAATATTCTTGTACACAGGGGCAGTATTATAGTATTTATAGTTTTATACATAATAGCAGTTGGTGTGAAGAAAATTAGATTATATTTGTTATGACAACCACTTCTGTGAGGTAGAAATATGTTTTGAGTTGTTGTCACTTCCCCTGCTCCTTTTGAAAGATCCTACACAGTACATAACTTATCGGGGGTGAAACAGGGGGAAGCTTATACCAGGGTAAATAGAGGCATTATGGTAACAATATTCAGAATACTAAAAAATAAATGTAAACCAAGGAGCTGTGTTCCGTATCACATTGATTCTATTTACCATAGTTTCTGTACTTTTCTTACGTCTTTTAACCCTTGTGAGTGGCTCATTCCCTTGATACATATATATTGTAAAGGTACGTCCTGCACTCAGTCTTATGTTTCAGGGTCAGTGAGAAGGCTCTTGCTCGGAGTCTTGTGTCTAGGGCATTCCTGGAAATGAGACCCTCAATTATCCCGGCTAAGCTTCCCCTCACATCGAGGAATGCCTGTAACCTGTCAATCTGCAGCCATGTGTTTGTGCTTTGCTGGGAATTAGCAGTGACACGTGAGGAGGGCATATAACGCCCCCCTTTTTGGTGTGCTATTGTGAACATAAACCCTGGTGCTTGGCAACAAGCAAATAATCAGAGATCACATGATCAGTAAGTAACTTTTTATTATTCCAGGTGATGTGTCATATGATGTCATTTCTATGGGGCTAAAATGATCACAGCAGCCAGCAAAATATAACGCTCATTGTAATTAAATCTGCTTAAAATGAATAATAAACGTAAATACATTTTTAAAGGGAATCTGTCACGTCAGAAACACATTTCAAACGCAGAGCATTACCTTATAGTTGCCCCCAGTCTTTTCCTAATGATGGGTTTGATGTGTTAAACGGAGGCTCATTTGGTGAAAAAAACGATCTTTTAAGCGCCATCAGCGCTGTCTTTCAGGTCCCTTTCAAGTCAAGGGGGCAGTGGCTTCCTTGCTTGAAGTCAAGGTAAGCACGCCCCCTCTCTGGTGATTGACAGGATGCAGCGCTCCCATGTCCTGGCCGCTCGGTTTTAGCAGCGCACTGCGCATGCGCCAGCCAGTGCGAGCGGGAGCGCTCGCTATTCTTTTAGCTTCCTGCTGCGCTGAAGCTGGGCGGGCAGCGGCAGCAGGACATGGGAGCGCGCCTTACTGCATCCTGTCAATCACCAGAGAGGGGGCGTGCTTACCTTGACTTCAAGCAAGGAAGCCACTGCCCCCTTGACTTGAAAGGGACCTGAAAGACAGCGCTGATGGCGCTTAAAAGATCGTTTTTTTCACCAAATGAGCCTCCGTTTAACACATCAAACCCATCATTAGGAAAAGACTGGGGGCAACTATAAGGTAATGCTCTCCTTTTGAAATGTGTTTCTGACGTGACAGGTTCCCTTTAAAAACTAAAAATATGATAATTATTACAAAATATTTGCAATTATTCCCTGATTAAAGGGGTTGTCTGAGTTTTTGATACTGATCGCCTGTTCTCAGATTAGGTCATAAATATCAGTTCGGCAGCAGTCCAACTCCTGCAACCTCTGCCGTTCAGCTGTTTGAAAAGGTCACGGCGCTCGGTGAGTGCTGCAGCAGCTTCCTAGGCCAGTGACATCACGTTCGTCAGTCACATGACCTAGGCGCAGCAAAGTCCCAGTCTGAGCTGCAATACCAAGCACAGCCACTACACAATGGATGGCACTGTGCTTGGTAATCTGCAAGAAGGCTGCAGCCTCTTTAAACAGCTGACTGGCGGGTGTGCCGGGTGTCAGACCCCCGCCAATGTGATATTGATGACCTATCCTGAGGATAAGTTAATTAATATTAAAAACACAGCAAAACCCTTTAATTTTCCCTTATTAAAGTTGAATTCCCATTCATGGTTGCGATCAGAATGCCTGGCTTTTGTGGTGGCCTCGGTGGATAGAGTATTGGAAACAGCCAAGATGGCAGTGCTATGCCGTTTCTGTAATTTACATGGGGTTAACGGAAACAGCGTAGTGCAGTTTGCTCCTACTCCATCCACCATGGTCGCCACCTTGATGGCCGCAGGCCAGGTACATAGTGATCTGATGCTCAACAGGCACAGGTACCCTCCTGAACTCAACTATATCGCCATCCTCATGACAGTAATACAGTATTTGGTGCTGTCCTGAGGTATTTAGTTCTGCTGGGGCAGTATTTTGCGCTGCACTACAGTATTGCAGGCCAACACCTACAACATTGGGCCACTTTTATTTTTTTTTCCAGGGCCACTTTAAGTTCTCAATCCGCCCCTGTCGCCACATAAATAGCCTTTTACACCAGCCAATGATTGGGGACAATCTTATGTCTGACATTTATTCAACTGATCGTTGCTGCATGTAAAGTTGTCACGGACGCATTACAAAGAAATGCCTGTTTGTCAAGTGATTATATCTTTTATGAAGCTCCAAAAACCTTTAGTTGTCAGCAGCACATCTCCTGACAAAAGTGAAACTGTATGGGGAATAACGATCGTAGAAAGATCACTGAGCATTGCTGCATGTAAGTGCAACTAACGAGCAGGCAAGGGTCTAATCAGTCGCTGACCATGTAATTCATGTATTGACAGAGTCTGCTAGAGCAAGATCCTTTCTTTATTGGTGGGTGTCTCTAGCAGTGAACCCCCTTTATAACATCCATATGCCCTTTAAGGGCTTATTTACGTCTTTGTTTTGCAGATGCAAAAACTTGTATTATTTTGCAACCTGAGTTTTGCATCCATAAAAGTCTAAGTTCTTTTTTTTTTTCATAAACTTTGTATCAATTTACTATGCAATGTCTATGCTGTCCATTGTTTTCACTAACTGATTGAATAGAATGGGTGCATTCTGTCCGCAAAACGGACCAAAGTAGTGCATGCGCCTGTGTTTTTCCTGAGCATGATTCAGGCATCTGAATACCCATATATATATATATATATACAGTCGAGTCACATTATTATGACCACTTCCTACTTTTGACATCGGCTGTGCATAGCTCATGAAGGAAGTCACGTGTGGTGAGCTGGCTTGGTGGGTATATAATGCTGTCTGCCCACATATCCCTCCTTACTGTCATCGGTAAAAGGGGAAATTTATTAGTGTTGCAAAAATGGATGATTATGGCTTTCGGGACAAGAGTGGCAGTATTTCTGAAGCTGCACAGTTTGTGAACTGTTCCTGTGCTGCTTTTGGTGAAATTGAGTGGAGAAATGGCCCCACTGTGAATAAGCGAGCGAAAGTGTTATGGTCTTGGAAATGTTTTCCACTCATCCATGTGGAAGGCTCTCTCAACTGATTTGGGTATGAATCCATCATTGCAGATCACACACACGCATACATGCTGATTATGTTCCCGAAGGTGGATGGAATCTTCCAGCAATGTGACTTGTCACATGGCTAGAAATGTCCGACATTGGTTGGAAGAGCATGACCAAGACTTCCAAGTACTACCCTGACCCCCTAATGCCCCAGTCTTGAACCCTACTGAGCATCTGGAGGACCACCTCGATCACTGTGGACTATGAATATTGGCTGGCGGTCATAATAAAGTGACTTAACTGTGTAGAAATCAATGGATCCAAGCGTTATCCAATAAGGAGAACAGCGCTCGAATATGAGTGTGAATAAGCCTTTAGGGGTTGTCAAGAGGAAATCATTTTAATGTCAGTGGTCATTGTATCTAGCTAATTATTATTTATTTGAAAGCGCCAATAAATAATAATAAATAATACATAAATATATATATATTTCAAGACAGATCTGCTCCATCACCCTCCATGATGGTCACCTCACAACACCCCAAGTCATACTTATTTCCCATGTGAATGGGAGGTGACAATCCCCTTCTAATAATACACAGCAGGGGCGGGGCGTGACAACTGCATTCATCCACACCTGAGTATAGCAGTCACCATTCACCTCTACAGTTGTTTATTGGGGATGATTATAAAGGTCTGAAGGGTCCTGTGTGTGGGGGCTGCAGCAGACGATGGTGTGCTTGCTTGTGTATTGGGACAGGTTGTTTTAAAAACTTGCGTCCTCCAGCTACACTTTTTTTGTAAAGGTGTCACATCTTGTTGTTAGACTTAATTGGATTATGAGAACAAACTGTAAACATGCAGGACACCTCTCATCATCTTCTCATCACTCTGAGCCCCTGCAGCCGCTGTCACCCACTTTTCCACATTATTGGATTATACCTGCTTATAAATTCCAATGATTAATATAATTAGTAAATCTTTGTTTCTTAATTTATCCGTTCCCAGGAGAGCTAGGTGCCTGATTACTGCAGCTCTGCTCCCATTCAAGTGCCTGCGTCCCTACACAGTCTGACGCAATGGCAGAACTGACTGGGTAATGTCGGACTGTGCAGAAACACCCCCAACTGGTAACACCCATCTGGACCTTCATTGCAAACTGCAGGCAATTCATTTATAACTTCTAGGAGGAATAATAAAGGAATGGTCCAACATAAAGTCATAAGAATAGATGCTCCAGAATTGTTATGACATGGGGAATGCAAGTAATTGCTAAAACAGAAATGTTAGGAGAGGGGTCAGGTCCTCCTTAAAGGCACTGTCCACTTTGGATAACAGTTTTCTATACGCTGTATTGGGTGTCAATATGGATGCCATACAGCACCTACGAGGGTTGTCAGACAACTTTTTCAGGATCCTGAATGACACACATGAGGGTGTGTCTGCTTGATATATGTCTATGCACGGCCAGAAGTAATAACCAGGCAGATTAACCGTGCAAGGCTGTAAAAAACTAGGTGCAAAACACATTATGGAAGCTTTAAATTAAAGTTTCTTATCATCCAGATTTCCCAGATACAGATAAAGGGGGTCATTTATGATGCGTAGTACGGCACTTTTTGGCGTATTTTGTCACAGAGTCAGTCGCAAAGGAGATTTGCAGCCAAATCTGCAGCTTTTCCCCGCTCATGCCACTTTTCCGAGGTGGCTGGAAAAGAGGGCATGGCATGGGCGCGGAAGAGGGCGGCCCATCTCATTTATCATTTTTCTATGCCTGTTTTTGCCATAGAAAATCACTTAAAAGGGTTATCCTAGGCTGGAAATGCCCCCCTTCCCCCATATGCCGGGGCCCTCACACTGATTCTATTTACCTGGCGCCCGCTCCCTGCGCCGCTCCTGGTCCCCACACTGCCGCAGCTGCTTCTTCCCCTGCGTGGATGAAAACATCCGGTGTTGGGGGGGCAGCCAATGGCAGCGGGAACGAGCCTCCCTAGCATCATGGGTGACAGGGAGCAAGGTAGGTATATTGTGTGTGAGGGGTCCGGGCGTATGGGGGGGGCATTTCCACCCTTGGATAACCTCTTTAGCAAGGGAGCTGGCGTAGATTTAAGCAAGTCGTACAGCCAGCGCCTCTACATAACTTAGACACATCAAGTGCCAGCAGACATGGACTAAGATCGGCCTTAGTAAATGTCCCTCAAAAATGTCTAAATAGGACTTGTAACGGTTTTCTCGGAGGTGATTATTCTTGCACCAGGTATGTGGTCAGATCCAAGTATGTGAATAGGGTTTCTCTAACCATTATTACTGATTTGAAGGAGCAGAGCGATAATAAATTATAAAGTGCATCGATCCAAAGCGTCTAACCACAACCAGATGTGGGATGACAGAAAATGGAACAGGGGGAAGGCGCTGACTGCGCGGGACGTGTCCGTATTTAAAGGCTCAGGAACTGATCTGCCAACGAGTGATCGTAATGAAAAAAACTTAATTCTTGTCTGTTAGCTGGAAAATTTATTGGGGGTTAAAATTATTCCAGGACGCCACAGATTTTTGTAATACCCCCGAGCAGTAGAGCTTCCAATCTAATTTAATGACTGCATCCTACACCCTTACTAAATTCACTACAGTAAAATTCCTTTAATCCGGCATAGATCAAAACCTGATAGATGCAATCTGTACAATCGGACAACTTACCAATCAATATAACAGAGAATCTTCAGGAACCCAGACTAAAAAGTGGCCATAGATTCTGTTAAAAAATGTGTAGATTAAGGGTGTAGGAATTTCCGTGCAGATTTCTGAGCTGTTGCACCCAAACCGCATCAAAAATCGTAATCTCTAAAACAGTGGGGGGGGGGGGTTGTGCGTATTTGATGCGGTTTTGCCACAGATCTGGAAATCCACAGCTAAAATTGCAAACATAATTGACATGATGCATATTTCTAAATCCTCACTGCTGCCCAATTTCTGCACAGAAAATATCTGCAAAGTGTACACGAGATTAAAGCACTTATGCCGCAACGTTTGCAGGTACCCTAAGGGATAAACTTTCAGTTTTCATGGCCATTTTGCTTCAGTGTGTACATCCATTTTCTGGCTCTATCAGTTTAAAAATGTTCTTTAAAAATGGAACAACTTCATTCAGTTTTTTTTTAGACCCCTCAGTATATATTATTTCTCCCCAACAGTGCCCTCAGTATATATTAATGCCCCCCACAGTGCCCCCAGGACATATAACGGCCTCCATGGTTCCCCCAGGGCATATACTGCCCCCATACAGTCCCCCAGTCTAAATACAGTGCCCTCTGTAGATAAAATGCCCCCAGTATCCTCAGTATCTATAGTGGCGCCCCCCACATCACAAAAAAAAAAGCCTCACCATAGGCACGCACAGGAACACTTGCTCTACACTGAAGGCAGCAAGACCTGGCACTCTCAGCATCGTGACGGCACATTATTATACTGGGAGCGCCAGGTCCTGCTGTCTCCAGTGCGGTGTGAGTATTTCAGCAAGTGCCTGCGATGAGGTGAATTTTTTTTAAACATTTTTCACAGCCGTTAGACAGGTGCAAGTCTGTCTAAATGACCATTAAAAACGGGCCAGCTGATTTCAATGCGGTCCGTCTGGCCGTTAAAACGCGCAAAAATAGGACGGCCGTGTGAATACCCCCGTAGACTGCAATGGTTTTTCACTTTTGTGTGAATGTACTCTAATCAGATATAATTTTAATGAGTTCTCAGCTCAGACTTTGGTGTTGAGGTACCAGATTATCAGATTTACTGGATTATTGGGTGCTGGACTAAAGGGATAAACTCATATTGAATATTCTATATCAGCGTTCACCAGCCTGTGGATCTCCAGCTGCCAGAATATGCTGCGAGTTGTAGTTTTGCAACAGCTAGAAATGCAGAGGTTGGAGATGACTGTTGGTTGCAGTGATTTGCAGTTATTACTTCTCAGCATGGCATTGTGTGTGCCCAGTGACCAGTGTCCACAGTCAGGAGCTTTCATCTGCATTATAATAACAGGGGTCTGGGCCAATAGCAGGCGGTGGGAGGGGGGATGCTGGAATTCTATCCCATTCATCTCTGAGTGAGTCTCAGTCAGGACAAAGCTGCAGCTCTGAACACTTCCCTTCACCTCACACTCCGAGCTCTGTGCAGTACTGGATACTATTACCACTCCTGGCATGGACTATTAAAGCCCTGGGCAGAAGATGAAGGTTACAGTAAGTGCTGAACTTTAGATGATTTCTATCGACACCCCTATTATTATTCTGGAGCCAGTAAGAAATGCAAGAAAACTAAAATAGCAGCGCTGGGGTCTAATCATTTTTGCAGATTTTTAGTTCCAACTTTTTTCTTTGCTAAAATTTTAAAAGTCAGGTTTTTTTCAATGCTTTTCTGAATTTTATCTTTTTTATTATGAGTATTATTAGATTTGTTGTATTTTTATTTATTACTGCTTGTTTATGTTTGATTATTAGATTTTTTTTATTTTTTACTTACGGTAATTTTTGGAGATTATTTATTATCTATATTTACTTGCTATTAGATTTTTTATTATTATATTTTTTTAAACAGACTTACTATTTTCCTTTCACAGTCTTTAAAGGTTTTTATGAGCATTTTACAAAAAAAAGTCTTATTTTTTAATAACTTTCTCTATAATATAAACAGCATTGATAACTACTAATAACCAGAGGACCCTGGGAGTTATAGTAAATTTCCTTTTTGATAATAGCACAAAGTAACACAAGATCCATTTTTCCATCCACAAAAAAACACCTGTGAAATACACATAGCTTCCGCATACATTGCCTTTATTTTCTCAATCTCAGGCCTTTTGCACACGACCATATCCGTATTTTAGTCTCAATCTCAGGCCTTTTGCACACGACCATATCCGTATTCACAGATCTGTCAAATACGGATACCTTCTGTGTGCATCCTGCATTTTCCTCACCCCCATCAGTAGAAATGCCTATTCTGGTCCGCCAAACGGACCAGAGTAGGACATGTTCTATAATTTGAGGAATGGCCACACAGATCCACAAAAAATGCAGATGTGTGTATGGCCACATATGAAAGAATGGGTCAGTGTTTTCCAAAAATACAGATAACACACTGAATACAGTCACGTGTATGAGCCCTCATCCATAGAAAAGGCTATTCTCATCCACAAAAACAGACACAACAAAGACACGGCACAGATCAGGCAGATGGATCTGTAGTTGAAAAGTACCATTTGTCGTGTGCAGTCCTTTTTAGAAAACGCATAGCACAC
The DNA here is from genome assembly GCA_900303285.1 of Rhinella marina. Classification (NCBI taxonomy): domain Eukaryota; kingdom Metazoa; phylum Chordata; class Amphibia; order Anura; family Bufonidae; genus Rhinella; species Rhinella marina. Next base: position 214,913 of record ONZH01002912.1, read on the forward strand.
TGAAGAAAAATACGGTAGTATGCCTGAGCCCTCACTGCAATGCAAATGAGCACTTTCCCACACAGGAAAACCTACATAGCTAACCTACAACTAGGGATGAGCGAACTTCTGTTTTCAAGTTCGACGTACAAGGTTCAGGTTATCTAAGAATTCTGTTATGGATTACGTTACCACGGACCATAATTTATGGTCCGTGGTAGCGGAATCCATAACGGAATTCTTAGATGGCCCGAACCTTGTACGGCGAACTTGAAAACAGAAGTTCGTTCAACACTACCTACAACCAAGAGACTGATTTCCATTGGCTGTAATGACTGCACTGTCACCATAGTGCGACTTTGTATCATCTACTTTATAGATAGGCAGTAATGTAGCTGTAGGGGGTAAAGAGTCATACCCAAGTCCCTGGCCCCTGAGAGACCCCAATGATCCATCTGCCCCAACAGTACTATACCTGGTATGTGAAATTTGTAGTGACCCCAGTACACAATCTGCATAGGGGTTCAGGAGCCCCATAGAAATTAATAAATGCCCCGTGGATGGGCCTATGGGCATCTTGTAAAGCTTTGCAGCATTTTGTACTTTTTGTGTATTCTGCATATTTGCATTGTATTGAATTGTGCAGACAGGAAGGGTTAATTATCTCACCAAGGGGAGAAAAAGTGATGGAAAGTACATCTTCCTTCAGGACAAAAGGTTTCTTTCTTTCCCTTTTTATTGCACAATCAATAATTGAAAATGAAGATTTTCTTTAAAGAAGGAAAAAGTTGTCTGAAGTGAAGCAGAACTGTCTTTATAGTCGGAGCAGATCTGACACATGCAGCTAGATCCTGGAGGAACTGCCACATACCTGAGTGCTGAGTACACAGGCTGACTCACTGGAGGGTGACGCCGGGCACCCTAAATGTCATCTAATGCATTTTTATACTGATTTTTTTTCTTTCCGCTGAAGAGCTTGCAATCTCAGTGGTCTATAATTAGGATGAATGCACTGGTGCTGTAGAAAATGCATGAAGCTTCCCTGAAAGAAATTACAGCCATCTGCTGCTTTCTGTTATCAGCCATTTCTAGCTGGGGAGAGCCTGACTGTAGCGTGGGATCTGCGACAGGAAGTGCTGAAACCTCCCTGCCCCCCATGATCACAATGTGCATGTGTACATCCATATGTGTGACTGATATTAGCCCACTGACTTTGAGGTAACTGACCCTTTAAGTGAATATAGCTGAGCGTTATTCATATTGTTTCCCTTTAACAGGTCACATGACTGGACCCAGTATTGTGTTGTTATGAGTCTCTGTATGAGGCGTGTTCTGTAAAGTAACATGTGTCACCCATGCACAGCTGTCATGTTTAAATGGCCGGGTCAGATGATCTCACTCTCCCCAACCAGGTGGACGTGGGAAGTTAGTACAGCTGGAAATCTTTACTAGATCATTAGCCAAAAAAATCTCCCTTCTTCCCAGGGAGGATGCAGGCTCCTCATGAGGTGTGGGGGGCTATTTGTGATGAACATGTAGATACATTCATCCTTACCATGTCAGGATAGGTTCACAGCTGCGTCATGGTATTCTGGTAGTGATTTATGGCAGAGGGCACACTACCGGAATTACTGTATCTGGTATAGCTGGACACTGCCAGGACCCGTTAGATCCCCATATTCTATAATGGGACCTATTGAGTTTCCAGCATGAATGCTGCATGCCGCTGCATTTTTCTGGCTTAGGCCTGCACTCATGCTGGAAACCTGATGGATCCTGTTATAATGAATAGGGATCTACCAGGCCCTGGATGCAGTAATTCCAGTAGTCTACTCTTCTGCCGGGAACAGACTACTGGAATACAGTCGACATAGTCTTACCGTGCATTGAGACTGGCCTTGAAAATGCCAAGTGCGGCCTGGAGTTTCAAGATGGAAGTCTATGAATGCAGTACAGTTGGCATAGTGGACTTACCCCTACTATGCTACAATCAGTATAGAAGCTTTTCTCCTTCCTATAAAAAGAAAAATTATAAAATGAATAAACAACAAAAAAAATTGTCTCTACTCAACTTCTGCTGCAGGCATACATTTCTAATGCATGCTTCGTGAAGTGGATGCCCAATCCAAAATGCCATTGCCCTCATATGCCATATTATGCAGAATGGAGTTGTTTCAAACCCACCAAAATAATTGTTCTCCATTGTTGCACTTGAAGCCCCATTCCTATCTGTTTGTAGACTTACCCACAAAATAGTTGTACCTGGCTACTCTACACCCATGTTTAGATGCCACATACATGCCAGGAGAGGAGAACAGGCTTAGAACTTAATAGAGAACTTTGTTTTGGGATGTAATGGCTGATTTGGCACCTGGGCTTCAGAGGGTTGACAACTGGCAGTGGACCACAACCACCCTCTTCCACTGCATGGGACTGCCTTGACTCTACCCTGTTTTTCTGTTTTTACACTAGACGCAGATAACACCTGGTCCATGGTACATTTTTGGTACAACATCTAGGGAGGTTCCAAGCAAGCTAAGCTAATGAAGGTCACTATTGACTGGTCAGAGAGAACCGTCACGACATTGCTAGCAGCTACATTGAGGAGGTACCGTATCCACAGTAGAAAACAAACTACCTGGTTCAAAACCAAGTAGAGACGAGTAGAGTAGAGCCAGTACCATGTGGTGGAAGAGTGGCATTGATGTACTGTTGTGACAAGAGCTGGTGTCTGTGCACGGTGACCTGATGGCAAGCTGGAGATGACAATGAGGTCTATGCACTACTTCAAACTGGTAACCACAGTGACTATATGGAGCTGACAGTGGGGTATGTGCATTGTAGATAAGTGGTGCTGGCAATGGGCTTTAAGGGGTTGGCAACAGGATTTTATGCACTGTGGTTACCAGGGGCGTAGCTAACGGCTCATGGGCCCTGGTGCAAGAGTTCAGCTTGGGCCCCCCTTCCTTCAGTGCTCTGTGTGTCTTCTTATGCAGCACAAGGGTCTTTGGGCCCCCTCAGGCTCCTGGGCCCGGTAGCGACTGCTACCTCTGCACCCCCTATAGCTACGCCCCTGGTGGTTACATGGAGCTGTGCATTGTGGCTTTACTGGACTGGCAATGGGGTCCATGCATGATGACTGTAAGTTTTGTGGCTAGATGGAGCTGGCCTTTTGGTCTGTGCAGTGTGGCTAGAGCTAGCTTTCAGTATGGATTTGGTGCACTGGATTTACATATAGCATACCATCCAACATTTTGGACGGTCAAAGAGATACACCTCATTGTGTGAAATGAGGCAGGTCATGGCTGCAGCCAGTGATTAGTGGAGAAGCATTCACAGCCATTTCCCCACCATGTTGAGTCAGTAGAAGAAGGTAGGGTGGAATGGGGACCTGGTACTGTTAAGGCATCGGTAAGGTGGGTATAAGTTATCCTATTTTTTTTACAGCATGTGCAGCCCCTTGGACAGTTTTTGTTGTGCTGGAATATCTAGATATTTTAAGTTGCAAATTACTCCATATAATAAAAGATATATGTAAGTTGAGGTCTAATACACAGGAAGGAACCAGCTAAATAGGTTCTGTAACAGTTTAGTAAGTTTATTAATGAATATTTAATTCACAGGTCAAAAAGTGGGACATTTAAATAGAAAAAAGGGACAGAGTCAAAAAGAGAGACTCTTGGGAGGCATGATATAGCTGGTGTGTTTTCTTGTACCTTTCATCTACACTATAGATGCACAACCTGTGGCCTAGAGGCCATATGCACCCCAATACCATTCAGTGCATCCCTGAACTACACAAAGTGGAGGCTGATGCTGTGTGACCAAGGCCAATATTATAATTTTATTTCTCAAAGAACTGTTGACCTCGCTGAGGTACAAGGTGCTTTGCAGCCTCGTACCTCAGTTTACAGCTCTACTTTTTTGATGATTATCTGATTTGAAAGCCTCAGTACAAGTATTTTCTCAGGGTTTTAACTCTGCTTCCGGCACTTAATTGTGAAGTCCCTTGAGTATGAGGAACCTCAACACTCCTCCTTTCTGCTGCTCCCTGTGATCTGGAGGAAGGCTTCCTGGTCACCCCTCGGGCACCATAAATTAGGCAGTGCATTTAAAGGGGCAGAGCTCCTTTGTTCTAGCAGAGGCAATAGACTATCAGTAAAAGGGTGCAGGGTTATTTAACAACTGTGCCTCTGTCCAATAAATATAAGCCCCTCACTTGTCCTTGCGTACCCGGCTGATGACATCACATGTGTACTTGACCTAAGAAAATTTGGTAGAAGGTCAACCATATTGGTTTTGTCACCCATCTTTCCCAATAACAGATAATAACAAAAGCTGCTGAATAGAACTTGATAAACAGTGGGGAAGTATTTTATTCTTAAATTTAGGGGAAATGGGTACAAGTTTATCACTACGGTAGAAGTGGCGCCTGTGACCTTCCTGTGACTGTTGTGTTGAGATAAAGGTGACACCAGAGCTGTTAATGGCATTCTCAGAATGACGTCCAAATCTGTTGTGTGATGACCTCAGGTGACTCAGACTGGTCTCCACCAGTTTCTGCAGGGGATTGGGGGGAGGGGGAAAGTGGCTTCTGAACCACAATGCCTTTACGATCTAAATGACCTCATACTGAATACAATGCAGCAATAAACATCTGGACATGAAAGTGCCACCATCTACTGTCCATGGGACTTGGGAGACAAATGGGTGGACACATGAATTCAAGAGGTCTGATCCTGGAACTGGTATCAGAGGTGTCCAGCAGACACTTACTGGAACCAAAACATGTGGAGCAATTTTAGTGGAGTGGTAGAATTTTGGTAGCATGGGGTAATTTCATTCTCAGACATTAAATTTAGAAGTGAAAGGGTTAACAGAGCAATTTACAACGGTAAGATGCTAGCATGTAACAGTTGTTTTTTTTATACACATTTTCAGAATGTGACAAATGGGGGTCTTCTGCGATCATAGGGCCAAATATTATCATAGAATGACATGACTTAGCGGTCTGTGGGAATTTCAAAGCTCCTGAGGGCCACAGGCAGCCGTAGATTTTTGCGTTAGGCACACAGTCCATGATGGAACTTCAATCCCGTTTGTAGTGTTTGGTTGCTACTTGTTACACATATTTATTAACGTTCCAGAAATCCTCTGTGCTGCTTAATCTGCTATACCTTGACCAAAAATAACATACCAAGGAGTAAGAAATCGTAAGAAACTTTCTATGTGTGAATGTAACTATGATATATGTAAGTCACTATATTATTAGATCAAAAAATATGTTTATTGGGGAAAACTGTACACTTGGTCCTGTTGGGTGGGCTCTAGCCTGGATACAAGATGAGATACGGTTAGGCATGGAGGCCTACAGGTTCTGTTTGGTATCCTGTGGCACATTTTTTGCTGGGCCTGTAGATCCTGCTCAAGCTGAAGCTGACAGCCAGGCTGGTCCCATAAATGCTTGATTGGCGATAAATATGGAGACCGAGCAGTCAAGGAAGTGTTGTAATCTGGTGGTGACATTCCCTGGAAACCCTTGCTGGGTGGATGAGCATTATCCTGCTGAAAAACACCAGCTGGAAGACCTGCCATGAGAGACAACCCATGTGGCCGAAGGATGTCCTGCACATATCACTGAGCTGTTGAGTCCCTTGTATCGTTACTAGTGGTGACCGACTGTCGTTTCCGAAGGCTCCTCATCACACCAGCAGTTGGGTTACAAATCCTACATGTTAGTAACTACGGGTTAGCATTCACTAATGCTGATTATTATGTGATTAGTATATAGATGTTCTTAGGTGTCTGGTTGCTGTGGGTTAGCGATTACTAATGATGATTTTTGATTGTTTGCTGTGGGTTATAGGTCATATATCCTGGGTATTTCAGTATGTACACGTCCTACTCCTGGACATCTGCCTTCCATGAGGGTGATGTAGAAGGACATTAGTGAATATCACCATTAAAGATGTCTTCACAGGTAGCAGACTTTGCTGCAGAAATTTCTGCGACTGAAAATCAGTTCCATTCATCTGAATGAGGCTGTTTTGGCGACAAGCACATGGATTTCTGCGAGTCTCATTCAGGTGAATGGAACTGTTTTTGTAAGGTGGATTTACACTGCACAATTGACTTGCTGATTATCGGGAACCAATGTTACTACGAACGCTTGTTCTCGATAATAGGCCTGAGTAAATGTGTTGTTGATCACTCGATTAACGAGCAAAACGTTCCATCAGTTGAAAGGATCTTCAATGCACCACAATAAATAATCTTTTCTGGACAGCAGATCAGGCTGTGTGAAGCTCGTCCCCATACAGTGGAGGTCTTTCCTCCATTGACGAGCAGGCAGTTATCGGCATGGAACCGTCCCTTCTCAATAACTGCCCGCTGACATGGCGTGTGTAAATGCGCCTTAAGGCTAGGTTGTGAACTCCCGCAGGGTGTTCCAGCAGAAGAGTTCACCGTTTCCAGCATAGCCAGATAGGACCACACACCACCAGATCCCCTTTGACTATGATTTGACGGGGATCTGGCTGCTTCCGGCATGAGATGGACAAAAAGTCAGGCATGCAGGAGATTTTGTCTGGACGAAAGCAGCCAGATCCCCATGGATCCCACTGTAGTCAATGGGGATCTAGAGGTGCGTGGTCCTATCTGGCTATGCTGGATATGCTGAACTCTGGCAGGTTGTCCCTCTGCCGGAAAACTATAACTATAAAAAAAGTATAACTATAAAAGACATGTGAATATAGTCTAAAGGCTCCTTTACCCTGACTGACCATCGGCCAGATAATTGCTAACAATCGTTTGTAGGAACGCTTGTTGCGATGATTTGCTGATGTAAATGTGCCGTGAAACGCTCATTCATCGGGTAAGATGATGATGATTCTGTATGGGGAAAAGCCATGGCATTGGCGATCACTCCTCACAATACATTGGAGTAGATTTCTCCTTCTTTGAGGAGCGGACATTTGGCGGGAAGGAACACTTCCTTCCTGACAATCGTCTGCTCTATTTAGCTGTGTAAAGGGCCCTTAAGTTGCAAAAAAATGTTTGCAAAAAATTCTCCTGCATGTGAAGGCACTAGAACCAGGAAGACTCCTCCTCTGTAGCACTATTCTCCTGTGAGGGTCACGGAGAGATGCCCCATTCATATGCAGATGGACACTCTTGTAGATAGGGGACCTCACATTGTTCTGCTCCATATGGGGGCTGACTGTAGGTGATGGTCCTGATTACCATCTCAAACACAGATGTTCTCACATTCACCTAACAGTAACTCTCCCGTGACTCTATAAAAAAAAGTATAAAACTCCTGTTGGTTTATTTCTGTTAAGAGATGCAAAATAAGGCACACAACCATATTTATTCCACATCCGATCTGCATTTTTTGCGGATTGATTGCGTCCCATTTATTCCAATGGGACCGCCCAAAATGCATCTGTATGTCCGCATTTCTGTCCTGTTTTGTAGACAAGAATAGGCATTTTTACAATGGGGCCAGCGGAAATTGCAGTATGCAAACGGCTTGTATCCGTATTTTGTGGATCCGCGGACAGCTAGATACATAAGGTCGGGTGAATGAGGCCTAAAAGTCTTGGGCGTATGATACCAATAATGTCAGATAGCGAGCTTTCACAACAACTCAGGTCTCTTCCTCAGGCATAATACAACAGTAATATAACAGTCAGATAACAGCTTTTATGTCTCGTTAGGTTTTAATTTAGAAAATTACAGGCAGATTAAGTCTTTTTTACGGTTGCCTGTGGTGGGGAGTGTAGGGATTCTGCAGGACAATGGGATTAAAGGCCCATGTGGGTGCTAATTAATGAGGGACAAAGGCTTCTTAACGAGGTAGCATGCAGGGATGGGGAACCCTGGGTAGTCACTGGCACAAAGTCACTGATTGTTGCACTGAATCAGGCCTGGAGGAACGTGTGACCTGCTGAGTCCAAGGTGTTCATCATGCCTGGTGTATGAGGGCTGGGGCCACACGTCAGGGAGGTCTTATAGCACTGGGCCCGTGTCCTCCATGGAGAAAACAAAATTACTTATACATCAGAATGCCAGAACGGCCCGGTTTACTGATGCAGTAGTAGAGGTCTACAGGTCACTCAGGATCTGTGGAAAGCTGGGTGGGACCTCCCATGGGTACTCTGGACAGTAGTGGTTGTCACGTAGCCTCTTACAGAGCATGTACTGTGTATGGCTATCCTGTGTGCAAGGGCTGGTCCGTTTCTATGTAAATGAAGCTTTGAATACTGTTCTGCCTACCATTACTCTCTGTTTCCAAGACCTCTGCTTGCTGTCAGTGAATGGGACAATTTATTGTTTTTAAGCGTCCTGTCCTGACCTAGGTCTGGTCGCAGCTGAAGATCTGGTACCGCTCTCGCCAGTGTAGACAATCCTCTGTCACCTGTACAGACTTCAGACTTGTGTGTATTGGATACATTGTAACAAAGTACCAGCTGTGAGAAATATTAGGTCTGTACAGGTTTTCAGTCTTTGGATGCTAAGAATGGTCTCATTCAAAGCCCTTCAAGCTATGCAGCTTGACAGTGGAGGGGATGAGTGTCTCCCTTATATTTTATTAGTTTGACTGACGCGTTTTGAGTGCATATCGCAGCCGTAGGGCGCGGTGTCAGTGTCTGCGGGGACCTCTGACTGTGGGATTGTCAGGGTGAGCTGAGTTTCACACAGGACCCCGGGAGCTGAACATTTGTGGTAATAGGACACAGGAAGTTGCAGGGATTCTTCCCAGCTCCAAAGTCCTGTGAGAGCCGGGATATTTACACAAACACATATGTTTTCTGGAGACATCAGCTATGTGGTGCTCCGCTCGGAGGACCGCTCCTCACCGGATGAACCCCCAACATAAACATCAACTTCATCTAATTTTTTGTAAATTTCTGGTGTGGATTCTTAAAGGAGAATCACTCCTAAAATAATACAAACTGTTCTATGCTAGAAGTTTCCATCGGCTTTTCCATGAGCCTGAGATTCCCAAAATCCTCATAGAGGATTTTAGAGGATAAAAAATACCGACCTATCAAAGTATTTGGAGTATTTGACCTAGTTGTATGGTCTCTCTGTCCTGGGAATTAGTGTCCAAGCTCACAGTCCTGCAGCAAAGAAAATTATTAAAAGTAGCATTCCCCTTTAAATTATTCTGGAGAATACCGATGCTGGCAATAGTCACATCCCCTGCCACCGATTAAATACTTGGATTCAGATCCCTCCTTGAAATCATATGGAGATTCACACTATGTTTCAGACTGTAGAAAACCTGGGTGACCACCTCCATGGAAGCTGTAATGACGTCCACATTGGTTGTCACCAATCAGAAAAAGATGTGACTCAGGAGACTCTTGACCAAAAAGAACAACTTCAAGACGTATTTACTGTGGATTCCCAAATTTCAGGACAAAAGTTTTTTATTTATATGAAAAGCCATAGGGAGACGTTTCATAATGGGTAGAGTTACCCTTTAAGGAGAAGCCATCCTCACATGAGATCAATGTGAAAATAGTGGCGCTGTGCTGTCAGACTAGGCTTACAGTTTACGTATAAGACTAAAACATTTCTCTGACACGTCCAGAAGAATGTGACCCCCAGGCCACAGAACAAACAGGGAATGTTTAGGTTACAGAGGATTCTGGGATGTGACACCCCCCTCTCACCATCTCTTTGTGGGTACAGGCAGAGGTCTTATGCCCTCCATTGTTTTGCCCAGCTCTCTCATTTTGGAGTGGTGTCCTTTTATGTTTTATCCAGCGCAGACTTCTACGGCTTCAGAAATAGCTCTTCAGGACATTGTATTCCCCCTCAGTTTACAGGAGAACGTGCAGAACGTTTCCACTCTCTCGTTATATTTCTTGGATCTGTCAAGTTTTAAGGAGGACTGGAGGAATTCTGGGAAAACTTCTGGTTAAACGGTTATTAGCTGGGCATCATCACAGACGGCTCCAAAACAAGTTGTTACTGAACTTTCCTAGACTTCTTAAGGGATGAGGAACCTTCTGCTTCCATATTCAGGACGAGCTTGATGACAAGCCTTGCAGATGTAATGGAGGACATCAAACAGGGTACTATACTAACTCCGCAGACAGTATCACATACGACAGGCTTAGATATAGCAGCTTAGCAGATAGTGGCACACATGACAGGCTTAGATACAGAAGCTCAGCAGACAGTATTATATGTGAAAGGATTAGAAACATCTGCTCAGCAGACAGTGTCACACGTGATAGGCTAAGGCGCTGTTCACATCTGGGTCACATTGGAAGGGCGCTGTGACACAACCTGACAGACTCCTATATCAGTTTGTTGGAGACCTTTGGTCTGTCATGTAACGGATCCACCATGCTTGAATTGATAACACAGATTACCAGCTTGGATACCTGTTCAGTAGACAGTATCACACATAGACAGGTTTAGATACAGAAGTTGAGCAGGGAACCTCACATATGATAGGCTTAAAGGGGTCGGCTCATCTCAGACAATGGAGGCATATTGCTAGGATATGTCCCCAATGTCCGATGGGTGCGGGTCACACCTCTGGGATCTACAACCTATCTCTAGAACAGAAGAGGGACCCACACCTATTAGACATTGGGGGCATATCCTAGTGATATAACCCCAGTGTATGAGATGGGCCAACCCCTTTAACTATACAGCTCAGCAGACAGTATCATACACGATGGGCTTAGATACACTAGCTTAGTAAACATCACACAGGACAGGCTGAGATATAGCAGCTCAGCAGACAGTATCATACAAGATAGGCTTAGATACACTAGGTTAGTAAACATCAGATAGGACTAGCTTAGATATAGCAGCTCGGTAGACAGTATCATACATGAAGGGCTTAGATATGCTAGGTTAGTAAACATCACACAGGACAGGCTTATATATAGCAACTCAGCTGAGCAGACAGTGTCATACATGATGGGCTTAGATACACTAGCTTAGAAAAACATCACACAGGACATGCTTAGATATAGGAGCTCAGCAATGTAATACATGTTGGGCTTAGATACACTAGCTTAGTAAACATCACACAGGACAGGCTGAGATATAGCAGCTCAGCAGACAGTATCATACAAGATAGGCTTAGATACACTAGCTTAGTAAACATCACACAGGACAGGCTTAGATATAGCAGCTCAGCAGACAGTATCATACATGATGGGCTTAGATACACTAGGTTTGTAAACATCACACAGGATAGGCTTAGATATAGCAGCTCAGCAGTGTAATATATGATGGGCTTAGATACACTAGCTTAGTAAACATCACACAGGACAGGCTTAGATATAGCAGCTCAGCAGACAGCGTAATATACGATGGGCTTAGATACACTAGCTTAGTAAACATCACACAGGACAGGCTTAGATATAGCAGCTCAGCAGACAGTGTAATATATGATGGGCTTAGATACATTAGCTTAGTAAACATCACACAGGACAGGCTTAGATATAGCAGCTCAGCAGACAGTATCATACATGCTGGGCTTAGATACACTAGCTTAGTAAACATCACACAGGACAGGCTTAGATATAGCAGCTCAGCAGACAGTGTAATATATGATGGGCTTAGATACATTAGCTTAGTAAACATCACACAGGACAGGCTTAGATATAGCAGCTCAGCAGACAGTGTCACAAAACTGGCTTAGTCACAGTGGCTCAGAACAGTATCCTCCTTCGTAGGCTTAGATACACAGGCCCACATCTTGTAGTGTGGGTTTTGGCAGAGTGTCAGGGCACTGATAACATTGGTGGCACTGTTGTTGTGTGTATGTGACAGCTGCGGCCGCAGGACCTGTACTGTGGCCTCTATGAAAGGCTCATTGTTCTCCCGGGGATGCACACCGTATGTTATCAGCTGAGCTGACATCTTCGTGTCCCTTTAAACCAGCTGCTTCTTCCAGCAAATGCTCAGGATATAAATACTCAGGTCTCCAGTTACCTTCCGTATGGCTGAAAACAACTTTCATTTTATTTTTTCTTTTGGTGACGGGAAGATGTCAACTGCCCAAATAGGAAATTATGAGCAGACTTATAAAAGGCAGCAGAAAACTTTCCCCAACCTCGGCTTTGACAAATTTGATTCCCCAAATTAGTTCCTGCAGTAAATGCACAGGGCACCCAATAAACAGAACGCGCCAAACTGTTAGAGGAAAAGGAGCTGAGCGGCGGTTCAAACAGCATTTTGGGATTGCTAATTAGGTAATTTAGGAACCGCAGTATCTCATTTTCTAATAAAAGGCCCACCTGCTTGTTGATGCTGACCACATTCACTATACAGTGGAGAAGCCTCTTGCGGTATGTTTAACATATTTTATCACATGTATCACTATTTGAATTTAAAGGGGTTTGCCGAGATATTTTAACTGGTGATCTATCCTCAGGATAGGTCATCAGTGTCTGATTGGTGGGGATCCGACACCCGGGACCCCTGCTGATCTGCTCTTTGAGACGGCACAGATGCTTGCAATAGTGCCACGGCTTTCCCTAGGCCATATCATGTCATGTTCATCGGTCCCATGGCCTAGTCCAGTGATGGCTAACCTCCGGCTCTCCAGCTGTGGTGAAACTACGACTCCCAGCATGCTTCAGTCCGTTCTGTGGAGTTTTAAGAACAGCCAAGCAAGTGTGCATCTTGGTAGTTGTAGTTTTTCCACAGCTGGAGTGCCGGAGGTCAGCCATCACAGGCCTTGGCACTGAAGTGAATGGCGCTGAACTGTGATACCAAGCACAGCCGCTATCAAATGGACAGAGCTGACGAGAGAGAAGGCCGCAGCGCTACTACAAGCCATCTCAAACAGCTGATTGATGGAAGTCCTGAGTGTTGGACCTCCACCAATCAGATACTTATGGACCTATCCACTGGATAGGTCATCAAATAAAATATCTTGGGAAAACCCCTTTAATCTGAATGAAGAACTATGAAAATTCACAAAAATTCAAAGAATAGTCCATAAACTATCATGGACTATCTAGTGGTATAAAAACATTGAACTTCACAGCAGACTGTAAAATGACACTGCCTCTTATCTATTGTGCTGGCCTCTAGTGGACAATATAAAAATTGCAGAATGTAATCATTTATTTACAGTTAGTACTATGACTTTATTTGGCAGAAAATGTTGTGGTCTTCTGCAAATGAAAAGAAGGGGGTAAAAAGTTTCCAATAATTGTTATTTTTATTATTTATCCCAGCACAGCACCCTCTGTGGACAGAAGTTGTCATTGCAGAAGGTTGCAATTTAAAATGATTTCTGCAATGACCTTTGAGATAGCTTTTTGCTCCATGGAACAGGGATTCTGTTAACAATTATTTATTTCTTCAGTGTATGGAGCCGATTTCAGTAGGATGTTCACGGGTTCACAGATTGTAGGTCTGCTTTAGTTTATCATACTCTTTGGTCATGGAATGCTTGGTTGGGGTCTTCCTATATTAATAACATAAGTCCTTATCTTTGTGGTTTATACTGGTCTTCCTGCAGTGAGCTGTAATATGTTTCTGCAGTGGTTGTGTAAATGATTATAGAACCTACCTTACAAAGAAGGGGGAAGCGTTAGGGTGTGGATGGTAGTGAGCCTTGTAAGAGAGATGTGAGTTTTCATTATTCTCTGTGTGATCCATACAGACTGTAACACCTATGAAGACATGATGAGTTTACTTTGCACAACACAGTCTATGCACAAACAACTCTAATACTAGATTACTGACCCCAAATACAAGAATATAACCATTATAATAATTATAACCATTATGTCCTCTATGTAGAATCATATAATTACTATAACACTGCTCCATGTACAAGAATATAACTACTATAATACTGCCTTCCATGTAGAAGCGTATAACTACTATAACACTACCCCTATATATAACAATATAACTATAATACTGTCCCTTATGTACCAAAATAGATCTACTATAATACTGTCTCCTATGTACAAGAATATAACTACTTAATACTAAGTACCAGATTTATACCAGAATAGAACTACTATAATACTGCTCCCTATGTACAAGAATATAACTACTATAATACTGCCTCTATGTACAAGAATATAACTACTATAATACTGCTTCCTATGTACAGGAATAAAGCTACTATAATACTGCCCCTATGTCAAAGAACATAACTACTATAATACTGCTTCCTATGTACAGGAATAAAGCTACTATAATACTGCTCCTATGTCAAAGAACATAACTACTATAATACTGCCTCCTATGTACAAGAATATAACTACTATAATTACTATAATACTGTCCCTATGTAGAAGAATGTAACTACTATAGTACTGTCCCCTAAGCACACAAATAAGTAGTATAATACTGCAATAAAACTAAACTAGCATTGACTGGGAAACTCCAGGGTACAGACTGTGCAGGGAGCAAAAAATCACAGTAGAACAAGATGCTCCAGATGTTAATGAAATGAATCCTTTACTGCTTCACATTAAAGTCCAGGTAGACAGACTCACAAAACAAAAGAGAAAGGAGTCATTTCAAACGCTCTTCAGATGTTTTACGCACCCTTAATCATGGCTTAATCAAGATCAATGATTAAGAGTGCTTAACGCATGTGAAACGCGTTGGAGGTGACTCCTATTGAATGTGTTCATCCATCTGGATTTTAATCTGAAGCAATAAAGGATTGAGTCTGATGCTTGGAGCATCTTGTTATTCTAGCCCAATACTGCCCCCTACTATATATATAAAAATATACAGTAGCTACTATAATATTACCCCCTATGCACAAAAATATAACTACTATAACACTGCCTGTTTAGATAAGAAAATGAATATGAATTATGGACATTAATGCATCAGAAGTTTCCATGTCCACTGAGGTTTAAAGTGAACCATACATGAGAACCAATAGTAGCCTGAAGGGGACTGACCACACGTACAGGATTATAATATAGTATGCCCTCATCTCCATGTCATCTTTGTGTTTTAGAACATGTTGGCCAAAGCACTGTATGACAACAAGGCAGAATGCTCTGATGAGCTGGCCTTCCGAAAGGGTGACATCCTGACCGTGCTGGATCAGAATATCTTTGGCAGCGAGGGCTGGTGGAGGTGCTATCTACATGGACGTCAGGGTCTTGCTCCAGCCAACCGACTGCAACTGTTCACCATAACCCAGAATGATTCCCCGTTGATGCAGTCCAACTATAACTCCCTGGGCAGGCAACAGTCTTCACAGAACATCTACCAAGTACCTTCTGCACCCAAAACCGAAGCTGGATCCATGTACGAGAGGATGGAAAACCTATATGTTACCCCAGCAACACAGAAGCCAGTATCTGGAGACATCTACCAGACTCCCGTCTGTTCTCCTGCTCAAGTCTTCTACGAAAAGACTAACAGCTCTTCCAGCCAGGTAAATAATCATCAAAAAAAAAGGAGAAAGAGAATCTCCTGTCTTTCCCCAGGCTGTCTACACTGGCACCAGATTTATCACAGGAGCTCAGAGTGGATGATAAATCTGACACAAGGATAGACACCTTTCACTGATTCTATGACAACTATTGATTGGCTTACTTTGAGACAATTTTTAAAACACTAGAATTGTGGCACAAAATGTTGCATCTTAAGCTCCAACCCTTTCTGCTAAGCCCCATCCCTTGTCTGGCATATCGGAAAAAGTGTAAAAACACAAATGGGGTCATATATCAAACTAAGTAGAACTGGCTTAGTTACCCATAGCAACCAGATTCCACCTTTCATTTTCCAAAGGAGCTGTCAAAAATGAAAGGTGGAATCTGATTGGTTGCTATAGGCAACAAGCCAGTTCTACTTTACACCAGTTTGATAAATCACGCCATGTGTCAAACTGCACCAATGTTCTAGACAAATTTGTGGCGCAGACATCTGCATCAAGGAGTCTTCAGTTTCTTGAAGTTCAGGAGTCCCCTTCTTTTTATTCAGCCTTTGTATCTTTTCTGGAAATTTGGACAACCAATAAGCCCACCCTATAAATTTGTCTAAACCCATACTCAAAAGGGCAGTGCCACTTGTTTTTTTTTTAAGAAATGAAATATTTTGGGGCAAATGGTGCAATCATTCAATCTCTTTCCATCCATGTTAAGGAGATTTTTAAAATGGTTTCGGTCACATGGCATAGGCACAGCTCAGCCCCACTGCGATACCAAGCACATCAACTATTAAATGCATAGTGTTGTGCTTGGTAAGCTGCGACAGGGCCACAGGAGCTCTGGTGAGCACTGCAGATTCCTCAAACAGCTAATAGTAAGTCACATGTGGGGTCTTTAAAGCTGCCAGGTGCCTGCTGATTCACAGAGCAGAAACCAGGGGCTAATGTCGGCGACCGGCAAAAATGGCGATCGCACACATTTAACCCCTCAGATGCTATGGTCAAAAGTGACCATGTCATCTGAGTGCTCAAAACTCGGAAGTGTTGTGCTTCTGGGTCTGGAATGGCTCCCCAACATGGTGATCAGGTGAGCCATTCATGATCTGTGAATGGCCAGAGCCTGTGAAGGCTCTGATGCCTTTTACAGGTACAATCCAATGTAGGCCTGAAGGTGGCAGCACTGCATTGGAATATACCGATCTATGTCTATTGTAACAGATAAAATCTGCACTACTTTATACAAATTGCATCGCAATGATTGCATGTTATAGTAATCTAGGGTGACTTAAAAAATAAATAAAAGTTTTTAAAATAAAAAATTGAAAACATATAAAAGTCCAAATGACCCCCCTTTTCCCAAAATGAAAGTAAAACTAAAAAAAACAATAAAAAAAACATCATAAGCATCGCAGTGTCTGAAAATGTAAATGTAATATGAAAATATCCCATACAGTGAACAGTGTAACTGAAATAAAATTCAATATGGCCAATTTGCCATTTCTTCATTACTTTACCTCTCCAAAAAACTGAATAAAAAATGATTAAAAGTAATACACACCCCAAAGTACATAAAAAATGAGCACTCACACAGGGTCAAAATATGGAGATAAAAAGAAAAAGTTATTTTTTTCCAAAGTTTTAATTTTTTTTCACTATTGAAATACAATAAAAACTATACGCATGTAGTATCGTTGAAATCGTACTGATATGGAAAATTAAGAGCAATGGGTCAGTTTTACTGTATAGTGAACTTCCTAAAAACACAACCCATAAGACTGTATCGGAATTGTGTGGAATTTTTTTCCAATTCCACCATTTGGATTTTTTGCCATTAGAAAGTATAACTTGTCCCACAAAAAAACAGGCCCTCATACTGAAAAAAATAAAAAAAAAAGTTATGGTTCCAAGAATGCTGGGAGTAAAAAACAAAAACACAAAAATTGAAAATCGCAGTGGGTAGAAGGGGTTAAAAACCCGTTGAACTCCTTTAATATAGATTCTTCAACTTTCTTGATTTGAAAAAAAAAAAGAAACATACAATCTTCAGTTTCAGATTTCCAGTACTAAAAATCTGCTACAACACATATGTGTGAATTGTGCAATATCCTACGAGTGTGCAGAGTGGGGGATGGAAAAAAATATTTGAAAAGTGAGAAGTTGTATGTAAGGAAGGGGAATAAGGGCACTGTATCTCTTTTTTAGACATTTTAGTCAAAAATATATGATTTTACAAAATACTAAATTCTGCCACCTTCATTGTTTTGCAAAACTTAAAAAAAAAAGTTTTCAAAATTTCTTTACCCTAAAACTTCAAATTACCCCCGGCCAATCAGCAGAACATTAACAGTGGTTACATGGGTAGAACTCGCTCATCCTTATGTCATGACCATTTTGAGGAAGTAGTTTTACCACTTTACAGAGGTGTATCCACTTTTCAAAAATAGTGCCCCCTTTTGATCACTACATCATGAAAAATTACTGAGATTTCTGGGGTCACCTTATGCTGACCTGAATCCTAAAAAAAATAATGATTCCGAGTTAAAATTTAGGATTTTTCAAGGGAAGTCAGATAAACAGGCACTCTGGACCAGAAGGTGGTGGGGTAAAGGAATCATACTGCATCCTGTATTTTTAAAGACAATGAAGTGTTCTTCAAATTCAGAAAATGAGAAAAAGATGCAGTGCTGGGCGTAAACACAGATCTCGGAGTTCTCTTTTTCTACTTTACCCTCTGGGATATTGTGCAACACAAATGTTTAAGCTCTCAACATATTCAGCTGTTGCCAGCAGCTGGGTGATGTCCCCGGCACAGCCAAAGAGAGGACAGTATGCAGAGCATTCTGCGTCATAGGCTGCATGTCCACCACGCATTCTCAGGATTGTCGCTTTTTCTGTCAGTCAGCAAAATGTGTTATTTATAGATGTCTCCTGTGTTTTTTTTTCTCTATGCAAAGACTACTGGTTTAACCCTTTACAAAACAGCACAGAAACGTGAAGCTGTGTGTTATATAACAGTAAAATTACTGTGGACACAGTGGAATTCCATAACTCTCTGGCCCTCTGCAGGGTTTCTCAGAATGGTGGCCTCTGGTAGTCCATATCCTGAGACAGGCAAATACATTCAGAAGCTTGATCACTGTAGCTCCTGTAGTTTTCAGTGTTTCTAGGTCATCCCCCACCATCACCACCAATGGAAATGTACCAGTTTGCTCCAAATATGCAGATATAGATGAAATGCTCTTGATTTAAACAGTTAAGTTCCACTTCAATGTCTAATCCAAAGATGGCCATTAGTGGCACAACCTAATGGCTTGATATGACCTTATGGACCATAATTAAGTCTGTAGTTTTTGCAAGGAGACTTGGTCACATGGTTTTACACCATACTTAGATATTACATGTTATATTTGAAAAGACATTTCTATGTTATCTCTTCTACAGCATCTCTTCACCCTCCCAAGGGCATCACGGGCTTCAAATGCCTCCAGCATACCCCATCCAGATGTCTACGACATCCCACCTTCCAAGCTGAATGTTCCAGTTGTTTCCCAGGTATGTTTCTTTCCTCTCCAAAGTAAAATGTTCATCAGACAATATCTACACCACACTCCACACCAATATATTTTTGAAGAATTTACTTGTAAAAGCACGAACACCTTAAGATTCTCTTAAATGTTTATTCATTTTTAGCGTGGTACTACACCATCTCCAGTGAATGGACGTTCTCCATTTCTCACCTCGTCTGAGCAGCAAATCTATGATATCCCATCCAGTCCAGACACTCCAGGAAGAAGCAAAGTCAAGACTCCTAAAGCTTCTAATGTAAGTGTGGTATCTACAATCTATGCAAAACTTCCCACCTACTGAGGGTTCATCACATGTATACATAGCATTGTCTCCATGACTTGTCCATCTTTGTTGCAATGCACCCAGCATAATTTTTAAAACTTATCATGACACCAGTGCTGCACAACTCCTGCATCAAACTTTTTGGGGTTATTTTATATTGATCTTTATTTAAAGGGAACCTGTCAGCTCTGAAACACCCTCCAAACTAGAGTAAGCGGTGTATAGTGTAAGTGACATCAAGTCCGGTTATGTAATTTTTGTCTTCATACTCGCTTGCATTCTGATGTTGTGCTCCCACAAACTAGCAGTAAAATGCACTCAGTGGACTCCGGTGCTCACTATCATAATGGAGAGGACTCAAAGAAGAGTCCGCTCAATGTATTTTACTGCCGGTTTGTGGGAGCACAGCGTCGGAATGGAAGTGAGTATGAAGATAAAACTTACATAATCGGACTCAGCATCACTTACACTATATACCGCTTACTCTAGATTAGGGGGTGTTTCGGAGCTGACAGGTTCCCTTTAAGTTCTTGTTGCCTGGCCACTAAATGAATTAAACTGGCTCCTAGATGAGTCAAACCTGTTCTCAGCAATTTTGTCCATAACTGCTGCTCCCAAGTATTTTGTTCATAAAATTGTCAGAATCAGAGGGAAGGCTACATAACTTGTATGTTTAGGACAGTTACTGTCCATGGTGAATATAATTTTGACATGAAAGCTAACATAAGTTTCACTTTACTTTCACTCTCTGTTCTATCTCATATAATCATTACTTCATACCTATTACAGGTGTATGACATCCCCCCAACTGGTACCTTGGCTCACCAGAAGAGTAGAAGTGAAACTCCACCTGTGAGTCCTCAATACAACACTTTACCAAACCCCCGGAAGTCAGATTGGATCTACGACATCCCATTATCCCCAGAGAGAAATCTTTTAAAAGGTGGCTGTAGAAAGATCTCTATAGACAGAGGCATGGTGTATGATGTTCCTCCGATGCGGTATGGACCAGTCCATTCCAACTGTGCTTCAAGTCAAATATATGATATTCCACCACAGCAAAGTAAACCATCACCAACAGCTAATCAAAGTCTCTACGATGTCCCACCATCCCGAGATATTCCTGTTCCACATCAAAATGGAAGTTTAAGGAAAGGCTCATCTACTTTCGGGGTACAAAGGTTGGATCATGTAGATTCCAAGGAAAATGTTTATGATATCCCAAGAGGTTCATCTGCTGGGTCTCCACCAAAGTCTGAGATAAGTAGCCTATCATGCAATGAGAGGATATATGATGTTCCTCCACCACTCCCAAGGAATCCCAAACCTTCCCTACATAAACCTGACCAAGATAGGTTGTCTGTGTCCAGCTCAGAAAGTCGAACCAGCACTTTGTCGACTTCATCCAATGCTTCTAGTGAGTCCTTTATGTTGTCAGTTCCAGATGAGAACACCACTCAAGTTACTCTAGAACCAGACGTGGCCATCAAGAAGATTACTGAACTTCAAGAATGGGTGTCTAGCTCCATAGCGAGCCTTATGATTTTTGTTAGTAGCAAATGGAGGCTCCAAGAAAACATGGAGGCCAATCTGGAGGACATTCACAGAGCAGTAGACAGCATTGTCTCATCATTAGAACAGTTCATAGGCTTTGCCCAGAGCATCAAGGTCAATGCTTCTCACTTAACGGACACAAACATCCAAATGAGGATTAATAACCAACTACAAACCCTTACAGACTCCTTCCAGACCCTCTCTCAAAATCAGGAAGCTATAAATCTTTGCAACTGGTCTTTGCAGGCTTTGGTCATTAACAAGTCTCATTCAACACCTGACGACCTTGACCAGTTTGTCATGGTGGCCAGGACAATTCCAGATGACATCAAGCGGTTTGTGTCTATTATCATAGCAAATGGAAAACTTTTATTCAAAAAGCCTGAAAATGAGAAGAAGCAGAAACCTGTGAAGGAACAACCGGTGAGCCGAAAGCCACAAGTCCCCCTCCGCAAAGAAACCCATGTCCTTCGGGAATCATGTGTTAATAAGGCCATTGAGAAACACAAGGATGAAAAACATCAGCTCTCCAGACAGAAAGCTGTGGAAGATAATGGATATGTTTACCTTCAGGTAAAACCCCTTTACATTTTATTAATTTCCATTATAAGTCTGAGAGGTACTATTTCCTTATGGAGGCATAAGGAGTCTTGCAATGCTCCTCTGGGGAAAGGATATGCAAATTTGCTCTTTCAAAAAAAAAAAAAAAAAGGTGTGTTTCTAGCAAGTACCCCTCAGATGTCCGACAAAGTCTCCTCACCCAGTAAAACCAGTAATCTGCTCTCCTCTGACTAATTAAGGCCAATCACCCTGAAACAGCTGTCTCCAGATGAATTGGTTTGGCTATAATCAGAAATTATGTTTCAAGGCCTGTTAAAAAGAAATTGACTTATAGGACAGCTGCCTTCCAACAGGTGGTGCTAGAGGCACAGCTTTCTATTTTTGTTTAAAGAGTACTCATTAGCATACCATTGTAACTCTAATGTCACTGGTTCCTAGTGAAGAAATCGGCTGTATTTTGAGGCATAAGGAAAAAGGGGTTCTTCCGTTCAGAGTTAAAGGAGTTGTCCAGGATTAGAAAAAGATGGCTGCTTTCTTCTAGAAACAGTTCCACAGCTGTCCACAGATGGTGTGCAGTATTGTAGTGCAGCCTTATTCATTTCAATGGAGCTGAGCTGCAATATCTGATACAACCTGTGGACAGATGTGATGCTGTGTCTTTCTGGAAGAATGTAGCCATGTTTTTTTTAACCTAGTACCACACATTTTCAAAAAGAAGTTGACACAGCGATCAATTGATTTCCATGGCTCTGACTTTTCTAATCTACAGTCATGGTCAAAAGTTTTGAGAATGACACAAATATTATATTTTCACATGATGTGCCGCCCTCTGGTTTTTATGTGTGTTTGTCAGATGTTTTTATCACATACAGAAATATAATTGCAATCATATTATGAGTAACAAAAGCTTATATTGACAGTTAGAATGAGTTAATGCAGCAAGTCAATATTTGCAGTGTTGACCCTTCTTCTTCAGGACCTCTGCAATTCTCCCTGGCATGCTCTCAATCAACTTCTGGACCAAAGCCTGACTGATAGCAGTCCATTCTTGCACAATCAATGCTTGCATTTTGTCAGAATTTGTAGGTTTTTGTTTGTCCACCCGTCTCTTGATGATTGACCACAAGTTCTCAATGGGATTAAGATCTGGGGAGTTTCCAGGCCATGGACCCAAAATCTCTATGTTTTGTTCCCTGAGTCATTTAGTTATCACCTTTGCTTTATGGCAAGGTGCTCCATCATGCTGGAAAAGGCATTGTTGATCGCCAAACTGCTCTTGGACGGTTGGGAGAAGTTGCTCTCGGAGGACATTCTGGTACCATTCTTTATTCATGGCTGTGTTTTTAGGCAAGACTGTGAGAGAGCCGATTCCCTTGGCTGAGAAGCAACCCCACACATGAATGGTTTCAGGATGCTTTACAGTTGGCATGAGACAAGACTGGTGGTAGCGCTCACCTCGTCTTCTCCGAATAAGCTGTTTTCCAGATGTCCCAAACAATCGAAAAGGGGATTCATCAGAGAAAATGACTTTACCCCAGTCCTCAGCAGTCCACTCCCTGTACCTTTTGCAGAATATCAGTCTGTCCCTGATGTTTTTTCTGGAGAGAAGTGGCTTCTTTGCTGCCCTCCTTGAGACCAGGCCTTGCTCCAAGAGTCTCCGCCTCACAGTGCGTGCAGATGCACTCACACCTGCCTGCTGCCATTCCTGAGCAAGCTCTGCACTGCTGGTAGCCCGATCCCGCAGCTGAAACACTTTTAAGAGATGGTCCTGGCGCTTGCTGGTCTTTCTTGGGCGCCCTGGAGCCTTTTTGGCAACAATGGAACCTCTCTCCTTGGAGTTCTTGATGATGCGATAGATTGTTGACTGAGGTGCAATCTTTCTAGCTGCGATACTCTTCCCTGTTAGGCTATTTTTGTGCAGTGCAATGATGACTGCATGTGTTTCTTTAGAGATAACCATGGTTAACAGAAGAGAAACAATGATGCCAAGCACCAGCCTCCTTTTAAAGTGTCCAGTGGTGTCATTCTTACTTAATCATGACAGACTGATCTCCAGCCCTGTCCTCATCAACACCCACACCTATGTTAATGGAGCAATCACTGAAACGATGTTAGCTGGTCCTTTTAAGGCAGGGCTGCAATGATGTTGAAATGTGTTTTGGGGGATAAAGTTCATTTTCTAGGCAAATATTGACTTTGCAAGTAATTGCTGTTAAGCTGATCACTCTTTATAACATTCTGGAGTATATGCAAATTGCCATTATAAAAACTGAAGCAGTAGACTTTGTAAAAATTAATATTTGTATCATTCTCAAAACTTTTGGCCATGACTGTACAGTGATCAATTATCCTCGCTGGGTAAAATCTCAACCAGCCACATTAAGGCTACTTTCCCATCTGTGTTTTGCCGTATCTGTCATGGATAAGCAAAGACGGTTCCATCATATTACAACCGTCTGCATCTGTTATGAACGGATCCAGTTGGATTATCTCTAAAGTAGCCATGGCGGATCCGTCTCTAAAACTATTGTAAGTCAATGGGGGACAGATCAGTTTTCTTTTGTTTCCATCATAGGATCTCAATAATGTGGGAAAAACGCTTCCATTTTGTCTCCATTCATTGTCAATGGGGACAAAACTGAACTGAATGCATTCCGTTTGGTTGCGTCCCCATCGTGGACAGAATAACGCTGCATGCAGCGTTTGTCTGTCCGCGATGTGGTGCGGAGCAAGACAGACCCGTCCTGACTCACAATGGGGACTAACCCATTTTCTCTGACACAAAAGAAAACGGATCCGTCCCCCATTGACTTTTGATGGAGTTCATGATGGATCCGTCTTGGCTATGTTAAAGATAATACAATCAGATCCGTTCATAACAGATGCAACGGAAGAGTTTTTACTGAACCCTGCTGGATCCAGCAAATATAAGAAAAGAGAAAAGAGGTTCAGTGGGGCACCAAAAGATGGAAGGAGGAGGGTTGCAACCCTATCGTGACACCAGTGGAAGGCAGTGGAGAGCCCAATTGACCCCAATTGGAGGGCAGTGTAAAACACTGAAGAACCCCAATAACAGGGAAAATTAATATATAAAAGGACTGGGAACAGCTGAATAGCACCAAACCAAGAAGAGTAGTGATAAAGCGTAGTGTGATCATGGAATACACAAAGGGATCAGTTTATAGTAAATAACTCAATAAAATCATTGGATAGTATTACCCCCCAAATATAAAAATCCACAATATATAAGGGTCACACATCTTGGGTGTTACTCACTTCACCAGGGAGGGACACTCCCTCCCTCGCCAAGATCACCTGTAGATTGGGGAGTCCCTCTCATAGATGACCTGGTGGACTTCCAAGGTAGAAACAAGGTGACTTTTATATGAAGAAGAGCTCAACGCATTTCGGGTGATCATAAACCCCTTCCTCATAAGCACAACATATGGTCTAAAACATATACATACTCACAGTATTATATAGTGTAGAAGTATTGGCGATTCCTCGGAGTGGAGCGTCATCTCCGGTCATATGACCTTAGAAACCAGAATACTGATCAAAGTTCAAATATAGTTTAAAAGTATATATAAATAGTTAAAATTGGCAAAATGCTATCAATAGAACTGTGATCTATGGGTGTGATCTAAGTATATTAACATTTTAGGAGAATTCTGCTTCTGGCCTTAAGTAAACAGAAGGGAGAGGTGGAGCCTGTTGAGCTGGTACCAGCTTTTTCTTATGTCTGAGGTGGTCACACGCACTCAGTTTAAATCTTCAACTGTCACCAGCCCTATCTTCTGTCAGAAGCTGTGACAGTTACAGGGAAAGAGCTGCAGCAGTAAGGACACACCCCTGTGCTGCCAGCCTAAAATAAATCTAGCAGAACAATTGGAGCAATGAATTAGAAGATCTCTAGTTTCATGTGAGGTACAGGGTATTGTGTATAGGTACACAAATGGCGTTATCCAATTCCATCCATGGTCACAGAGATCGGCTTTTAGGGATCAACTGAAGAAGGCACATTAGAAAACACTGTAATGATTTTTTTCTTATTTCACAGAAAAAAGAGGATTTTGAGAAAACGCAAAGCTTATCTCCAATTCAGCAGCTAGAAAACAAGACAAGTCCTATAGAAAAGGTAAAGACCTGCTTCTTCTGATATTATCACAATAAAGGCTCCTTGTCCAAAAGTGAACCAAGGGTCAAGTGTTATCTTTCAAAAGATTTGGCAAATTTTTGCAGTTTCCTTAAATGAAATGTCAGTATGAGTCATGTAACATGGGTGACAGCAACTGTATAGAAATAGCTTGTACCATTGATTCCCTCAAACACAATTCTACATAAAGCTCTATATAGGAGGCTAAGATGACATGAGAATAGGATATCATTCATGCATTAATATTTTGATATAAGCAATTTTTCTCTGAATATATGATCTTGACCATGTTCCATTTCATTTTAGAGGAAAGGATGGCTGAGACCTGATTCCAGGATATCTTCAAGAAATGACCCTGAAAAGAAAAGTGATGCAGGCCTCTTAAATGTAAGTGTAGATTACATGTATAGCTCATCTCAGTGGTCCCCCAATGTCAGTCTATTTTCCATGGCTAGCATTTCAGTAGAGATGCTGTGGTTATTATAAAAAAAGCAAATATGGATGGAAGTATTAGCTTACAGAACATTAATTCCTTTTTTTTCATTTTGTACCTTCAGGAGCCAATTGTTCTCACAACCAAACCAGAAGCCCCTAGGTCAACAGCTCCAGTCAAGAAGATCGCACTTTCCGAGCACTGCTACCTTTACTTTGGTGCTCTCCAGAAGGCAATACGTGTTTTTGAAGACAGTATCAGCAAAAACGAGACACCTGAAGTCTTCATCACCCATGGAAAACTGATCATTATGGTCGGACAGAAACTGGTGGACCTTCTCTGCCAAGACGTCAAGGCCAATGAAGCCCGCAATGACATTCTACTCAAGAGCAGCGAGCTCTGCAGTCTACTCAAGAACTTGGCCATGGCAACCAAGACGGCTGCCATTCAGTACCCAAACACAGCCACCATGCAAGAACTTCACTGTAGGACAAAGGAGCTCTTCAACTATACGCAGTTATTCCGGGCAATGGTGGAATGATGGTGGAAACAGTCAAGGAGATACAAAATGGATTGTTATAAACTATAAATAATATTCACCCAAAGCAAGGATACTCATGAAGCAAAAACTGATGAAGAACCTTTTGCTGTCATTAAATATGGCGTCTCTTCACCATCTAATCCTGTGATAATAGTCAACTGCATGAAGTCTACTTGGAGTAAAGAAATCAAACTGGCACAGTCCTTATGGCATTGGTTCATGGTATCACATCTTACCCCCAACCAAAGATACTTTTGCTGGTCCACTCTTGTTTCCTAATGGTGAGGTGCTTTTAGAGAGCAGATTCATACCACTCATAGGGCGGTTATGCTGGGGCCAACTTAAGCAGTGCCCCCTCTTTATATGCCTCATAACTTTTGCATGAGATGTGGCTATGGCACACTTGTCCTTGATCATAGAACATGTAGGCCTTTCCTCTGCCTATTCCTTTTTAATAAAGCCTATCAGGGAATATGAAAATAAGGAGGACGGTCCATATACAAGAGGCTATCAATTATACAAAACTGTATACTATTACATCAAAACCTAACAACATTTTTTTTTAAACTTCTTTTTATTGGTAAAACCTAACAACATTTAATATAATTCTGTGACTTGAGCCATCAATGTGAACTTTGATGTAGAAGTGGAAGAATATTCAGTGAAACCATTGACAACCTCTGAGTCACATGCAGCCTTTTCCTAATGAAGGTTGTAGTCCTTGGACAGATGACTAGTTCCCATATACACAACAGTCTTTCTATCTATTAGGATCCACAGATGTGTCCCATACCTGCCCCAAAGCTATGAGCCGGACACGGAGGTCAGAGTACACCCTTGTAATGTAAATGTATTTTGAAATGGAAATTTGTACAGACTCTTTTATGTGTATTTTGACAAAATTTGTATTTAATATAAAAAAAAACTATATTTAAAAAATGGTTTCTCTTCATCTGTGATTTCTTATGTACTTTTATTCACAAACCAACTGAGGAGGAAGGTGGGGGAGTAAGGGTAGATTCAGATGGACTTCTTTGAAGGAGGTTTTGAGACTGATTTTCCTGCAGGCTTTCAAAGCCAGAAGCAGAATCCAAAGGAATTGAAAAAATAAAGGAAAGACTTATACTTCTCCTTCCTGCTGGATCCACTTCTGGCCTTGGTCACAGTGCTATTCTGCGCAGACGCAGTGAGGAAGCCCGGAACCGGCGAGCTTCCTTTACTCACTGCGCCTGCGCTGAACACTGAATGGGACGGCAAAGGTGCGACACTGACACCGAACGCTGGCCTGGCCTGTCAATCAGGAAGATGAGGGCGTTGTTTGAGGTGGGCAAACGGAGCCTCTAGGAGCAGGGGCAACGCCCCCCCTGCTCCTAGAGGCTAATTAGCATATTATAAACGTTTAAATTAAACAAAAACGGGGGCAGTGAGGAGAAAATAAATTACATAGTTAGCATCAGGTGACATTCGCACATTAATAATGTCATCCTGTTAATAGGGAAAAAAGTAGTGACAGAAACCCTTTAATTGGGTGTTAAATGATCAAAGCTTAATTTAAACCACATTCCCATATTAAAAATGGCACACCCCGACTCACGAAGAGTCATTCTCCAGCCATAAGGAGTAGAAAACCCCCTGTGGAGGAAACCTCTAGGGAACCATGGCTGGAGGAGTGCCCTTTACTTGGGCTTAGAAGGTAATGCAAACATGAAACTCAGATTTACAATAAAGGAGGCGATGCTGATCTGGTTGGCAAGGTATACTGTATGTTCCTTTCCGCTCACTGAGGGACGGGCTTCCCTGCTAGAACCTCCGAATTTCATCAAGGTATGGTAGACATGTGTGAGGAGTCAAGCTCAAGGTCATCAAATATGGCACTGAATGTGTCCTTTCTTTATAGGAAATCTTCTCTTATGACATAGACTATGTAGTTATGATGTGTTTGTGATGTCATGGTGACTACAGATGTTTATGACTTTTGCAGCCATCATTCACTATGAAGTCGTCCACAATTTTCTAAAGTGTTAACCCTTCAATGATTGTCAAAGTGCCTTAATAGAGACGCAATTAACCCCTTCCCAACTACATCATGCAAAGAGACGGTAGTTTGCAGAAGGCCAGTTTGCATAACTGCCGAGTATTTTCTGTCCCCCTTCCCCTGAAGATTGCAAGGTTCCTGCATTGGGAGATGCAGGTTTGGCTGTAATTAACAGCCACGGGGCCAAAACTGGGCACATCGACCAGTGGGTCCAATTACCCCCTTCCAGGCCACACCATGTAAATAACAGATTAATGACATGGACTCTGTGCCTGCAGTGCATTCATTTTACTGAGTTTGATGACACTATGGGAATACAGAACAGTTCACTATCGCTGTGTTCCCAAATGTGGAAGCGCTGGACAGACGATCTGTATCTCTTCTGCATGTATGCGTATACAGATCACTGGTACCAGTGTATACTGTATATGGGGACAACAGGGAAATGGATAATGTGCTCCCTGTTAACCTGTGCCCCCAAAGTAAAAATGTTGTTCATTAATACAGTAAAATGTAAAAAAAGTGAAATAATGTATTTTTTTTTCATCAGACCCCTAACCCTCATTAGACCTTAGATAAGACCCCCAATCTTCATCAGCCTCTCAATCCTCATTAGACCTTAGATCAGATTCCTAAATCAGACCCTCAACCGTCATCAGACTTCAGATCAGACCCCCAATCTTCATCAGACTCTCAATCCTCATCAGACCTCAGATCAGACCCCCAATCTTCATCAGACTCTCAATCCTCATCAGACCTCAGATCAGACCCCCAATCTTCATTATATCTCAGATGAGACCCCCATTCTTAATCAGACCCCCAATCCTCACTAGACCTGAGATCAGGCCCCCACTCTTCATCAGACCTCAGATCAGACATAAATAAAAGATGTCTCATACCTCCCAACTTTGCAAAGAGATAAAGAGGGACATATTGTGCAGCGCGCATAGCGGTACATTTTTTCAGCACTAGGCCACGCCCCTAACTCCGTCCACTATAAGCTATTCTCACCCAGTCCACTTACTGCACGGGGATAATAAACACAGTGATGTCAGAGATAATAAACACAGTGATGTCACCGTACAGGGATAATAAACACAGCAATGTCACCGTACAGGGATAATAAACACAGTGATGTCACAGTACAAGGATAATAAACACAGTGATGTCACAGTACAAGGATAATAAACAGTGATGTCACAGTACAAGGATAATAAACACAGTGATCTCACCGTACAGGGATAATAAACACAGTGATGTCACAGTACAGAGATAATAAACACAGTGATGTCACAGTACAGAGATAATAAACACAGTGATGTGACAGTACAGGGATAATAAACACAGTGATGTCACAGTCCAGAGATAATAAACACAGTGATGTCACAGTACAGAGATAGTAAACACAGTGATGTCACAGTACAGGGATAATAAACACAGTGATGTCACAGTACAGAGATAATAAACACAGCGATGTCACCGTACAGGGATAATACACCCCTTTCTGCCCCTCATAGAAAGTAAAAAAAAATAAAAACCTTATACTTACCTTCTTAGTGGCAGCAGCATCACCAGCCGGACATCAGCTTCTCTTGTCTGGAGGGGGTGGGGCCAATGCTGACTGACGGCCGGCCCCGCCCCTCTCCTAGACAAGAGGTACAGAATGCAGCAGGAGGTACGGAGAGCTGCAGAGGGGGACGGCATGGAGGATGGAAGAAGCAGGCAGTCGATTCCGGCTGTCTGCTTCTTCATGTAACAGACAACTGTCTCTGTGTCCTATGGACGCAGAGACAGCTGCCAGAGACCGGGACATACCTCCCCCGTGCTGGGACTGTCCTGCTGGATCCGGGACGATTGGGAGGTATGCTCTCTTGCTCCGCATGGTGCTGCCACTTGGGAGATCTAGCTTGCTCTTCCTGCAGTGCTACACTGCAGGAAGAGACACACAGCATCAGGTCATAGTGTGCGCGGTGAGTAAAGCCAGCACCAGGATTGCTATATTCACCACTTCCCGATCCTACTGCATACTAACGAGCGCTTCCATAATGGGGGAAAAAATGCAGTAAATGAAAAATAAAATTAAAAAGCACAGCCACCACAAAAGATGAGTGAACATCTCCCCTTTACTAAAAAAAATGTCTGTATTTGGATCAGGGGCGTTGCTATAGTGGAAACGGGAAGCGGCTGCTACTGGGCCCAAACTCAGAAAGGGCCCTCCCAGGAGCAGCACTAAAAGACTTTATTGTGACAGTATATATATATATATATATATATATATATATATATATATATACACTCACCGGCCACTTTATTAGGTACACCTGTCCAACTGCTCGTTAACACTTAATTTCTAATCAGCCAATCACATGGCGGCAACTCAGTGCATTTAGGCATGTAGACATGGTCAAGACAATCTCCTGCAGTTCAAACCGAGCATCAGTATGGGGAAGAAAGGTGATTTGAGTGCCTTTGAACGTGGCATGGTTGTTGGTGCCAGAAGGGCTGGTCTGAGTATTTCAGAAACTGCTGATCTACTGGGATTTTCACGCACAACCATCTCTAGGGTTTACAGAGAATGGTCCGAAAAAGAAAAAACATCCAGTGAGCGGCAGTTCTGTGGGCGGAAATGCCTTGTTGATGCCAGAGGTCAGAGGAGAATGGGCAGACTGGTTTGAGCTGATAGAAAGGCAACAGTGACTCAAATTGCCACCCGTTACAACCAAGGTAGGCAGAAGAGCATCTCTGAACGCACAGTACGTCGAACTTTGAGGCAGATGGGCTACAGCAGCAGAAGACCACACCGGGTGCCACTCCTTTCAGCTAAGAACAGGAAACTGAGGCTACAATTTGCACAAGCTCATCGAAATTGGATGGTAGAAGATTGGAAAAACGTTGCCTGGTCTGATGAGTCTCGATTTCTGCTGCGACATTCGGATGGTAGGGTCAGAATTTGGCGTCAACAACATGAAAGCATGGATCCATCCTGCCTTGTATCAACGGTTCAAGCTGGTGGTGGTGGTGTCATGGTGTGGGGAATATTTTCTTGGCACTCTTTGGGCCCCTTGGTACCAATTGAGCATCGTTGCAACGCCACAGCCTACCTGAGTATTGTTGCTGACCATGTCCATCCCTTTATGACCACAATGTACCCAACATCTGATGGCTACTTTCAGCAGGATAATGCGCCATGTCATAAAGCTGGAATCATCTCAGACTGGTTTCTTGAACATGACAATGAGTTCACTGTACTCAAATGGCCTCCACAGTCACCAGATCTCAATCCAATAGAGCATCTTTGGGATGTGGTGGAACGGGAGATTCGCATCATGGATGTGCAGCCGACAAATCTGCGGCAACTGTGTGATGCCATCATGTCAATATGGACCAAAATCTCTGAGGAATGCTTCCAGCACCTTGTTGAATCTATGCCACGAAGAATTGAGGCAGTTCTGAAGGCAAAAGGGGGTCCAACCCGTTACTAGCATGGTGTACCTAAGAAAGTGGCCGGTGAGTGTATATATATATATATATATATATATATATATATTAAAACACAGCATGAAAAAAATGAGGAAAATTCTATTTTCTGACCATTTGTCCTTGGGAGCAGGTGAATGGGAGTTGAGCGGCAGTACACTGGAAAGTTAACTACAGAGTGGATGGCTTTTGATTCCGGCTCCATCCACTGACATCCACCGGTTTAAGAGGCTGCCAAAACCAGCTGATCGGCTGAGGTGTTGATCTCTACTGATCTGATATTGATGATCTAGAATGAAAAACCCCTTAAACATGATGGGGTTGTCAGAAGACAAACCAATGATTTAAGGTTTTTTTATTTTGGGGTGCAATCTACAGGAATACACCATCTGAGGCATGTCAGTGTAGGTGACACCTAGGGGAACATCACATTGACAGATTTACAGTACATCTCATGCTTCTATATCCAAAGGGCCCGTCTGTCAGTCTGCCCGAGAATCAGCCTCTGCCACTGACAGCCAGACACGTACGTCTAACTCACCCTGCTGACTGGTCCTCTTCTTAAAATCTGAAATGTGCGCCATCCTTTAAATGAGAATCCTACTTAGATTACTTGGCGAGTGGGGAGTAATGGATGCGGCCACATGGACACTATGTGAGGTATGCTTTTTAGCAGCGCCCAAGCAATTTTTTTTTATTTTGGGATCTGTTGGGTTTTGATGGGTTTGCCCTGGTGACAGATGTCCTTTACATAATTAACGTGGATGTATTATATCTAGAGATGAGCGAGCATGCTCGGCAGAGCATGGTCGAGTTCCATTTTTGCGTATGCATTTTAAAATTCCTACGCTATTCATACGCATATTTTAATCTATACGCAAATGCGTACGAATAGCGTACAAATTCAATTTGTACGCAATTCGTACGCATTTGCGTATAGATTACCATATGCATATGAATAGCGTAGGAATTTTAAAATGCGTACGCAAATACGCAAAAATGGCACTCGAGCATGCTCGCTCATCTCTGATTATATCCCTACCATGACCCAACTTGCAATTGTTAAAAATATTATAAACCTGTTGGACTGGGGAAAAATGATTCCATGTATGGGCAGTTTTATACTTTTGCTACGATTTGACCGTGAATTATGCCATAATATGCAACACTTGTGCCAAGTAACCAACTCAGCCCCAATACTGTAGCAATGCAGATGCGAAGAACCCAATGCAACAGCGCCATCTGTTGGTTACATGCATAAATGACACTCCTTTTGTTATTTATTTTTACTCCCTTATATAGTGCTGACATATTCCGCAGCGCTTTACAGACATCATCATCACTACTTGTCTTCAAAGGGGCTCATAATCTAAGTTCCCTATCAGTATATTTTTGGAGTTTGGGAGTAAACCGGAGGAAATGGGGCCGCAGAAAAAAATGGAAATTACTTTGTGTACATTCTGTTTCCATATGTCCTTTCCGCAAAAAAATAGAACATGTCCTATTATTGTCCGCATTATGGACAAGGATAGGACTGTTCTACTAGGGGCCAACTGTTCTGTTCCGCAAAATACGTAATTCACATGGACGTCATCCTTTTTTTTTTCGGATCCGTTCCGCAAAATACATATGGTCATGTGCATGGGCCCCAAAGGGAGAGTTTACATCCGTTATTCTAATCTATCAGAAGAACAAAAAAATAAGGAAAAAAACGTATCCTGTGCATCAGTTATGCACATCTGGCATCCATTTGAGCCATTTCCGTCTGAGATCTATTTTTTTAGATGAAAAAAGTACTGCATACACAATACAATTTTAGGGTGTGTATGACTTTTTGATCACTTTTTTTTTTTTGGGGGGGGGCGGTAAAGTGATGAAAAAATGGATAATCGGACATTCACCATACGAGACGAGTTTTTTTATATTTTAATAGTATGGGTGTTTTCGCATGTGCCAATGTCCATGATGTTAATTTATTTTTATTTTTTTACAGTTTAAGTATTTTTATTTTGGGGAAAGGGGGGTGATTTGAATTTTTATATATTTTTTAAAACTTTTTTTTCACTTTTTATTAGGTCCCCAAGTGGACCACGGCATGCAGTAATCAGACTGCAATTTGTATAGAGTAATGGAATTTTCTCCATTATCCTATACAGAAATAGCCACATTACAGTTCAGTGCTGCCACCTGCTGGCCGGAATTGTAATATACAAGTAATAAGCCTGGAAGACTAATACAGGCTCAGGCTCATTACTTTCAAGAAAATCCTTCACCGTTCTCCACCAGGGAAGGCGTTCCAGCCTGTGAAGCGTGTGCTTCTGGGTTTCCGGCCTCTCAGATGCCATGGTCACATCTGACCTCTGCATCTGAGGGGTTAAATGTCCGCAATCGCCGGTGTCTGCTGTATGAAACAGCAAGAACCAGCCAGCTATGATGTTCACTTCACTCCAGGGAGGGCGCCATATTTAAAGACCCGACATCCGCCGTACATGTATGGCGAATGTAATGAAGGGGTTAAATATAGATATTGACGTGGAAAGTTTAAAATAACATCACTAAAAATTCTTTAAAAATATGTTAAACTTAAAGACGTAATTTAAACAATATGTCATTTTTTGGTGACACATTCCCTTTAAATGGATCACCAGAATGTTGCTGTTGATGGCCACACTCCACCCCCCTCCCACTTTCAAGTCGCTGTTTACTCGCTGGAGTCCATATCTTGACTTACAATCCTCCAACAATTACAGGAATAAGGAGACTGAAAGAGACAGAACTTGTGCAGAATCACGTCAGGTAAAAACGACTACCGTATTTATTCCGAATACTCACAAGATGAACATCTCCTATTAAACATAAAATATTAAAAGGGTTGTCTCATCTTGCCTAATGGGGGCATATCGCTAGGATATGCCCCCATTGTCTTATAGGTGCGGGTCCCACCGTTGGGACCCGCACCTATATCGAGAACGGGGCCCCGCAAGGTGGTGGCTGGAGGACTCCGGTCCGGCCACCACCAAGCCGGCTCCCCATAGAAATGAATGGGAGCGCACCGCGCTTGCGCGGCCACCGCTCCTATTCATTTCTATGGAGCCGACGGAAATAGCCGAGCCAGCGCTCGGCTATCTTCGCCGGCCACATTGAAAATGAATGGAGGTGGCTGCGCATGCGCAGTGCGCCCCCGTTCGCTTTCGGGGCCCCGTTCTCGATATAGGTGCGGGTCCCAGCGGTGGGACCCGCACCTATAAGACAATGGGGGCATATCCTAGCGATATGCCCCCATTAGGCAAGATGAGACAACCCCTTTAAAATAAAAATTCAAAATGGAACATGTAACGACACAACTAGTTTTGTCTTCTAAGGCAAGACAGAAAATAAATGATCTTGCATGCCAGGAACATTCAGTCACCTGTGGTCTACTGAGAAAGGTGACTATGGATCTACAGAGGAAGGAGACTACAGGAGGAGTGATTAATCAGATTAAGGGCTCATGCAAACGAACATGTGCCGGCCGTTCCGTGCAATTTGCAGTCCCCAATGCACAGGCAAAATCTGTGCAGTTTCCGCAGACGGATGCAGACTCATTAACCCCTGAAGTGGCTTAACACTGGCTTAGTACTACAGCGCGCGGGTGCAGGGGCTGCGCCCACCAATCAGCTGCGGGGGACTGGCTGTGCCCAGTAGCCGGACCCCTGCTGTATGCGCCGGAATCTGTGAAAACACTGATGCCGGCGCATTAACTCTTTATGTGCCGTGGTCAGCGCTAGAGATGAGTGAATCTATTCGCCGCTTCGTAGATTCGTATTGAATCTTGGGATTTTTCAGCTGCGAAGCGAATCCGAATATTAGGTGATTCGCTTCGCTTTTGTACGCATTCGCTACGTAGTGTGTCCTATTAATTATACGCTATTCTATGTATAATTTAGTTACTCTATACACTGTTGCGTATGAATTCAATTCAGCGATGCAGACACCTCCCTGGTAGTTCCGCCCCTTTCTCCAGCGCGGGAGGATGACGAGGCAACTCAGGAAATTAAGTTGCGCATTCGTGCGCCTCATCCCTTTTTCCCCCTTTTCAGGTTATTTGGGGAGCCCCTTGAAAGAGGGTTTTTTAAGGAACCTTTGCTACAGTATGTGGATTACAAATTGCGACTGAGTTTGGGACTCTGCTCCAGTTCTATGACAAGCGTCAGAAGAAAAGAGACTTAAACGTGTCCGTGAGCATACTAGGTAGGTGATATTTAAAATTTTTATATTATACCTATAATAATGTATTTGCACTTTACCATATATAGGTCTCGAATATTCGCTCTGCCTCTGAGGAGTGCACGCCGCGGCCTCTCCTCGTACGTGCCTGCGTATTACGTAATCGCTTAGACAATAGTACGCTGAGATTCGTAAGCTATTTGTACGCTCATGCGTACGTCTTCTAAGAAGTGGCGTACATTTTGTAAATGAACGTTCGTTATTAGTGAGCAAATGTTCGCTAATAGCACATAATAACGTAGATTTTGTACGCAAATACAACAAATCTATTCGTTGAATATACGAATTTTAGGAAAAGTTCGGCGAATAATTTTTTGAATGATTCGCTCATCTCTAGTCAGCGCTGACTGCGGCACATGCGATGTGTGGGGCGTGCAGGGGAGTCCATCGGGTCCCCGCGCTGCTGTGACGGGGACCCGATGGCTTGGATGGCAGCCCGATGCCTTCCTTATACATCCAGCTGCCATCTACAAAAGCCTGTGAGATCCAGCCCCCATGGATCTCACAGGCAGAAGGCTGTGCCAAAACAAAACAAAAAAAAACAGTGCCAAAACATCCATTTTTTGGTCACCTTCCCTTACAAAAAGTGTAATAGCAGGCGATCAAAAAGGCGTATTTACCCCAAAATGGTACCAATCAAACCGTCATCTCGTCCCGCAAAAAATGAGACCCTACCTAAGACAATCGCCCGAAAAATAAAAAAAAGTCGCTCTCAGAAATTGGCAGCACAAAAACAAGATTTAATTCTGTTCAAAAATGCATCTAATGTGTAAAACTTGAAGAAGAATTCCCGCAAAAAATTTTATTCCATGTCCTGCTAGAAATGTACATGATATAATCTGTAGTGAATGTCATTTTCTTAGCAGTAGCTGAATTTTTGAGTTATATCATCCTGAAGTTTCTTATCTGTGTCATGTGACTAGGAATTAGACCCACCAACTCACACAGAGACTTATGTGTGGACAGGAAGTCTAATTCTCTATGTATTCCTATGGGAGCCTCACTTTCAGTCTCATAGGAATGAATAGAGCAGTGACTGGCTTCCTGTCCTGGGTCAGTTGGAGGTCAGGGAGTTGGTCACATGACCCAGCTACAATAAGAAGAGAGTGGAAACTCTGAATTTCAGCCTCTGATAAGAAAATGACATTCACTACAGATTATATCATGCACCTTTCTAACAGGTCAGAGAATAAATTTTTTTGCGGGAGTTCTTCTTTAACTAAGACTACTTCCATCACAGGCTCTCACAAACGGTCCTGAACTGATCAGTTTTGTTCTAATGCATTCTGAATGAAAAAGGATCCGTTCAGAATGCATCAGTTTTGCTTCAGTTCAGTCTCCATTCCGTTTTGGAGGCAGACACTAAAACGCTGCTTGCTGCGTTTTGGTGTCCGCATGAAGAAACTGATGCAAATGGATCCGTCATGACTCACAATGTAAGTCAATGGCGACGGATCCGTTTTGTGTGACACAATAGAAAACGGATCCGTCCTCCATTGATTTTCAGTGGAGTTCATGACGGATCCGTCTTGGCTATGTAAAAGATAATACAACCGGATCCGTTCAGAACGGATGCAGACGGTTTTATTATCATGACGGATCCGTTTGTGAGAGCCTGGACAGATCTCACAAACGGATCCTGCAAACGCAAGTGTGCAAGTAGCCTAAAATAAAAATGTTAGACATATTGGGTATCGCCACATCGGTAACAACCTGCTCTATAAAAATATCACATGATTTGCCCCTTCAGGTGAATGCTGTAAAAATTTATTTTAAAAAAACTATGCCAAAACAGCGATTTTTTTTCACCTTGTCTCACAAAAAGTGTAACACTAAGCGATCAAAAAGTCTTATGTACCCCAAAATGGTACCAATGAAAACGTAATCTCATCCCGCAAAAAATAAGACCCCACATAAGAAAATAACTCAAAAAATAAAAACCTATGGCACCTGCAAACCAATCCATCAAAATCTGTGCTGCAAAAAAGAGTCCTGCCATGTGCCCCCACAGCAGTTTACCACCACATATGGGATGTTGCCGTATTCAGGAGAAAATGGGAAACAAATTATGGGGTGCTTTTTCTCCTGTTACCCCTTGTGAAAATGAAAAATTTGGGGCTAAAGCAACATTTTATTGGAAGAAATAAAACTTCATTTTCACAGCCAAGTGTTTCCAAATTTCGTAAAAAACGCTTAGGGGGTCAAAGTGGTCAGTACCCCCCTTAATATATTATTTGAAGGTTGTAGTTTCCAAAATGGGGTCACTTTTTGAGGGTTTCCACTGTAGGGGTACGTCAGGGTCTCTCAATTACAAAATGATGCCTAAAAACCATTCTAGCAAAATCTGCCTCCAAAATCTGTATGGCGCTCCTTTCCTTCTGACCACTGCCACAAACCCATAGAGACGTTTACCACCACATATGGGGTATTTATGTAAACTGAAGAATCAGAGTAATGTATATTGAGGTTTAGTTTGCTGTTAACCCTTGCTGTGTTGCAAAAAAAATTGATTAACATGAAAAATCTGCATAAAAATGAAATTTTGAAATTTCGCCTCCATTTTACTTTAATTCTTGTAGAACACAAAGGGTTAACAAAGTTTGTAAGGTCAGTTTTTAATAATTTGAGGGGTGTAGTTTCTAAAATGGGGTAATTTATGGGTGGTTTCCATTACGTAAGCCCCTCAAAATCACTTTATATCTAAATTGGTGCTTAAAAAAATGGTTTTGGAAATTTTGTTGAAAATTTGAAAAATGGCTTCTAAACTGCAAGCTTTCTCATGTCCTAAAAAAGTAAAATTACATTTATAAAATGATGCCAACATAAAGTAGACATATGGGGAATGTAAAATAATAACTATTTTGGAGGTATTGCTATGTATTTTGAAATTAGAGAAATTGAAATTTGCAAATTTTTCCAAATTTTTGCTAAATTTGGTATTTTTTTATAAATAAAAATGAAATATTTTGCCACAAATTTACTACTATCATGAAGCACAATATGTGACGAGAAAACAATCTCAGAATGGCCTGGATAAGTAAAAGCATTCCAAAGTTATTACCACATAAAGTGACACATGTCAGATTAGCAAAAAATGGCCTGGGCAGGAAGGTGAAAACAGGCCCGGGGTTGAAAGGGTTAAACTTGAATGCGCCAGCGATCCGTCCACACCGCAAAAAAAAATAGAACATGTGAATGGGTCTGCATCTGTGATGCGGTGCCCAAACGGCCAGTTCCCGTATACTGCAGACCCGCTGTTTGCAGGCCGCAATATGGGCCCGGCCGGCAGATGTTTGTGTGCATGAGCCCCAATGGATATTCAATACAAGGACCGTGACATTCACACAGATGGAGTAAGAGTGACTTACCTTATGGTATTTTATTCTGGAAGATTACCGCTAGGGCCCTGCGCTCAGCACTGACATAACTACTCCTGGCATTTGATGCACAATGGCACATATTGTATAATAATATTGATTTTATTTTAGTATTATGTGAGGTACAATAATTGTGCATGTTACATATATTTTGATGTATATTTTATATAAATTCTTAATTTGGTGGTATTAAACAGATATATCCCTTTAACTGAATGACCTAGAGAGCAGATCTCTTTTCTCCCATGGTGATCTACATCCTACCGGGCTTGTACGGTGGTAACTACGTGTGGAGATTGATGTGGGTATAGTCATTTGTATTAAATTTCCAATATAATGACATTTCACCTCACAGATATCAGAAGGGGACATGTTAGCATCATCATCAGTAATGCAGCCTCATATATTGTGTTGTGCAAAGCGAGCTTTGGATGCTTCATCCGAAGTCACTTTGTTTAAAACTTATGGCTCCAGGACCGCCCTGTCTATTAATGAGTGGTTTTCGGAAAACTGCCAAATAAACAGATATGAAAAGCTTAAATGGACCATCATAGGACAGTGTAACACGTAACTAAAAATTTGGGATAAATGGAACAAGTATGCAGAAACAAACAAAATAGCTAAATACTTGGATTAAAAAAGGCCCTGTACTCCTCACAAGAATACAAATCGTGACATTTGTTGTTTTTCTTTTATGCAAGGTAAAGTTCTATTACTACTTTTTTCCTCATTTTATACATTTTAACAGAAAGCAGATTTTTTAAAAGTAATAATCAGATAACACTGCACATAATAAGTTACAGGTCCACACAAAACTACCATGAAACTAATACTGTTCTGTCACATACTTCTTATTCTTACTGTAACTAGAGAACGGGAACTACAGCTCCCAACATGCTTTGCCAGATTAACGCAGCGTGTACGTCAGAAGCTGGAGCGAGGGATGCCGGGACTTGTAGTAAACAGCCGGCAGTAGAGACGCTAAGTACTCTGACTGAACCAAACTATCCTAGTTACTTCACCAGACTTGGCATTTTGTTATTTGAATGATACGACCACAACACTGCAGCGTGGTCCTACGATATAAGCAGCACATTGCTATTAGGTCTCCTCACGTACGTCACAAGGTTGCCTGCAGGAAGTGTAGCAAGATGGCCGACCACTGAGGAAATGGAGTTACGTCGCTGTGACATATGCCGGAAAAGGAAGTAGTTCTGTTTACTGAGAGAGTTTGTTGTGGTCGTAGAGAGCCGTGAGATGGGTTGTGACGGAGGAACCATCCCCAAGCGCCATGAACTGGTGAAAGGACCTAAGAAGGTGGAGAAGGTGAGGACAGGATAAAATGTATGGGCTGGGGTGGCACTACAGATCCCAGCATTCTTCGGTCTGGAGAGTGGCTGACACCGTGTGTTGAATTTGGGTTTGCCCCCCTCCCACCTCTGTTGCCCCCCTCGGCGGCCGCCCTTGCTGGCTCACCCTTTTTTTCTGATGTAACTTAGTTTCTTCTTGTCTTGTAGATTGATAAGAACGCAGAGCTGGTCGCTCGCTGGTATTACTGCACCTTGAGCCAGGAGAAGCTGAAAAGACCAATTGTGACCTGTGAGCTGGGAAGGTGCGGACCATTAAAGCTGTTTTAATTCCTCACCAAGATCTCTGCTTGCTGTCAGTAGATGGCATCATTCTTGTACTCTTCCAGAGGCTGAAAACCTGTACAGACCAACTACTTCCCATAGCTGAGGGTTTGCTACAATTATATCCAGTCTAGACAACCCTCTTACAGACTCATACATTTTACTTGTTCTGATACATTGTAACAAACTACCTGCACAGCATAGTGTTGTGTACTGCTCATGTGTTTACTGTCCAGACCGATTGCAATGTAACGAACGAACCCTCAGCTGAGAGAAGTAGTTCTGATTGTGAATGGCCCCTGTCCCTCTAATACAGTGATGTCTGATGACAAGTCCCCCCCTATTGCATCCGATTGTGACTCCGTACTCTTGTCTTCTCGCAGGTTGTACAATAAAGATGCCGTCATTGAATTCTTACTTGACAAATCTCCAGAGAAGCCGCACGCGGACTCTGCTGCCCATATTAAAAGCATCAAGGTAATTCTTTGCTGTTGTTCTTCGTGGCTTTCTGTCCCAGACTTCAGTTCTATTGTTTCCAGTGAGGTCCCAGGTCGTGTGTCCCACCCTACAGGTAGAGAATCAGTGAGCAGCATGAGGAGGAAGGCGAGGGGCCCCTGGGTTTGCCGGGTGACGGTAGTAGCAGCACATGACGGCTAATATGGCTGACAATGATATCTATCAGAGAGCTGAAGGCACGGGAAGTCTGGAGCACAAGTAGCAGAGCTTCTGCTACTTTCACATCTGCGCTTTGGTTTCCAGTTTTGAGATCCAGCAGAGGATCTCAAAACCGGTCCGAGGCAGCTCCATTAAGATGCGGAAACCGGATCCGTCACTAAACACAGTGTAAGTCAATGGGTGACAGATCCGTTTTATTTAGAATCCGAAAAAAAATGCTTCCGGCACCATTGACTTACATTGTGTTTAGTGACTGATCCAGTTTCCAACGTTTCGATGACCGGACACAAAACCACAGCTTGCAGCGATTTTGTGTCCGGTCACAGAAAGGAATGCTACCGGGACGATATGCATACTGAATACCCTAGACGGAACCGATGTGCTTGGTAAGCTGTGAGGAGGCAGCGGCCTCCTCCAGAAGCTGATTGGCTGGAGTAGTGGGAGTCGCACCCCTGCCGACCTCATGTTGATGACCTATCCGGCAAACCCCTTTAAATGTCATTGTATGACACCTGTCAGAGTATGTGTTCCACGTGTTCATCCTTGGCACATATGTTTAAAAGGGTTTTCCATGACTCAGAGGATAGGTCATCAGTATCTGATCAGTGGGGTATGACACCCGGGCCCCACTGATCAGCTGTTCGAGAAGGCATCGGCGCTTGGTATTGCGCTCATCCCCAGTCACTTCAATGGGGCTAAGCTTCTCTGTGGCCATGTGACCGATTATCGTGTCATCACGGGCCTAGAGAAAGCTGTGAAAAAGCCACAGCACTACAGCAGGCGCCGCTGCCTTCTCAAACAGCTGATCAGTGGAGGTATGGTATCGAACCCCCATAGATCAGATACTGATGACCCACCATGAGGATACGTCATCAGTATTAAAGTCTTGGAAAACCCCTTTAAGGCCTATAAATGTGAAGAACAGAGCGTTATATGTACAGTATGTGTGGGTATTATTATTATGTAAATTATTTTGATTACATTAGTGAAGATGAAATCGGCAGCATTGTGAATGCAGCTCTGGCTGCAGCCAAGATTCGTGTCACCATCATATTGTGGTTAACATGATATGCTATCTCCCGGCAGAATGTGATTGAGCTGAATCTGACCGACAACCCGGCCTGGAAAGGCGACAAAGGCAACACGAAAGGCGACACATATGACGAGCAGCGAGCGCAGTTCATCTGTCCTGTTGTGGGTCTGGAAATGAATGGAAAACACCGGTATGTGCGCAGCCAAACAGACAAGGAATGTAGTAAAGATTTTAAGATCTCTGATTTATGTCAGAAAAAGAGAATATTCCTGTCCATAATATGTCCTGACATACAGCTTCTCCAGCTGAGGGTTTGCTACAGTTGTATCCAGTCTAGATAATCCTTTGTGAGCTACACAGCCCGAGCTCTAGACTGACATGTTTGACCTGCACGTGTACATTGTAAGAAAGTCACAAATCTGACTTTTCTAGTCATAATTGCCATTTTACACTTCTCTTGACAATTTTTCAAAAAGAGAGGGTGCGGTGTGGGCCGGCCACTGGCTCCGGCTCATTCATCATCATTTACACCAGAAACTGGCGTGAATAATGACTGAAATCTACGGCAGCTCTGATCTGCTGTGGATTTCATTAGGGCGCACAGATTGTCGGAGGAGACGTGTAATTTCTGACAAAACCTGCACCTCATCATACATTACATGCCTTCTCTGGCAGTGCAGGCCCCATCAAGACCAGCACACTAGACGCCGGTCTTGATGAATCAGGGCCATCGTTTCTGTGTGCTGCCATACTGTTATGACAGCACCTTACTCTCACTACCGAGATCGGAGTTAACTTTGATCACAGACGTTTAACCCCTTAGATTCCGCAGTCAGTGCTGACTACAGCATTTAATTGGGCTCCCTCTCTCACTTCATCGCCACACCTCACAATGTGATTGTGAGGTGCCGGGACGTTACCATGGTAGCTTGGGCCCTAACGATGGCCTGGTATGAATGTCTGTTATGACAGGTTTACACAGGGCAATTATTGAGCTGATTATCGGGAACAAATGTCAGTACATTTGGAAAAATCAAAATCAAAAAAATTGGCCTGTGTAAAGGTACCGCAGTTCATCAGGTGAAATGTTCGTACGTGCGGATAAATAACTCACCATTTCTGAGCAGCAGATCAGAGTTCAACAAGCAGTAGCATTCCTCCACTGATGAGCGGGCAGTTATTGGGAAGGAACGGTCCCTTCCTGATAATTGCCTACTCGGTTGGACTTTTTTAAATTCGCCTTTTGGCATTATGTCAGATTTACCTTTAAAGGGCTTGTCCAAGTTATGTAAAAAAAAAAATAAAGCACTGTAAATCTGGTCAGCAATATATATATACGTAAGCTAAGCAAGTTATAGGCAAAAAAAAAAATATTTCCTCATTACCCTAGTTCTGTTCTGGCCCTTTGTTGACATGCAGTTGCAAAGCTGTAGGGTCGTGTAACAACAATCTCTGAGAGTTTTCCTTATGAATATTTGTGGTTGACTGCCTTTCACGTCCCCTTACTCTTCAAAGGGAGTGAAATAAAATTGCTGACCTGTGTGCAGTCTGACTGCTGGAATACTCATGTTGTATGTTTGGGACTACAAGTCCCAGCTGCACAGTACAGTGACATTGCTGATACACACAGAATCTTCCCCCTACCTGTTCTTCTGCAATGCTCTGCAGACAGCAAAAGAGTACAGAGGAGAGGGCTC
The DNA here is from genome assembly GCA_900303285.1 of Rhinella marina. Classification (NCBI taxonomy): domain Eukaryota; kingdom Metazoa; phylum Chordata; class Amphibia; order Anura; family Bufonidae; genus Rhinella; species Rhinella marina. The sequence goes on from ONZH01002912.1 coordinate 259,583, forward strand.
TTCCGGTCTTTGTCAGCTCTTTGTCTGCAGAGGGGGTTCCTGTGCACAGGATTTATCTCTTCAGTGCCTGGAGAAGAAGAAACCCTGCAGCAGCTCCGTACCTGAGGCAGAGCCTCCAACCCTGAGTCTGTGCTGCTTATGGTAGAAGGGGTTAAACTTTGCTGACATCACAGGTCATGTGATGCTCTGCTAACATAGGAGAACAGGGCCACTGTAGATTAAAGAGGAGCTATCACTTCTCCTGACATGCCTGTTATAAAAGCGTCATACATTCCCCATGTAATAACAGTTCTGGATTCTTATGACTCTATGTTGTGCCATTCCTGTATTATTTCTACTAGAAGTTATGAATGAATTGCTAGCAGTCTGCAGTAAGGGTACAGAGGGGAGGTAACCAGTTGGGGGATGTGTACCTGCACAGTCTGGACATGGCAGCACTGATTGGATGTAATGAGTCTGTGCAGGTACACACCCCCAACTGGTCACCACCCCTCTGTATCCTTACTGAAAGCTAATAGCAATTCATTCATAACTTCTAGTAGAAATAATAAAGGAATGGTACAACATACAGACATAAGAATAGATGCTCCAGAATTGTTATTACATGGGGAATGCATGGAGATATTAAATCAGGCATGTCAGGAGCGGTGAAAGGTCTTCTTTAAGTGAATTGAAAATCCCTTACATTTTCTTAGTTAGGAACTTACAATGAACAAAAAAATAACTTAAATGCGCCTTTAGGCATTATGTCAGATTTACCTTAAAGGGGTTGTCTCATCTTGCCTAATGGGGGCATATCGCTAGGATATGCCCCCATTGTCTTATAGGTGCGGGTCCCAACGGTTCTCTATATCGAGAACGGGGCCCCGCAAGGTGGTGGCTGGAGGACTCCGGTCCGGCCACCACCAAGCCGGCTCCCCATAGAAATGAATGGGAGCGCACCGCGCTTGCGCGGCCACCGCTCCTATTCATTTCTATGGAGCCGACGGAAATAGCCGAGCCAGCGCTCGGCTATCTTCGCCGGCCACATTGAAAATGAATGGAGGCGGCTGCGCATGCGCAGTGCGCCCCCGTTCGCTTTCGGGGCCCCGTTCTCGATATAGGTGCGGGTCCCAGCGGTGGGACCCGCACCTATAAGACAATGGGGGCATATCCTAGCGATATGCCCCCATTAGGCAAGATGAGACAACCCCTTTAAAGGGGTTCTCTGGGAATTAATAGAATTACTGAAAATACCTAAATATTACTATTATAAACACATTCCCAAATAGCTTTTATTATTTACCGTATTTTTCGCTTTATAAGATGCACCCGATGATAAGACGCACCCCAAATTTTAGAGTAGGAAAATAAGAAAAAAATATTTTTCATCAGATCCTCCATAAATATTAGGACATTACATCACATCCCCATCAGACCTCAGATCAGCTCTTTAAGACCCCCATCAGCCCTTTTAGATCCCCCCTCAGACCTCAAATCAGCCCTTGTAGATCCCGCTCAGACCTCAGATCAGCCCTTTTAGATCCCCCCTCAGACCTCAGATCAGCCCTTTTAGATCCCCCCCTCAGACCTCAGATCAGCCCTTTTAGATCCCGCTCAGACCTCAGATCAGCCCTTTTAGATCCCCCCCTCAGACCTCAGATCAGCCCTTTTAGATCCTCCCCCTCAGACCTCAGATCAGCCCTTTTAGATCCCCCCCTCAGACCTCAGATCAGCCCTTTTAGATCCCGCTCAGACCTCAGATTAGCCCTTTTAGATCCCCCCTCAGACCTCAGATCAGCCCTTTTAGATCCCCCCCTCAGACCTCAGATCAGCCCTTTTAGATCCCCCCCTCAGACCTCAGATCAGCCCTTTTAGATCCCCCCCCTCAGACCTCAAATCAGCCCTTTTAGATCCCCCCCTCAGACCTCAGATCAGCCCTTTTAGATCCCGCTTACCTCTCCTGCACCGCGGCTCCTCTTCATCCCAGCAGCAGTCGCGCTCCTCCTTCTGCTCTGGCTGGTGCTGCAGTGTCACCAGACTGCGTTCAGCGTCAGGTCATAGTGCTCGCACTACGTCCTGATGCTGTACGGGGTTAGGACAGTGCAGTGCCGACAGGAGAAGCAGGAGTAGCGTCGGCCCCAGCAAGAAGACCAGGGAGGGTAAGTATCTTCCCTGCTCCCAGCACCTAATGTATATTAGTGAGCACTTCCATAATGGAAGCGCTCACTAGTATTCGCTTTATAAGACGCACGGCCATTTCCCCCTACATTTGGGGGGAAAAAGTGTGTCTTATAGAGCGAAAAATATGGTATAATGTCTTGTTTTCTCTAGGGTACAAGCATCAGGGGAAATAAAATGGTCCCTGCCCTATTAACACACACACCACCCAAACACCGGTCTTAATAAATGTGCCCCGAGGTCTTTTGTAGGTTGCACTGTCTAGTTATCAAACTGAGCTGAATGGAGAAGCCTCTCACAGCACCCCCAAAACTGCAGACCTGGGTGCTGGTTGCCTTTGGCCTTCATATAGATATATCTCCAGACAGGTGATAATGTATAATTGCCTGTGGAGCCTTTTCCTAATATACTTCGTAAACCTCTGCTCTGTTTCCTATATTCAGAGCCTTGCTCCTTTGTTCTCTGCACACATGGACTTTGGAATCGGTGACCCATCCTCCTTAGTGGTGATAACAGTTGGGAGAATAAGGGTACATTCACACACAGTAGACTTGTTAAAAAAAATACCCACATCTGCCTCATTCATCCGAATCGGAGAAATCCATGGCCATGCAGCAGAACCAGTCTCATTCAGATGCATGTGAATTTAGTCACTTGCTCCACAAAAATGAATAGATAGTGGTCCAGATTAATTGTGAAGCAGGTTATTGTAAGGGTTAAAGGGATTCTGTCACCACTATATGACCATATACAGCACTTACAGGGCTCTGTTGTACACCTACACATGAATGTAATGGTGCCTTTGTTATTTTCTTTAGACTTGCAGAAGCAGGAAAAACGCTGTTTAATTCATATGTAAATGAACACTCGCAAGTGCCCAGGGGCGGTATTCAGTGAGTAGGAGCCCAGGCTGCTCTGTGTTCTTTCATGGTTACTCCTCCTCAGCCTCTGCCTTTGCCCGCCCTCCTTGTATGACACAAGGGAATAGGAGGGCGGGCAAAGACAGCGGAGGAGTAACTATGAAAGAAGACAGAGCAGCCTGGGCTCTCACACACTGAACTCCGCCCCTGGGCACTTGCGAGTGCTCATTTGCATATGGATTAAACAGCATTTTTCCTGCATCTGCAAGTCTAAAGAAAATAACAAAGGCACCATTACATTCATGTGTAGGTGTACAACAGAGCCCTGTAAGTGCTGTATATGGTCATATAGTGGTGACAGAATCCCTTTAAACATTTGGATCTCCTGTAATGTGTCTTCATTCCTCCTAGGTTCTGTGTGCTGAGACACTGCGGCTGTGTGTTCTCCGAGAGAGCGTTAAAGGAGATCAAGACTGACATATGCCATAAGGTATGTGTTTTAAAGAGTCCTCTATGTGTACAAAATGTCCACCAAGGCTGTGTGAAATAAGTACACCAGACATCAACACTGTGCAGCATCCCGTCAGCAGCACTAAGTATTTTCCCATCGTCCATGACAGCACCAGGAGAGAGGGTCCGCCTCCCAGGACAGGAAACCCACAGATATAAAAAAGGGGGGAGCCTCTCTTATCCTCAGTGGTTTCCTGTCCTAGGAAGCGTTTTCACTCACAGGTATGGTGTGCCAGGATGGGGAGTAGTTTCTCTCCGGCACCTTGCGGCTGGCTGGGGTGTGCGCCGGGTGAGTTCCCCGCTCCACACACTCAGAAGATCCCTGACCCGCTCGGCGTACAGCCAAACCCCACCGCCCCCCCGTTACCAGTGAGCGGATTATCCGGATTCAGGGCGGCGTCCTTGTTCGGCGCTCTGGCCGGAGCGCGTGTGAAGCCTGTAGTGCGCATGCGCGTACCCCCGATGAGGCGCGCATGTGAGCCGCAGGAGGTGAACGGGGGGGGGGGGGGCGCGGAGTCTGCGCAGGAAGCACGCTATCCCCAGGAAGGGGAGGTACACGTGGATAGGGCTTCATAAACCAGCAGACGGGAATAAGCCAGCAAGCAGCCCGGGATTCTTGTCGGGAAGGTCCGAATCCAGGCGTTTCAAGGGTCATGGAGAATCCAAGTGACCAGAGGGATCCGTCTACCCCTGCTCCTGTGGTATGGTTGGAGGGTATGTACGGCTATATATGCTGTTCAATCAGATTCCTTATGTCAGTATGTTGTTTTTCAGGACAAACCAAAAAAGGCGTCCTCAAAAACAAAACATAAAGAATGTGGATTATGCAAAGTGAAGTTATCGGCTGCCTATACTAAGGCCCTTTGCCGTCAGTGTATTGAAAACACCATTTCGGCGGAATCGCCATCAATGATGAGATGCATGAAGAGGCTAATTAGGGAGGAGGTCGGGAATGCCTTAGAATCTAAGAAATCTCAGCATAAGTCCCGAGATACATCCCCATTACTATATTCGGATATTTCTTCTTCTGAGGAAGAGGGGTTTCCCTTAGAGAGTGGCGAGTTGGATACGGACTCTTCATCAGATGAGGAAAGAGGCAGAAAACCCTTTTTTCCTATTCAGGATACCGATCAGCTTCTCAAAGCCATCAGAGCTACGATGAATATTGAAGATCCAAAAGAGACCCTTTCGGTACAGGATGCCATGTTTGAGGGGTTAGAGGGGAGAAAGAAGCGGTCTTTTTTCCTTCATAAGAATGTCTCTGCTCTCATTTCTGATGAATGGAGAAACCCTGACAAGCGTAGTTTTATACCCTCTTCAGTTAAGCGGAAGTACCCCTTTGAAGTAGCGGACTGTCAATTTTGGGATCATGCTCCTAAAATCGACGTCCCTATTGCCAAAGTTTCCCGCAAGACTTCCCTTCCGTTTGATGACTTAGGTCAGCTGAAGGATGTAATGGACAGGAAGGCAGATAGCTTCCTTAGACGTACATGGGAATCAGTTGGTGCATCCTTTAAGCCCAATATTGCCGCCACCTGCACTGCCCGGGCCCTTATATTATGGATCAAGCAGTTTGAGTCCCAGATCAAGGAGAAGGTACCTAGGGAACAGCTGTTGGAGAATATTCCTGCCTTGGCCAAAGCCGCTGATTTTTTGGCAGATGCTTCTGTTGACGCTGTGAGGCTGTCGGCCAGATCTGCCTCTTTAGCTAATTCTGCCCGCAGAGCCCTTTGGTTAAAGGGTTGGTCGGGAGATGTAGCTTCTAAAAACCGGCTGTGTAATGTCCCCTGTGAGGGGGGGGTTTTGTTTGGATCTGCTTTGGATGATATTTTGGAGAAGGCAGGCGATAGGAAGAAGGGGTTCCCTACTAACTATCGTAGACAGTTTAATTCCTTTCGTCAAAACAGAAGATTTTCTGGGAGAGATAAGAGCCCCACTAAAAAGAATAATAGATGGAAGTTTTCTTCGTCCAAATCCAGGGGGTTCTTGTTTAAGGGGCAGAACCCCGGACCTAGGAAGGAGTCGCAATGACGCCAGGGTGGGGGGAAGGTTAACAAACTTCCTCCCTTCCTGGGCCCTAATATCCAACAGTCTGTGGATATTAGATTCTTTAAGAGATGGTTTTAGACTAGAATTTTCTCATTCTCCTCCAGAAAGGTTTTTTGTCTCCGAGATAGGAGTAAGGAAAAGAAAGGTGTTAGAAAACGAAGTAAGGTCCTTGTTAGAGAAGGGTGCTTTAATCCCCTGCCCCCCAGGAGAAGAAGGATCGGGGTTCTACTCAAATCTTTTTTTAGTAAAGAAGCCCAATGGGGATTTCAGGACGATCATAAACTTAAGGAGTCTAAACAGATATTTAAAATACTGAAAATTCAAGATGGAGACCTTGAGATCGGTGGTAGACCTTTTGTACAGGGACTGTTACATGGTCGTGTTGGACATAAAGGATGCGTATTATCATCTGCCGATTCATCAAGATCATCAGAGATTCCTCAGAGTTGCTCTTTGGATGAGAGGCAAAGTGAGGCATTTCCAGTTCAAGGTGAATCAGGTTATACAGATCCTGGAGTCATTAGGATGGATCTTGAACAAAGAGAAGTCCAGGTTGATTCCCCTACAGACGCAGAGATTCTTGGGCATTCTGTTGAACTTAAGGTCCCAGAAGTCTCTTCTGCCCCTGGACAAGATCGACAAAGTCAGGTCAGTTGTCCAGAATCTGGTACAGCATCCCTTAGTCCCAGTCAGGAAGGCTATGTCCGTTCTGGGTACCTTAACATCCTGCATCCCTGCGGTGTTATGGGCTCAGGCTCATTCCAGAGGTCTTCAATGGGAGATTCTTCAATCCTGGAAGGGGGATCTGAATCAGTTAGACTCCAAGATCCTCATTTCCAGAGACACCCGCCGGGCTCTGGGTTGGTGGTTGGACAGGAGGAATTTAGATCAGGGAGTTCCATGGAGAGTGGTAGATCCCTTAGTCGTGACCACCGATGCCAGCCCTTATGGATGGGGAGCTCATGTTCAGGACAGGTTTTTTCAGGGGCCCTGGGACAGCTCAGACTTGGGGACTTCTTCAAACATGAAGGAACTAGCTGCAGTCTTGAGAGCCCTTCAGCAGATCGCTCCCTCTCTGCGAGATCGGCATTTAAGAGTATTTTCGGACAATGTTTCAGTGGTATCTAAATCATCAGGGAGGTACCAGGTCCAGGAAATTGCAGGATATTGCCAATCAGATCTTCTCCATCCTGGAAGGGAAGATTTTGTCCCTATCGGCCATCCATATCAGGGGGGTAGACAATTGGAAGGCAGATTTTTTAAGTCGACACAAACTAGACCAGAAGGAATGGTGTCTGAATCAGACTATTTTTTCCAAGATCATAGATCTCTGGGGACTGCCGGAAATAGATTTATTTTCCACAAGGTCCAACAGGAAAGTGAGGAAGTTTTTTCCCTATGTCCGGGGGAACATCCCACTGCGGTAGACGTGTTCCTTCAGCCTTGGAACAGGGGTCTCCTATACGCCTTTCCTCCTCTGCAGTTAGTCCCCAGGGTGTTGAAGAAGATAAGAGAAGACGGAGCCTTGGTAATTCTGATAGCCCCGTTCTGGCCACGTCGAGCATGGTTCACCTGGTTGAGGCTCCTGTCGGTCAGGGACCCGTGGATTCTTCCGGAAATTCCGGATCTTTTATATCAGGGTCCGGTGAACCATCCTCAGGTACAGGGATTACACTTGACGGCCTGGCTTTTGAAAGGTCTCTTCTAATTCAGAAGGGATTGTCTGAGCCGGTAGTCTCTACCCTTCTGGGCAGTAGGAAGAAAGTGACTAGGGACATTTATGCTAGGGTTTGGTCAGTCTTCTTCAGGTTTCTAGGGGTTCCCGTTTCTCCTTCCATTCCCCTCTGTATTCCAGATATTTTAAATTTCCTTCAGAGGGGTTTGGATAGGGGTTTGGCGCTTAGCACTCTGAAGGTTCAGATTTCGGCACTCAGGGTTCTATTTGACACAAGCCTGGCGTCTCACCCCCTGATTGCTAGATTCTGCAGAGCCGTCTACAGACATAGACCAGTGTCAGTTCCCAGGGTTCCTGCCTGGGATTTGGGTCTGGTTCTCAGGGCGTTTGTTCTTCCCCCCCTTTGAGCCGTTATCGGAGATTTCTATTAAGAATCTAACTTTGAAATGTGTATTCCTGGTAGCCATTACCTCCGCCCGTAGGGTAGGTGAGATACAAGCACTATCCATCAACCCTCCATACATGCGTATTCAGGATGATAGAATTTCTTTTCGACCAGACCCAGCCTTTCTCCCTAAGGTGGTGACAGATTTTCATAGATCTCAGGAGGTAGTTCTTCCATCCTTCTGTGATAATCCCAAAGACCCTAGGGAGGTGGAATTTAATTGCCTGGATGTTAGAAGGTCAGTGTTAGCCTATCTCGAGGCCACTAAAGGATGGAGGAAGTCCTCTTCCTTGTTTGTTCAGTTTACAGGGGCAAATAAGGGGAAATCAGCCAGCAAGTGTGCTGTAGCTAGGTGGATAAGGCAGGCTATCTGTTTAGCTTATGTCTCCCTACAGGAACCGGTTCCCTTAGGATGGTCGGCTCACTCGACTAGAGTGATGGCTACTTCTTGGGCGGAGAAGGCAGAAGCATCCATATTGGATATTTGCAAAGCAGCATCTTGGTCTTCTGCTCACACCTTTTATAGGCACTATAGACTTGATCTTTCCTCTGTTTCTGACTTGTCTTTTGGTCGTAAGGTTCTCCAGGCAGTGGTCCCACCCTAGACACTCTCTGTGATCTCTCCTGGTGCTGTCATGGACGATGGGAAAAATGATAATTACACTCACCGGTAATTTGATTTTCCAGAAGTCCATGACAGCACCCATTATTCCCACCCTTCTTCGGTTGTTATTGGTGATGGTCTTGGTTGTTCACGGGTGTGCATGAAAAAAAAAAAAAAAAAAAAGAAGAAGAAAGAAATAGAGAGAAAAAATATAAGAAGAGGCTATTAAACATAAGCAGGAAGCAAAGCTCATCCGGTGATCGGATCAGTCCTGGTAGTCTGGATGATGAAGGTTCGGCGAGCTTCTCGTTCTCTGAAGAACCACTGAGGATAAGAGAGGCTCCCCCCTTTTTTTATATCTGTGGGTTTCCTGACCTGGGAGGCGGACCCTCTCTCCTGGTGCTGTCATGGACTTCTGGAAAATCAAATTACCGGTGAGTGTAATTATCATTTTCAGGAGTGCAGTGATTTCACCAGGCCAGAGCTGCACTGCTTCCATGATGTAACATTATTAAGCGGTTTCCTGTTTCCTCTGTTGTCCCTGTCACTTTGTACCTAAGTGCCATCATTACGGTGACACAAAATGACTTAGCTGCTGTGTAAATGGTTGGATTTCTCCCCCGGGGCGGTTGCTAAGGTTTCTAGTTACCAGTCCTTTATTTAAGCTCTGTAAGACATTAGCGGCTCCTCCTGTGGGATTGCTCCCTGACAATGGAGGCATCATTGCTCTGTGCTGTCACCAGTCCAGGAGCAGAGAGACGCTCTGATAGGATTCTATCATCTTACGATTACATGGCCATGGAACGCTGCCCCGAGCCTGTTCACACATAATTAATGTTTATACTGTATCCGATTACAAACACAGTTGTGGCTAAATGTTATAATTCAGATACAATTAACTGTATAATCAGTGGAGTTACTGTGCAGATGAATTACATTACTTATCCTTTACTGATCCATAGCTGCACTCGCTATTCTACTGGTGGAATCACTGTGTACATACATTACTTATCTTGTACTGATACCGAGTTACATCCTGTATTATGCTCGACAGCTGCACTCGCTATTCTGCTGCTGGAGTCACTGTGTACATACTTTACTTATTCTGAGTTACGTGTTGTATTATACATCACGATTCTGCTGCTGGAGTCGCTGTGTACATACTTTACTTATTCTGAGTTACGTGTTGTATTATACATCACGATTCTGCTGCTGGAGTCGCTGTGTACATATTTTACTTATTCTGAGTTACGTGTTGTATTATACATCAGAGCGGCACTCACAATTCTGCTGGTGGAGTCACTGTGTACATCCATTACATTACTTATCCTCTGCTGATCCTGCATTACAGCTTGTACTCAAGAGCTGCACTCACTATTCTACTGGTGGAATCACTGTGTACATTACTTACTCTGTGCTGATCACAAGGTACATCCTGTATTATACTCCAGAGCTGCACTCACTATTCCCCTTATGCAGTCACTGTGTACATACCTTACTTATCCTGTACTGATTGTGAGGGACATCCTGCAGTATTTAGGAGCTATACTTGCAGTACTACAGGCGGCAGAGTTGATATCTCCCAGCTTTCCCTGCTGGTTTTACACTGAGTTTTCTATAGTTATTCACTAGTCCATTAATTCTGATAAGTCCGGTGTCCATAAGATCAGATTTATGGGGTTTTGTGACTATAGACATCTAGTTGCATCTCTCAGTTGTAGGCACAGAATCAGCTGCATGCTCGGCTGTTCCTATAACTCCGATGGAGCTGTTCACCTTCTCATTTACCTATGGACCTATTTAATTGACACTCTATCTAGGGGGTCTTTTGCCGGTAGCCTGCGGGACCCCACCTGTCAGATATTTGTACACTATAGATCCCTTTAAAGGGAACCTGTCACCTCCTTTTCTGAAAATGAGCTGTTAACAGTACCTTAAAGTAGAGCCGAGTGTGATCCTAATGATGTTGTTGAAACTGAGAACTGCCGGATGAAAACGCTGAAAACTGAACTTTTAATCTTGCTGCACGGGCTTTCTGGTGTGGGCTTGAAGTCAAGGGGGCAGCGGCCTCCTTGCTTCAAGTCAAGAAAGCCACTCCCCACTTGCGCTTGACTGACAGCCCGGGTGCCGGGGATCGCAGAAATCTCGCGCATGCGCGTTGCGCGACTGAGTACTGCGCGATCCTGGCACCTGGCTCTTCATGTTGCCGGCGCTTCAGTACTCAGTGCGCATGCGCCGCCTTACTATGCGAGCGCGCTTGGGAGCTCGCATAGTAAGGCGGCGCATGCGCACTGAGTACTGAAGCGCCGGCAACATGAAGAGCCGGGTGCCGGGATTGCGCAGTACTCAGTCGCGCAACGCGCATGCGCGAGATTTCTGCGATCCCCGGCACCCGGGCTGTCAGTCAAGTGAGGAGTGGCTTTCTTGACTTGAAGCAAGGAGGCCGCTGCCCCCTTGACTTCAAGCCTACACCGGAAAGCCAGCGCAGCAAGATTAAAAGTTCAGTTTTCATCCGGCAGTTCTCAGTTTCAACAACATCATTAGGATCACACTCGGCTCTACTTTAAGGTACTGTTAACAGCTCATTTTCAGAAAAGGAGGTGACAGGTTCCCTTTAAAGGGTTTCTGTTACCAGTTTTTTCAGTATGAATCAGGCTGACATTAGAGATGTGCTAATGTCATCTGATTCCAAATATATATCTGTTTTATTTACTGGTGCCCCCATTTTTATATAAAATGAACTTTTATTTTATGCTAATAAGGCCTCTAGGTGCAAGGGGCGTTACCCCTGCTCCTAGAGGCTCTGCTGATTGACAGGACCAGGCAGAGAAGAAACACTCCATTCACCATAGCTTGCAAGGACCTTCAATGATGTCATGACCATGTGATCAGTCACATGGTTAGGATCACACAAAGAGCCTGTCTCCTCCTAAACCATGTGACCTAGAGGCCTTATTAGCATAAACTAAAAGTTAATTTTATATAAAAATGGGGGCACCAGTAAATAAAACAGATATATATTTGGAATCAGGTGACATTAGCACATCTCTAATGTCAGCCTGATTCATACCGAAAAAACTGGTGACAGCAACCCTTTAAGGGAATTTCCTGTCCTTGGTGCAGATCCTAAGGCCATTGGTGAAGTCAGTCACATACCAACATAGACAATCTCAATGAGAATTTATTGTATTAAAAAGTACAGATTTAGAGAATGTAATGCTTTGATATTCATATACTATATTCACAATGGTTTTCAAGGAACATCCAAATTGAAGTGCGAGCCTCGTGTCTCAGTCAGGAAAAGTCCTCTTTGAATGATTCAGTAGATCTAATAAGTTGTTGGGGGCTATCTGGATTCGCTGTTGGTTGGTGATCTATCTATGGTGTGTTTGCTGTTTCTATGACCGTAGTTCTCTTAACCCCAGAAAGTTTGTATAAAGCTCCTCCAAAGAAACTTTTTAGTGACAAACCCAGCTCTGCTCCATCTCTGTTTAGCTCCATTGGCCCTCTGGGGTAACCTATCCACCATCTCCAAAAATCTGTTTAATTATATGCAGTTGTTCTGGTTGATTTCAAAATTGATGTCGTCCTGTATCTAGGCTCATAATGAGAAACATGAAAACCGTTTAAAGGGCCGGTAACGTGGTCAGCATCTCATAATGCTCCTAGGGATGTAAATGTCTCTGGAAGTTCTCAGCCCAAGTGGTCACGTTCCTGTCACTCATGCCAGATGAACAATAGTTGACCATACTCTGTAGTCAGCTGTTGCTTATTAAAAATGGCTGCAAACGAGAAACAAGTATGGGGTTACTGTCCCTTTAAGGATCAAACAAATGGCTGAGGTTTTTGACCACAGGAGCTTGCAATCAGCATTTTGGTGTCATAGATTCCTGCCAGTTTTTGCCCCATTTGTCATTCTTGACTAGTTGCATATCTAGTTTCATCTTGCTGTGGGCGGCTAATCCATCATTAATTGGCTCGACTATATTGCTTTTTTTTTTTTTTTCATAACTCCATGTGATGTTCACCCATTGTGGGTTAATAAAGTTATTGAAATCCAGAGGAACGTTCCATTCTGGGATTCACAGGTTATGTCCTTCAGAGTCTCCCATGCAAATGGCCAGTAAATTTGCATGCTGCTCTGCGCATATTCAAATGACATATTGCGTTTCACCACCTGGGGGCGCTCTGCCCGCCGTCACGGAATGATCTCGGCTGAATACTCATCTTGTAAATACCAGCTCTTCTCCACCGGGACCTCCGCCCCTTCCAGGACCCTGTGTCTGTGATGTCTCTCCAGGCAGTCGGTGACCAGGCCATAGAGATTGGGGTCAAATTTGTTTGCAAATAAATGCGGAGAATCGATCAACCAGCGCAGATCTCCGAGCCCGTAGATGCAGATGTCCCGGACATAATGCCCTGAGAGGGGAACAGGACAGAGGTTAGGGAAAAAGTGACTTCAGTGGACTTCCAGCTGAGGGTTTGTTACAGTTGTGTCCAATGTAGAAACACACCAGCAGCACCAATCTCTCCTGTCCTGAGAGTTTGTTACAATGTATCAGTGCAGGTAAGATGTAGCAGTCTGAAGTCCAGGCTGTTTCCCTCTCTGGATATTATTGTAACAAAGCCTCCCCTGTGAGAAGTTTTCGGTTGGGACGGGTTTTAACACCTGGATGTGAAGAATAAATCAGAATTCTCTTTCACTAGCAGCTGGCAGAGATCTTTGTCAGAAATTGTGAACTAAATTGAGGCATAATTATTACTGTATAACTTTCATTTTTTGTTACACCCTGTTAAAGCAGTCAAACTGACTGCTTCATATTGTTTTATGATAGCCAGTTCCCATCTGATTGCAGGTCTATTGTACTGTGCTCACATGTATAATAGACCCAAGATCAGATAGGAACCCATTGTGCCATAAAACACTATGACGCAGTTGGTTCGGGTCAGGGGAGCCGCAGCCGACACCCGGACCACGTTTCCTAGACTGATTGGGGTCATGTGACTCAACCCTCAAAGTGAATGCGGATGAGTCTAATACCACACACAGCCTTTGGACAGGTGTGGTGCTGGTTTCAGAAGAAAGCAGCCATATGTTTTTTGTAATCCTGGAGCCAAGGGCTTGGTCTTTAGGGGCACTTCCTCCACCTTAAAGGGGTTGTCCTTTTTCAGAAGGAAACTGGACAGCACATGCTATGCATCCTCAGTAAAGAATAGACTGTTACTTACCCAAAAGATCCAGTGCTCTTCCGGTTCTCTATTTACCTCTCTATTTCACTAGCCTCTTTGGTGCACTCCATGTCAACGTGATGCCACCAGTGCCGTCAGGTGAACAGAGCGCTGCCAGGAGAACCAGTGTGGTACCGTGGGAGCTGTCAAGTAAGTAATGAACTTTTCTTTACTGCAAGTCAATCACATGTGTTTGGTTTCTTCTTGAAACTGGACAACCCCTTTAAGTTAAAGGAAGTGCCCTTTAAGACCATGACCTTGGCTCTACAGCTGTCAGTGTTTACTCCATTTGTGACACCAAAGACACGGAGTGGTTTGTTAGTTGCAATATGGCACAGATTAAAGAAGTGCTCCTAGTAAAAGTGAAGTACTGTGCTATATCACAGGGACTCTCTTTGCTGTTCTTGGACTCCACGTATCAGCCTGTACCTCACACTCCTGCAGTGTGAGTATGGCAATCGAGTCAGTCATGTGACTCCCGGCGTTCCCAATGTAAAGAGACACACAAGAGGCGCATTACGCGATGGAGTCACATAACCCCTCTTCTGGCCCGGGAGAGCACACTGATGCCCTGGCGTCTGTGAGAATCAGATTGAACATTACCCCCTCATAGAGGTGCAAAGGCAAAATGAGATTGTAAAGGTTACCGTGGCAGCCAGAGTGTGAGACGCCTTTCTGGTCCCTCCATTTTACAGCTCGGATGTTCCCCTCCCAGCCAGCATCGGGTGTGGATCCTGGAAAATCTGGAAACAGAAAAATCCATGGTTTAAAGGGCTGATGGTTATTTAGCGGAGTGGTGACTGTGGATCCTTGTCCTGGCTGCATTTCCGCCCTCCTGCTTAGTTGGGCATTTCATTTTTCAGCTTTTTGTCCATCAAGCTTAAAGGGGTTTTCCAGGCTCCTGTTGTTGATGCCTTATCCTCAGGATAGGTAATGAATATCTGGTCGCTGAGGGTCTGACACCCCGCACCGCCACTGATCAGCTGTACTTTGCAGCCGTTAGCACTGGAACAATCACTTTCAATGGAACAGGAAGCACAGCTCCGTTCAAAGTGTAATGGCCGTGTCGGGTTAGGCTACTTTCACACTAGCGTTTTTGCTGGATCCGGCAGGGTTCAGAAAAAAAAACGCTTCCGTCACTGATAATACAACCATCTGCATCCATTATGAACCGATCTGGCTGTATTATCTTTAACATTTCCCGGATGGATCCATCATGTACTCCTTTGACTTGAATTGTGGGTCATGATGGATCCACTTTGCTCCGCATCCCAGGACTGAAAGCAAAGCACAGCATGCTCTCTGGTATGAGAACAGAATGCATTTTGGAGCACTCCGCTCTGTTACGTTTTGTCCCCATTGACAATGAAGGTTTTTTTTTCCCCAATATTGAAACCCTATGACGGATCTCAATACCGAAAAATATTAACGCAAGTGTGAAAGTAGCCTTACTGCAGCCCAGCTCCCATTCACTTCAGTAGGAACTACGCTGCAGTAACTAAGCGTGACCACTACACTTTGTGCTTCCCGTTCCATTCAAAGTGCTAGTGCCAGTTGTTGGACACTCACTAATCAGATATTAATATCAGGAGCCTGGAAAACCCCTTTAACCAGACCTTGCATTGGAGTTCCTCACAATTTGAAAGCTATCTCCTTGTTGTCAGTGAATGTAAACAAGTGTAGCCCTATTTCTCACAAGTGAGGGTTTGCCACAAATGCATCCAAGTCTAGACTATCCTCTGAGGAAAGCAAGCGAGCAGCACAAAACTCTCTCCCGATGTGCCACAAACAGGTAGTGTATCCACATGAAATCCAAACTGTGTAGCTCCCAGAGGATTGTCTAAACTGGATACAATTGCAGCAAACCTTCAGCAGTGAGAATTATTAGATCAGGACATGTCATCAGCCTCTGGATGTGAACAAGGATCTGTTCCCATTCAGTGACAGCAGGTAGAGTTCTTGACGAGCATATGGGGTTGATGCACAGAGTCTATTAGAAAGCTGTAGAACCTTTCATTATACAGTGTTATTGAGATTGTAGCCTGGACTCTAGAGGGTTATGGACGGAGTAAGGAGACTCTACTAGGTTTCATGTGCAGATCTCTCACCTTTTATCCTGTTGAGGGTCACCCAGTAATGCTCATCCGGACTGTAGGTTTCCTTCGACCACTCTAGAAGATCCTTCGCCCTTTGGTCCGTCAATAAAAATTCTACAAACTCCCTTGTCAGGGCATAGTAGGCGGTTCCGAAGTAAAGTGTGATGTTGTGAGGGGGGGCAGCCTTCTCTCTCAGTGTAGGATAGACGTAGGATATCCCCAGATGAAGAAACTCCTTATGAGTGATTTGAGTCCGGTACCTCATATGCGGCGGCTGGATCACACCGGGTGTCAGGTTCCGTCCCTTCCATTTGCTCTTGAGATACTGTACAATCTCCCTGTTGGTTTTCATGGGGAAGTCTTGGCCGCACAGGTTTATGACGTGTTTCCACGGAACGTCGGAGCGGACGAGGTCCTCCATGCAGTTGATATCGGCCCGTAGGCGAGAAAACCCCGCATAGACCACTGTCTCTTGCTGGGATGCTATAAACACGTTCTGGAAGCAGCTGGCGAGCCTCCACACCGCCTGGCTGTACGTTTTGGGAGACTTTTGGTCGATGTGGATGCAGTAGACGTTCTGCGGGGTGTAAATAGCGGAAAACAACTTGATGAACATGTTCAACTGTTTGTGTATGGTCAGGATGTACGCCAAGGGGTAGTCCGCCTCCTCTGACGACAGCGGCTTTGTTATAAAGTGCAGGTCCTTTATCAGGGTGGAGCAGTTGAACTGTAAGTTGATTGCTCCATCTTCTCTGGGTGGGGGCAGGGCTTCTTGACATATCTTTCCCACCACCAGGGCGGCTGGCTTCTCCTCAAATAACGCTTTGCACAGTTCTCCGGGATAGAAACCACATTCCTTGATCTCCTCAATGGTCACCCTGTCCTGAGGTTTGTTAAGGTTATTAATGGCCAAAAGGATGAGGCAGAGGCCGACACATAACATAAATCCTGACTTGGTGCATCCAAGGAGGCTCATTGTCTGCTCTGCATCAGCCTTGTTATCAGCATTATTGTTTTTGTTTTTTTTTTTCGTTTGATCCTGCCTGAAAAAAAAATACAGAGAAAACAATGTATTGTTACATAATATCATCCAAAGCTGCAGTCACAATTCTCTTTTTTTCATTCACATTTAGAGCTGCACTTGCTCTTCTTATTCATTAGTCACGTTCAGAGGTGCATTCACCTTTCTTATTTAGTCGTTTCTACAGCTGCATTCACAATTCTCCACTTGGGCCACTGAAAACCGATCATTTGTCTACAGTACATCCCATGTATTTTCCTCAGTGTTGTCTAGAGCTGCTTTAAAGGGGTATTCTCATCTTGGACAATGGGGGCATATCGCTAGGATATGCCCCCTTTGTCTTATAGGTACGGGTCCGACCGCTGGGACCAGCACCTATATCGAGAACGGAGCCCCCAAACTGAAGGAGGGCGCACTGCGCGTGCGCAGCCGCCCTCCATTCATTTCTATGGGGCCACCGAAAATAGCCGAGCGATGGCTCGGCTATTTCCGTCGGCTACATAGAAATGAATGGGAGCGGTGGCCGCACAAGCGTGGGGCGCTCCCATTCATTTCTATGGGAGCAGCGGGGAGCTGCGCCTGGTGGTGGGCGGACCCCGGGAAACCTGGGGTCCTCCAGGCGCAGCGCTCCCCCCTCCGATCTCGATATAGGTGCGGGTCCCAGCAGTGGGACCCGCACCTATAAGACAATGGGGGCATTTCCTAGCGATAAGAATACCCCTTTAACAGTTCTGCTGCTTTATTTTGAAATCTGTCAGCCCTGTGTCCCCATATACATGGCAACAGGTAATGTCGTTGGACATTCACCATACATGTCTTATCTGTAGAGATATCTTTCCTGGCCATACATTGATAGGTTCCTTTTATGCGCATAGATATTGTGCCCCATAACAAGCAGCAATAGATGTCAACATGATGGCGACGCGGCACGTTACTTACAGACAAACGATCAGTGATGGGATCTTTGACCCACATGCATTTTTCATTATTCAGCAGCATCATGCTTGGGCCATGTTCTGCTGACTATTGAGCTTTTTTTTTCATTATTATTTTTCATTATATAATATATTGCATAGCAGCAGAGTATACTGTTATTAAATTTTTTTTTTTTTTTTGCTCTTCCGTCTCAAGTGAGTAATTAGGGTGTGTCTATCTTTTTTTAAAATCAGATCATTTTTTATTGAAGTTTCACAATACAATAAAAGTACACAACAATACAAAAATAGTCATGTGTCATTATTGAAAGGCAGATATGAAATACACAACATTAAGGATATACAGCATGTCAGATTTGGACCCTTTGCTCCCAAGCATGGGAATGAAAAGAAAACAACATAAACCCACATACCCCCCCTACCCAAAAGAAAACTAAACTAATCCGTACGGCATGACTCCTCCCAATGAAGTAAATAAATATACCACAGCAATGAACCCATCCTAGCAGCTATGGTATAAATCCATTCCATGTAAAGGGAATAGGCACGCCAAGGGTATGAATTAGGAGTATATTAAGGAAAAAAACAGTGCAGCAGCACTCTGCAAACACAAATAATGTACAATAATGCCATAGTCATATAAAACATTTTGGTACTAGTGCTATGCTTATTTTGCAAAATTGAGAATCTTGGCAAATCATTTTGTACAAAATATTTGAGCCCATCTGCCATACGTCAAGGCGTTCTCTTTAAGACGGGAACCTAGCGCTAATTTCTTCCTGTTATGTGCCATAATGGCCACCACAAAACTCAGGGAGTGCTGGTTCCTCATGCATGCTGGGTCCACTCTGCCTTTGCCATTTTAGGTGCCTCAAAGGCCTCCATTGAATCCAGGAATGCAGGTACCAACATGCATGCTGAGCCCACTCCATACCTCTCCTGGTGCCTCACCGCTTCCAATACATATACTGAGAGCAGGACACAGTTTTATAATTACTCTGATTAAAATCAGCCTATAATGCAGACAGGCTTATCAGGAGTGCAAGACTGGCTGGAGTAGCCACACCTCCAGATCAGTATAACTGCAAAAAAAGGGGGTCAGTCAGCACATCCAAAGTGCAGGTGCACGCTGCCATGGCTAGAGACACAAAGGAAAAAAACAGTGCAGCAGCACTCTGCAAACACAAATAAAGAGAGAGAACGCCTTGACGTATGGCAGATGGGCTCAAATATTTTGTACAAAATGATTTGCCAAGATTCTCAATTTTGCAAAATAAGCATAGCACTAGTACCAAAATGTTTTATATGACTATGGCATTATTGTACATTATTTGTGTTTGCAGAGTGCTGCTGCACTGTTTTTTTCCTTTGTGTCTCTAGCCATGGCAGCGTGCACCTGCACTTTGGATGTGCTGACTGACCCCCTTTTTTTTAGGAGTATATTAGCCATCACAGTCATCAATTCGAAGCTTCACTAAGTTGTGATACTCAATCCATGCAGACCACTGCTTTTTGTATTTTTTGAGGCTACCCCTCTTAGTATATATTCCTTTTTCTAGTTTAATTACGTTATGCACCCGTTGTAGAAAGGCCCCAAATGTAGGGGGGGTTGGATCCAGCCATAAAGAGGCGATCAGTTTTCTAGCCTCGTATAACACCTTTGATACTGCCATTTTCACCACGTCACCTACAGGTAGGAGTTCTATATACCCCAATACACAGTTCAGTGGCTCCCTTGGCACATTTATTTTAAATACCCCGTGAATTCTATGAAGGATCCTGTACCAAAATGTGTCTAATTTAGAGCAATTCCAAAATATGTGCATCAGGTCTGCCGGAGATCTAGAGCATCTGACACACTGGGCGTGCGGCCGTATTCCTATTTTATGGAGGAAGACCGATATACCCTGTGTAGTAAGTATAATTGCGATACTCTATAGGCAGGGCTAATGGACATCTTCTGTGTTTGCATCAATAACCAATTCCACGCTTCTGTGGAAAAGGAGCCAATATCACCAATCCAGGCTTGCTGGCTCGCTCCCAGATCAACCTCCTGCTTGAGTAGTAGGGCGCTGTATATCAGTGAAATTATTCCACCAGTATACCTAGCCACTTTCAGAATGTTGTATATGGGAAATACTACCGGAAGCACTGTTGCAAGTTTATTTTGAGCTTGTAAGGCATGCCTGACCTGGAAATAGAAAGACGTTTTTGGGATACCATACTCCTCCACCAGTTGCGAGAAGCACTTAAGCGCATTATCCTTATAAATATGTTTAAGCATCAATATACCTTTTAATTGCCAACAGGGAGGAACCTGCAGCTTCGCCAACTCTGGTAGCTTACTATTTGACCACAACGGAGTGCACTCCACGTTACCCTGCAGTTTAAATAAGATCTTGCCTCTATCCCACACTTTGTACATGAGCTGAAAAATGGGAGCCTGTCCTCCTGAATGCAGGAATTCCCCTGTTTCCAGGGCTGAAAACAAACTACCCAGGCCTGTCCTATATCTGATAAGGTAGAATCTGGAATCTGGTTTAGTGCTATCCTCCCCTCCAACAAAATGCTGTAGTTGGGATGCTAGGAAATATAGCCACATATTTGGCACCACTAACCCTCCCCTATTTATCGGTAATTGCAATTTTTGTAGCTTTATTCTGGGAACAGCAGCCTTCCAGAGCAGAGATCTAAACATGCGATCTATTTTACTGAAAACATGCCCTGGTATCCAACACGGAGAGTTATGCACTAGATAGAGCATTTGCGGCATTAACACCATTTTAATGAGATTAGCCCTTCCCACCAGAGACAGTTTCAAGGCATTCCAGGCTCTGATTTTGGATTGCCATTTATCCAGTAAAGGGACTACATTCAAAGAGATATAATCTCTGCAGTTATTGGATACTGTAATGCCCAGGTATTTGAATTGAGACACACACTGTAGTTCTCCCACCCTATCTCCCCTTCTCTCGGCCAGCTATCCACGGCAAAATCACAGACTTTTCCCAGTTAATCCGGAGACCAGACTAGTCCCCGAAAGTGCGGATTATAGTCATAGTGCTGATTAATGACGCCGAGGCATCAACCAAGAATAATAACATGTCATCAGCATACATGGCTATACGCTCCTCTCTATCCCCATACCTAAATCCAATCCCTTTAGATCAGATGACAATCTAATCTGTGATGCCAAGGGTTCCAGAGCAATCGCAAAAAGAAGGAGAGACAGAGGGCACCCCTGCCTTGTGCCCCTACCCAAGCTGAAGAGGTCTGACGCTGAGCCGTTGGCTTGTACACACGCTCTTGGGGAAGTGTACAGCAACTGCACCCATAAAGCCACTCCACGCTGTCGAATGCTTTAGCGGCATCAAGTGACAGCACTACTCTATTCCCACAGTTCTCTGGAGCTATCTGTAAGTTTAAAAACAACCTCCGAAGGTTGACCGCGGTAGACTTGTTGGGCATAAAGCCCGTTTGGTCTGGATGTATTATAGACGTAATAACCCTGGCAAGGCGCATTGATAGCACCTTAGCCAAGACCTTAACATCAGTAGGGAGAAGGGAGATAGGTCTGTAGGAGTCGGGAACACATGGGTCCTTTCCTGGTTTTGGAAGAACTACAATAACAGCATCCCTCATGGACGGTGGAAGTGTCCCTTACTGTAAAGCTGCATTAAACGTATTCAGCATGTGCGGTAGCAATGCAGAACCATATAATTTATACACGTCTGTGGGCAGCCCATCTAAACCTGGTGCTTTTTCATTGGGCATAGCTTTAATAGCATTCTCAAGTTCATCCAATTTAAGTGGAGAGTCTAAAAAAGACTTATGCTCTGGAGAGAGGATTGGGAGCCTTATACCAGCAAGGTATGTGTCTATTTCACCTGGCGAGATTCTTAATGTGGAGGCATAAAGGGACTCATAGTAGGATTTTAAGACCCTTAAGATATCCCTCGAGTCCGTACGTGCCACACCATCAATATCTCGTAATTGCGCAATATGTGCCGATCCCCTTTGTGACTGGATTATTTTAGCTAAAAGGCGGCCTGTGCCTTCGCCTGCCTCAAAGTGTTCCTGCTTGAGAAAAAAGCGTTTGTTTTCCGCCTTAGTTAGTAAATGATTTTTTAAATCATCCTGTTTCTGCTTCCATGACTGCAATATCTGGGGGGAAGAGTTATTAATATACCGAGCTTCCAAGTCCGCAATTTCTTTTTTTAGGGCCATTTCTATCTTCCTATTTTTAGTTTTTATACGGGAGATTTCTTTGATAAATAGCCCTCTCAGGTAGGCTTTCATGGAGTCCCAAACCATTAATTGTGATGTAGACCCCACATTTATAGAAAAGAATTCTAGGATCATATGATCAATAAGAATTCTAGGTATTATTCTCAACCAAAACGGATTCACTCGCCAAGAACACGTCCCCTTCTCATAATGAGTCGATTCCTGAAACACCACTAAGAGAGGGGAGTGGTCAGAAAGCGATCTCGGAAGGTAAGGGTGTGTCTATCTAATTAGGAGACGTTAAAGGCTACACCTTTTGGAGTAATTTTTTATTATTATTACATTATACTTATTTTGATCTAAAAATCACTTTTTCAATTGGTCTTTATTAACAATATGGAGTTCTTTTTTGTGTACAGAGCTGACATGCTCTACTAGCTGCCTGTGGATTTTTTCTCAATTCCGTCATCTGAGGAGCAGACGGACAGCTTATCTCTTCTTTCTGACCTTATAAACACTCATTAAAGCTCAATACTTACCTTACTGATAAGAATGTGGCTTAAATAAGTGTTTATGACCTCTTAGTAGTTTACAGATAAGGTTAATTAGATGACCGGC
Organism: Rhinella marina; assembly: GCA_900303285.1. NCBI lineage: Eukaryota > Metazoa > Chordata > Amphibia > Anura > Bufonidae > Rhinella > Rhinella marina. Next base: position 282,012 of record ONZH01002912.1, read on the forward strand.
ACAAAGTGAAAGTACCAGTCACCCAGCTAGACAAACAATTAACCGTTTGTGACTAAACAGCTCAATATTTTTAATAAAGACCAACTGAAAATATGATTTTTAGCCAAAAATAATTTAAATGCAATCATAAAAAAAATTGACTCTAAAGGTGTAAATAGCATTTAAAGGGAGTCTGTCACCTAATTTTCACCAATATAACTAAGCATGACCCCACAGAAGATTGCAGACACATCCCAGACTTACCTGTGTGCACTTTGTGTCTGTATTACATGTCCAGGAAAAGCACTTTTAGGCTCCATTCACACGTCCACAGAATGTGTCCGCATCCGTTCCGCAAAATTGCGGAACGGGTGCGGACCCATTCATTTTCAATGGGGCCGCAAAAGATGCGGACGGCACACAGTCCGCATCCGCACTTCCGTTCCGCGGCCCTGCAAAAATATAGAACATGCCCTATTCTTGTCCGGAGCCACGGACAAGAAAAGACATCTCTATAATAGAGCCGGCCATGTGCGGTCCACAATACACACACGGACGTGTGAATGTACCCTTATTCTGCAGGAAAACAGTTCCCAAGTGCCCAGCTGAAAGTGAAACTAAAAACAGCTTTCTCTCCCGACTCGATTTCTAACAGCTATATCTTCTGATATACTGGATAAAATGCTGTATCATTTTAAAGCTTGGAATGCCAGCTTTCAAAGAAGGCTACCAATCCCAAGATATGAGCAGCTAAAGCAGCCCTCCCCTCTTCAGTCTGGTTTGCTTTGGGCACTTGGGAGCTGTTTTCCTGCAGAATAAAAGTGCTTTTCCTGGACATGTAATACAGACACACAGTGCACACAGGTATGTCTGGGATGTGACATGTAATACAGGCACACAGTGCACACAGGTATGTCTGGGATGTGACATATAATACACACACACAGTGCACACAGGTATGTCTGGGATGTGACATGTAATACAGGCACACAGTGTACACAGGTATGTCTGGGATGTGACATGTAATACAGGTACACAGGTATGTCTGGGATGTGACATGTAATACAGGCACACAGTGTACACAGGTATGTCTGGGATGTGACATGTAATACAGGCACACAGTGCACACAGGTATGTCTGGGATGTGTCTGCAATCTTCTGTGGGGCAGTGCTCTTAGTTATATAGGTGAAAAACAGGTGAAAGACTCCCTTTAAATAGCCAGTCTTAAGGTCAGCTCATTCTTTTGAATCCAGTAGGAAAAAAACCCAGTCTGGTTTGAAGTTGTTTTGGAGCAGCTCTTATACTAGCAGACAAACAACGCTAGTTTGTGAGTGTTCGTGTGGATGATTTGAAGTGTGTGTTTGTATTAAGTGCTTGACTTTAGATTAAGTGACTTAAGATTCAGGGGCTTTATGAGGGGAATACACTAAATCAATTGCTCATTATTGCACTGTATTGTATTTTTTTTTTCTTTTTTCTTGCGTAATCCCCATTTGTATGTGTTCCATTATTGACAGCGCAGTCCCGTGCACATCTTGTATGCAGTCCTGGAACAGCCGTTTGAGGAAGCATATCTTTGTTCAAAATGTGAGCAAATTACTTGTTTGGAATCGCACATCGTGTATCTAAACAAGCGAATTTCAACACTGAGAAGCACTAGCAATTTGGAAGAGAGTTTACTGCTCGTTGAGCAGGCACTCTATGGGGTAGATGCGGGGGAGGGTTGTAGTGAGAAGACTCAGGAAAAGGGAGGTAAGTAGCTGGATAGCGGTTAGAAAGCGGGAGGGAGGCTAGCCCTGATCTGACATAGCCCAACAAGTTTGCAAGGTTGGCAGATGAAGGGCATGTCAGTTCAGAGACAGCACAGCTGCAGCCGGACAGGTGAATGTCAGCTCCAGTAAGCAGGGGACCAGGAGAGCAGGGCAGACAGGTGCTGGTAGTGGGAGGCTCCATCATTAGGGATACAGATCGGGCAATCTGTCACAAAGACCAGGATCATCAAACAGTGTGTTGTCTTCCTGGTGCTTCAGTTTGACACATCGCGGATTGGGTTGACAGATTACATTGGAACCAATGACAAAGAGGTAGGTGGAGCGTCCTTTAACCCTTACACTCCCAGCGCCGTACATGTACTGTGCGGCGGGCGTCATGGCCGGCAAGTCTCTGCTGTTTCTAACAGCAGAGACTTGCCGCTACTTACTAGATCGGCGGCGTCTTCCTGGGCGTTTAGATGCCGTGATCACACGTGATCACGGCATCTAGTTGCGTCTGAACCCGGAAGCGTTCGCTTCCGGGTGGTGTACAGACGCCCCGTGTGGCCAATCGGGGTGTCTGTACACCATATGAAAACTGTAATCCTCGCTGGTGAGGATTACAGTTTTCAAAGTGCAATTCTTATTCTGGCCACTAGATGGCAGGCCAGGATAAGAGATGAGCAATTCTTGGATTTATCTGAGTCTAGAAAATCCCTGATTGCTCATAAAGAAAAAAAAAGCCACAATATATCAGCTCATATTAGAGCTTTCAAATACTAAAAAAAAATTTAAAAAAATGTTAAAAAATATATAAAAAATAAAAAAAATATAAAAGTTCAAATCACCCCCTTTCCGTATAATTAAAAAATAAATACCTAAATAACAATAAATATAGACATCATGGGTATCACCGTGACCGAAAACGCCCGTACTTTTAAAATATAAAAAAAAAATTCCAATACGGCGAATTTTGTGGCGGAAAAAAGCGTCCAAATGGCAATTTCCCGTTTTTGTCGCTTTTTTTTCTAAAAAAAAATAATAGAATGTGTAATACACTTACAGCCAATGCATTACAATACAACAGTATTGTAATGCATTGTTAAGGGGATCAGACCCCCAAAAGTTAAATAAAGTTAAAAAAAAAGTTAAAAAAAATCGTTTTACAAAAAAATAAGTTTCAAGTAAAAAAAAAAAAAAGTACACTTTTCCCAAAATAAAGTTAAAAGAAATTGTAAAAGAAAAGCATACATATTAGGTATCGCCGCATCCGTATCGACTGGCTCTATAAAATATAACCTCATCCACCCTGCCAGGTGAACGCAGTAAAAAACAAAACAAAAAAAACAATGCCAAAACAGCCATTTTTTGGTCACCGTCCCTCACAAAAAGTGTAATAGGTGATCAAAAAGGCGTATTTAACCCAAAATGGTAACAATCAAACCGTCATCTTGTCCCACAAAAATGATACCCTACCTGAGACAATCGCCCGAAAAATTAAAAAAATATGGCTCTCAGAAAATGGCAACACAAAAAAAGATTTTATTCTGTTCAAAAATAAATCTAATGTGTAAAACTTTCCAAAACAGCTATTTTTTTCACCTTGACTCACATAAAGTGTAACACCAAGCAATCAAAAAGTCTTATGTACCCCAAAATGGTACCAATAAAAACGTAATCTCATCCCGCAAAAAATGATCCCCCACATAAGACAATCACTCAAAAAAATAAAAATCAGGAGAAAATGGGGAACAACTTATGAGGTGCTTTTCTCCTGTTACCCCTTGTCAAAAAGAAAAATTTGGGGCTAAAGCAACATTTTATAGGAAGAAATGAAACTTTTGATTTTCACAGCCAAGTGTTTCCAAATTCCGTAAAAAGCTTTGAAGGGTGTAGTTTCCAAAATGGGGTCACTTTTTGAGGGTTTCCACTGTAGGGGTACGTCAGGGTCTCTCAATTACAAAATGGTGCCTAAAAACCATTCTAGCAAAATCTGCCTCCAAAATCTGTATGGCGCTCCTTTCCTTCTGACCACTACCACATGCCCATAGAGCAGTTTACCACCACATATGGGGTATTTCTGTAAACTGCAGAATCAGAGTACTGTATATTGAGGTTTAGTTTGCTGTTAACCCTTGCTGTGTTGCAAGAAAAAAATTATTAACATGAATAATCTACCAAAAAAGTGAAATTTTGAAATTTCACCCCCATTTTCCGTTAATTCTTGTGGAACACCTCAAGGGTTAACAAACTTTGTAACATCAGTTTTTTTATAATTTGAGGGGTGTAGTTTCTAAAATGGGGTAATTTATGGGTGGTTTCCATGACGCATGCCCCTCAAAATCACTTTATATCTGAATTGGTGCTTAAAAAAATGGTTTTGGAAATTTTGTTGAACATTTGAAAAATGGCTTCTAAACTTCTAAGCTTTCTAATGTCCGAAAAAAGTAAAATGACATTTATAAAATTATGCCAACATAAAGTAGACATATGGGGAATGTAAAATAATTATTTTTGGAGGTATTACTATGTATTTTGAAAGTAGAAAAATTTTAATTTGGAAATTTGCTAATTTTTCAAAAATTTGGTATTTTTTTTATAAATAAAAATGAAATATTTTGCCACAAATTTACTACTGTTATGAAGCACAATATGTGAGAAGAAAACATTCTCAGAATGGCCTGGATAAGTAAAAGCGTTCCAAAGTTATTACCACATGAAGTGACACATGTCAGATTAGCAAAAAATGGCCTGGGCAGGAAGGTGAAAACAGGCCCGGGGTTGAAGGGGTTAAATCACTAAAACAGGAGGGGAGCGAGGAAGCATTGAAAAACTATAGTGAAAAACATAGAATATGTAAAAGACAAATAAAAGCAGCCAAACTAGAGACCGAGCGATTAATCGCCAAAGAGGCTAAAACTAACCCTAAAATGTTCTTTAATTATATAAATGGTAAAAAATATAAACCTAAAGGTGTCGGCCCCTTACAGAGTAATGAGGGGGGAGTTGCAGGGAGCGATGAGGAGAAAGCAAAGCTATTAAATATTTTTTTCTCTACTGTATTCACTGAGTAAAAAACTCCACTTTTGCTGAGCCCCATGATCTAACAATAATAAGTCTTGCTATCAATAGCCCTCTTAACCATATCCTGCAGCAAGGAGAGAGCGCGATAAGTGAGCACTTCTCTCTCCTCATTCTAGCATTGGTGGGAGTCTCAGCACTTTGACCACCACTGATCGCTAGAAAGAGGAGAGAGAAGTGCTCACCTATTGCCCTCTCTCCTCACTGCAGGAGATGGACTCAACAGAAAGTCTATGGGCCCGTCTTTATTCCGTCTCCTGCACTCAGACCCCTGTCAACCGGTACAACGGAAATCGTTCACATGTCCCTGTTTGGTCCCATAGACGTTCTGTTGAGTCCATCTGATTTCCTCTCCTGCAGAGGAAAAAGTGTGATATGCAAGGGCTTCTCTCTCTTTGTTCTAGCGATCGGTGAGGTACTCGGCACTCTCAACCGCCCCCCCTCCCACCGGTCAAAACTTTTGATGCGTCACTATGGCATATCAAATGTTTTCTGAAAACTCAGTGACCGTTTCACGTGCTTTATTGGGTTACTTTAAAAACCACCTTTCGTGCCGATTGTACATTAGATTACCTATGCATTTCAGACATGTCCTTAGTCATTGCAATTTATTTTTAACCATATTTAAACCCGGGCACTGCCCAGATGATGTGATGTAAGTAAAACTCAGCATCTCCTGTATACTTAAAGGGGTTCTCCAGGAATTAAAAAAAATGAAAATACTTCAATATTATTACCTTTAATTACCTAGAATGGCTCATTTTGTCTAGGGAGCAATCATTAGGAGAAATAAAATGGCCGCTGTCCTATTAGTACACACAAAACCTGTCCTAATCACATAGGAGGACAAGTTACTTCACAACACAGCTGAAGAGCTGCCTCATCCTCCTCTCTGTTCTGCTTGTCAGGGATTGTGATCCATGAGGCATGAGAGGAGGGTGAGGTGTGGCTAATGAGCAGCAGCACTTCTTTACAGTCTCCATTACCACAGCCCCACATTACCACAGTCAGTCCTGTCCGTCCTCTCTGTACTTTATGTCTCCTCATGAACTCCATTCCTACAGAGATTCAGATGAAGATATATTTAGAATCATAATCCCTGACAAGCAGAGCAGAGAGGAGGATGAGGCAGCTCTTTACCTCAGTGTTCAGAAGTAACTTGTCCTCATGTGTGATCAGGACAGGTTTTGTGTAATGGGACAGAAGCCATTTTGTTTCCCCTGATGATTGCTTCCCCAGACAAAACGAGCCATTATAAATAATGAAAGTTATTTGAAAATATATTTAATATAGAGTAATATTTAAGTATTTTTATTTTCTTAAAGGGGTTCTCCAAGTTATATATATTGATGATCTATCCTCAGGATAGGTCATCAATATCAGATCGGCAGGGGTCCGACACCCGGCACCCCCGCCGATCAGCTGTTTGAAGAGGAGGCGCGCGCCGTATCAGCGCTGCCTCCTCTTCACTGTTTACATGCTGGCCGACTCGGGGGTAGTGGTGAGTAGGTGTAATTACACCTCACTGCCCCATTCATTTCTATGGGAAGAATCGCTCCCATACAAGTCTATGGAAGCGATTCTATTCATAGAAATGAATGGGGCAGTGAGGTGTAATTACACATACTCACCACTACCCCCGAGTCGGCCAGCATGTAAACACTGAGGAGGAGGCAGCGCTGATACGGCGCGCGCCTCCACTTCAAACAGCTGATCGGCGGGGGTGCCGGGTGTCGGACCCCTGCCGATCTGATATTGATGACCTATCCTGGGGATAGGTCATCAATATTTATAACTCGGAGAACCCATTTAATTCCCGTAGAACCTCTTTAACTCAAGTGAATGAAGTGGCTCCAGTAGATACTACAATGGAGTCCAATTAAATCGATGTTTAGGATATGAACCGACAATTTTATACATTGGTAATTTCTAGAAAAATACATCATATTCAAACACAAGTTTAGACCCTGTGGAGCTTGAGTCTCCAATTGCAGGATCCAATATGCTTCTCTAGTATGGACGTTATTCCTCTAGTAAGCATCTCTCGGCGGTTTGAGAACCTTTTCACAACTGTACAGAATTTCCCCTCCATGTACACGTAACAAAAGGTTCCTGGATTATAAATATTATAACTCGATCTATCTATCACCTATCTGTCTATAGCAGTCTATCTGGAGCTGCGTTAACAATTCTGCTGCTTGAGTTTGGGATCCTTTTACGTTAGATCCCTTTAAATACAAGTAGATATTCTGCCTGGTAACGAGCACCGATTACCAGCGTGGTGACTGTCTTTACATTTATTTGCAGCAATTATGCAAACGATCAGTAATAAGATCTTTCGCCACCGTGTGTTTTTTTATTTTTTTTTTATTTCTCGCAGCTCATTCCTGTTTAACTGGGGCGATATGTTGCCAACAAACTCCTAAAAGATGCCATCAGCCACTAAAAGAGCTTTGGAGTGATTACGGGCTGGTTGGCAGCATGTTTACACACCGCAGTTTTTATCTTTCATACATATATCATCCTCTCTGTGTGATTATCAATCACTGCCCACGTATACTGCTCATGACATCACCCACCATGTTTTATATCAGGAACCTCCTATGATTGACTGGACTGCTGAGCAGCCCGGTGTCACCAACCATATGGTACCCACTTACCTGCGGAGAGTTCCTCACATCCCAACCAGAAGCTTCTGTGCTGTACGCGTCTCTGATGAGTTGTGGGTGGTGTGGGTGGTGCTGTTGGTGTGTCAGGTGCTGTTGGTGTGTCAGGTACTGGCAGCAGAGATTGCGTTTCCAAACAAGGTTTACATTTCTTAACTGATGACTCCATGGGGCCCCTGGGACAATGCTTGTTGGTCCTTTTGGGCTTTATTAAAGAGAATGAAAGCTGCGAGGACTGTGTGCGCCCTGGCTGAATCCTTGCTTTACAGTATGGAAAATATAATAATTTTTATAATTTTTTTTTGTGGGGGAGGAAGGAAGCAATTTATATGAAAAAGCACAGAAATTCTTCCATTGTTGTGTTTTTTGTTTATGATATTCCCCTTTTGGTATGATAAGTATTTATTTTCTACTTTTAGACAATAAAAGTATTTTTTAAAATCCTATTTCAAAATGTTATATAATTTGTTTTCATTTATGCCATTTTGGGGTACATTTGGAGAACTTTTTGATCACTTTTTTTTTTTTTTTTTAGTTAATTTGAGCAGCAGTTGGACTTGTGATCCTTTGAACGCCTATATAATACACTGAAATACTTTGTATTGCAGTGTATTATGTCCGTTACAGTAAATCTTGACAGAATGCATTTTAGACTTCTATGCATGGCAGGCCTGAGGGCCATAGTTAAGCTCCTGGCTGCCATGACAAATCCTCCATATACCATGATCACGTTGTGGGGGGAGAACGGTATGAGAGAGCCCCCCTACCTCTCTCTAACCACTCAAGTACTGCAATCAGCATCCGATAACTCCAATCCCGATAGTTGGAGCGGGCTGCCAGCTGGTGGTGCATTGATGGCGAGGGCACAGGTGCCAAGTAATTGTATGGCGGCTTGCAGGAAGTCCTGAAACTTACTATCACAGCGCTGGGTGGGAAGCGGCATGTAGCTTCTTAACAAAGCACATTTCTGTTCCATTCAGAGTCTGTAGAAAGCTGGGTGACTAAGCTTAAAGGGGTTGTCTGGTTTAAATAAAAACGTGGGCAGCACCTGTAAAGGCCCTAAAATAACAACAGGATCAGTAGTCACTAGTGATGATCGAACCCGCTCGTAACGAGCGGTTCAATGCTCGGATCCCCTGCGCTCCCCTGCCCGCAGCCATCGGGATCCGTCCTCACCCGACTGTAAGTCAATGCGGACGGATCCGATTAGTGTCACACACTAGTCACAAACGATCCGTCCCCATTGACTTACAGTCGAGTGAGGACGATCCGGATGGCTGCGGGCAGGGGGGCGCAGGGGATCCGAGCATTGAACCGCTCGTTACAAGCAGGTTCGCTCATCACTAGTAGTCACCCCTTTTTGCCCTGGCTGCTACAAGCGCTGACATCAGCTGACTTTCTGGCTGCAGTGGTGATGTTCTGTGCACACAGGTCACCGTGCAACCAATTACTGGCATCAGTATTGTATAGGACAGTGGTGGCGAATCTGTGGCTCGGGTGCCAGAGGCGGCACTCAGGGCCCTCTCTGTGGGCACCCATGCCCTGGAAAAAGTCTATGGCGTACCAATATGCCTTAGACTTTTCCTGCAATTCATCAGCGCTATGAATGGCACAGGCATTGAATGTACAGTCCCTGACAGAAGTTCTGTCACTTATCCATGTTGTGGAAACCAAAGCTTATAACCTGACTTAAAATTCATCCATTGGTTTTAGAAATGACTCATATGAAAGCTGAAACCCTGCCAAATGAGGTTTTTTTTCAAAAATAAATTTGCTTCACTGCTGAAATATTGATCATTTACAGAACACAGAGGTCAGATTTTGGCAAGAGAAAAGTTTTGTCGACCACAGAAAGTAATGTGAAACTCAAACAAATAATTCACTTCAAATACAAAGATGTGTGTCATAACATTGGTGAATGAAGTTGTGGTGCTATTAGAGCCATATTTAACCCCTTCACCCCCAGCGCCGTACATGTACGGCGCTGGGGCGATGCGGGCACATGGCGCACGCTCGCGGGTGCGGCGGGCGTCATGGCCAGCAAGTCTCTGCTGTTTCTAACAGCAGAGACTTGCCGCTACCTACTACATCGGCGGCGTCTTCCGGGTTGACTAGATGCCGTGATCACGGCATCTAGTTGCGGCTAAACCCGGAAGCGTTCGCTTCCGGGTGGTGTACAGACACCCCGTGTGGCCAATCGGGGTGTCTGTACACCATATGAAAACTGTAATCCTCGCTGGTGAGGATTACAGTTTTCAAAGTGCAATTCTTATTCTGGCCACTAGATGGCAGGCCAGGATAAGAAATGAGCAATTCATGGCTTTCTGAGTCTATAAAACCCAGAATTGCTCATAAAGAAAAAAAAAAAAGCCACAATATATAAGCCCATATTTGAGCTTTCTAATAGTAAAAAAAAATTTTTAAAAAAAGTTAAAAAATATATAAAAAATAAAAAAGATGTAAAAGTTCAAATCACCCCCCCTTTCCGTATAAGTAAAAAATAAATACCTAAATAACAATAAATATAGACATCATGGGTATCATCGTGACCGAAAACGCCCGTACTTTTAAAATATAAAAAAAAAAAATTCCAATACAGCGAATTGTGTGGCGGAAAAAAGCGTCCAAATGGCGATTTGCCGTTTTTTGTCGCTTTTTTTTTCTAAAAAAAATTAACTAAAAAGTGATCAAAAAGTCATACACACCCCAGAATGGTATCAATAAAAACTTCAGATCGTCCCGCAAAAAATGAGCCCCCATACAGCTCTGTACACATAAATACCAAAAAGTTATAGGGGTCAAGATTTGACAAGGAAAAAAAAAAAAAAAAAGGGCAACTTTCTAATTATTTTATCACTATGAAAACGCAGGAAAAACTATACATATTAGGTATTGCCGGATTCGTACTGACCAGTAGAATGAAAGTAACGGATCAGTTTTAATGCACATCGAACGCTGTAAATAAGAAACCCGTAGAACTGTAGCGGAATAGCGTTTTCTTTGCAATTTCACCCGGTTTGGAATTTTTTTCCCGCTTCCCACTACACCGTATGCAATATTAAATGGTGGCGTTGGAAAGTACAACTTGTCCCGCAAAAAACAAGCCCTCATACAGCTATGTGAACAGAAAAATAAAAGAGTTATGGCTGTTTGAAGGCAGGGAGCGCAAAACGAAAATGCAGAACCGAAAAAAGCTCCGGGGGTGAAGGGGTTAATATTTTGTGTGAATTTCATGAGCTTGAAACTTGATGACTGCATCCTTGCGTTTCGACAATGATTCATACAATTTATTGATGAAGTCATCAGGAATAGCAGAGAATGCAGTCTTACATGCCTCCCAGAGTTCATCAAGATTCTTTGGTTTTGTCTTCCAAGCTTCCTCTTTCATCCTACCCCAAACATGCTCAATGATGTTCATGTCTGGTGACTGGGCTGGCCAGTCCTGGAACACCTTGATCTTGTTTGCCTTGAGGAACTTTGATGTAGAGATGGATGTATGAGATGGGGCACCATCCTGCTGCAAAATGTGACCCCTTTATGATTGGGAATGTAAGAGGTAGCTAATACGTCTTGATATTTTAGGCTATTGATATTGCCTTCCACCTTGCAAATGTTTTGCACGCTCCCATACTGATTTTTCCACCACCAAACTTATCTGTTTTCTGGGTGTATCTTGGATCCATACGGGCTCCAGTAGGTCTCCTGCAGTATTTGCGGCAGCTGTGGTGTAATTTAACTGAAGATTGATCTGAGAAATCCACCTTCTGCCACTTTTCCAGTGCCCATCCGTTTAGCAGGCTGTGGGCCTTGGCAAATGCCACAAGGTTTTTTTAATTGCCTTTTGTTTAGTGCTGGCCTCTGGGCACTGATTCCACCATGGAGGCCATTTCGAGACAGAATCCTACAAACTGTTCTAGTTAACACAGGGACTTGAGGTGACCAGGCCTGTTGGAGCTCTGCTGCAGTGGAAGGGGGGCTGGCTTTTGATTTTGGAACCAACAAACATTCCTCCTGAGCAGTTGTCTTGCAGGATCTGCCGGACCTGGGCTTGTCAAAAACATCTCCAGTCTCTTCAAATCTTTTTTGAATTCTTTGTACTTGACGCTGAGACACATTAAAGGTGCCAGCCACCTCTGCAGTGGATCTGGTCTTCAGCCTCTTGATAATCAAGGCTTTGGTCGCAGGGTGGATTTTTGGCATGTTGTCAGAGGTCAAGTTGCAGTTCAAGTGAAGGTCTGGGGTGCTGGAGTTCTTTTTATACACACCCACTAATTAGTGAGCACAGGTGAGGCTGTAAACTACAGTAGGATTGGCTGCATTATGTGACAAGGCGACAAAACTTTTCTCTTGCCAAAATCTGACCTTTCTGTGTTCATTAAATGATCAATATTTCAGCAGTGAAGCAAATTTATTTTCGTAAAAAAAAACTAATTTAGGAGGGTTTCAGCTTTCATATGAGTCATTTCTAAAACCAATGGATGAATTTTAAAGGGGTTCTGCAGGTTTTAATATCTGATGATCTATCCTCTGGATAGATCATCAGTATCTGATCGGCGGCGGCCCGACACCCGGGGCCCCCGCCGATCAGCTGTTTGAGAAGGCAGCCGCGCTACAGGAGCGCTGCGGCCTTCTCAGTGTTTACCCGCAGGCCAGTGATGTCACGACTAGTATCACTGGCCTGGGCGGGGCTAAGCTCCATTCATGTGAACAGAGCTTAGCCCCGCCCAGGCCAGTGATACTAGTCGTGACGTCACTGGCCTGCGGGTAAACACTAAAAGGTTCCCCATCACTGGGATAGGATGTCACTGCTGAGGCCAATGATTGGCTATAGTGGGGACCTGTGTGCATGAAATGTCACCGCTGCAGCCAGGAGAACAAACATAAAGGCCCAGAGCACAGCGCGGGAAGAGAAGGAGTAAGTATAGATTCTTTTGGTATTTTAGACTGTTTATTGGGGCTGCCTGAGTTTTTATTTAAAGGCTACAAATATTGATCCCTGTTTTCAGGATACGTCATTGATATCATATTGGTGGGGGTCTAACACCCCAAACCCCCACTGATCAGCTGACTCAAGCTGCTACAGCGCCATACACTGTGTAGTGGCCGTGCTGGGGTACTGCAGCTCACTTCAGTATGCTGGTGCTGGAAAATACACTGTGTTTGGAGCCGTCTGCTTTTGTCCATACACTGTTAGGACTCGTGCACTTTGTGGACCGCAGATTTGCAAAATACGGATACCATCCTTGTGCATCCCACAATTTCAGAAGGCCGTATTGTCAAAATGTCTATTCTTGTCCGCAAAATGGACAAGAGTAGGACATGCGGACATACAGATGTGCGCTGTCAGCATTTTTTTGCGTCCCTGTTGAAATGAATGGGTCTGCATCGAGTCTGCAAAAAACCCAGATCAGATTCAAAAAAATAAAATATGGTTTTGTGCATGAGACCTTAGCCTCTGGTGCCCTGTCAACCCCCATGTGTCACACCCCCACAGTTCTGAGGATAGGCTATCAATATCTGCAGCCTGGAGAACCCCTTTAAGGCTAATGTTATTGGTGGTTACCCAGGGCTATGTAGCCCAGAACAGACTGAATTGCTTTAGTGGCGCTGATTTCATTATCTTACCTTATGTGTTTCTTGGTGTCTTGAATCTGTCGGCCTCGTCCTCCACCTCTCTAGTCTTTATCTGCTCTGTGGTCACAGGTTTTTGGTAAGTGGACCCAGCTTCATGAACGAAAAAGTTTTGCATGCAGAGTATTTTACTTATGCAAAACTGGCAAGCTTTACAAATGGTAAATTATCTGCACGAGTCCCCGTGCTGCCTGTCAATGACGGAGGATCTGGCGTAAGAGGCACAGCAGAGTATAATGTGAAATAGCCCAGAAACACCTCCTGGAAGAAAAAACATTTTATAGTTATTTCATTAAATACAATCAATGTATATCCAAGTTCTGCACCAAAGATGATAAAATGGTTAAACATATAATAGTCATCAGTGTCCAAACCTGCTAATATCTAATGTGTATGGGGGCTCCCGACTCTTCCCCCAGATGATATTGGGGGGGGGGATCGGCAAGTTGAATTTCAATGTTTATTTGCACAAAAGGAGGAAGGAAGTTGCACACTTCTTGTCCGTTATACCTTGCTTATATGCTTCCTCCTGGTTATAGTAGTATACTTATGTATTATGCTTCCATTTTCGCCTGTTATGCACCTTATATATTACAACCGGAGTTAATTTGCTATTCTATTCCCCCATATTGAGTTAGAATTATCTCTTTATCTAAGAAGCAATTTTAGTGTGCTTTAACCATGTCAGAGATGCAGCTTGAGTGTACTTGATAAATATAGCAAGTATATAATTTCCTGATAATTTTAAGCTGCATCTATTGAACAAAGTACTCTGGATTATATATATATTTATTATATATTTTATTGAAGCCATCTTGATTATATATATTCTTTCTGTTCGTACTTAATCATTGTAATAACTTACATTACAGCGAAAGACTGAAGAAGGTCATATTGGACCGAAACGTCTCACAGATTCGCAGATAATTTACAGATTTGCAGATAATACTACAACCACGTATTAATGGAATTGAGCTGAACTTTATACTCTTATATTGAGTTTTTCATTAAATCCTTAAGAGCAACTATACAAGAGAGTGCGTGATTTTTGATTATTGAATTTCAATGTCTGGCAGCTGCTTTTTTTTCCTCTCTTGCCCTTTGGCTACTTTCACAATTGCTTTGTTAATTCCAGTATTGGGATCCAACAGAGGATCTCAATTAAATAGATCTGGTTTGATTTTGCACATTAGGATGCGGCTGTGCGAAATCAAAACGGGGGGAAAAAACGGATCTGTTACTAAATACATTGAAAGTCAGTGGGTGATGGATCGTTTTTTTTAGGCTCCTAAAAAAACAGATCCGTCACCATTGACTTACATTGTTTTCTTTCTGTTTTTATGACTGGACGAAAAACCGCAACTTGCAGCGATTTTTGTGTCCGGTGACAAAACGAAATGCTGCCGGAACGGAAGACATCCTGATGCTTCCTCGATGGATCTCTTTCCGTTCAGAATACATGGGGACTAAACAAAAAACGTTTTTTCCTTCACCAGATCTCAATACCAGAAAACGCAAGTGGGAAAGTAGCTTTTGTCAAACTGACCATGCATATGTATAGGGCACTTGGGGAGAATAGCTAACAGCTGGAGTTGAGCGAACCTGCCTTTTGGCAGGTTGGAGTTCGGGTTCGTGGTTTAAGTGAATTACATAATGGATTTCGTTCTCACGGCATCCATAACGTAATACGATGCCGGCGTGCCAAATGGAATGCTTTTAGAGGCATGCCGTCATAATACAAGTGTATGGCCAGCAGAACGGAAGCCTCTGAGCTGGCCATACACTTGTATTAAGCGGCATGTGGCTGTGAGAACGGAATCCATTACGTAATTCACTTCAACCTCAAATCTGCCAAGAGGCAGGTTCACTTAACTCTACTGAAAGCTATTGAAGATGTATGGCCACCATAAGAGAGAAGCTAGCAGAATTTTAAATGCAGCTTTGGAGGTGACTGGAGTATAAAAAACTATCTGATTTATGAGGTATATGCAGTATCACAGCAGTGTATGTAGGCTTAGAACATCTGTATATGTATGGTTTGGCAGAGCTGTCCTTCTGCTCAAGGCCTCGTTGTGCGTACATTGATTACATTTTCTCCATCTCTTCCATGCTTCTAGTGTGGAGCAAGCTTCAAGGACGATGATGTCATTCTGCTGAATGGAGACAAAGATGAAACAGAGAATCTGAGGAAGAAGATGGAAGAAAGAAGATTAAGAGCCAAGATGGAGAAGGTAAGGCCTAGGTGGTCTGTAGCCATGATAGACTTAAAGGGCCAGCTCTTTAATCCTTGCTTATTGAAGAGTTCAGCAATGTTCTAAAGAGGTTCCATTCCTCCCCATTGTCAAGATCTCTGTTTGCTGTCAGGGAGTTAAGGCTAATTTCACACTTGCGTTTTTGCCTGATCTGGCAGGGATCAGCAAAGACACTTTTTATTGATAATACAGCCGGCTGCATCCTGACATAATACACACATCACCAGGATGTAGTGCACGTGAGCACGCTGTGTGACGTCAGGAGGACAGTGCAGAGTGGGAAGAAGACTATGCAACTGCGCAGTATCAGTGGCGCCCCTACAGGAAAGGTAAGTATTTTATTTCACTGGCGCTGGGGACTGATGGCTAGGAGGGGGAGATGGTGGCACTGAGGGGGGGGACCTGGTGGTGTTGGGGGTAAAGGATGGCACGGGGAAGTTGTTGTTTTTTAAATCCTCTAAAACCGCATACAACTAGAGGCAGGAAAATTCTGACACGTTTCGAGCTACTACAAGATATTAAAGGGGTTGTCCGAGTTATATAAACAAAATACAACACTGTAAATCTGATGGTCAGCAATATATAATAAGCTAAAGTTTTAGGCACAAAAAATATGTTTTGCTCTGGCCCTTTGTTTACATGCAGTAACAGCAATCTCTGAGGTTTTCCTCATGAATATTTGTGGGCGTCAGCAGCGGCTAAAGGGAGTGAATAAAATTGCTGCCCTGTCTCCAGTCTGACGGCTGGGATACTCATGTTTGTATGTGTGGGACTACAAGTCCCAGCTGTACAGTCAATGACATTGCTGATACACACACTGTTCTGCAGAACTCCTCCAGTCTGTCAGCTCTGTGTTTGTTAGTTAAAGGGGTTGTCCGGGTTCAGAGAAGAACCCGGACATACCTGCAATTTCACCCAGGCAGCCTGCCTGAAGAGGACATCGGAGCATCTCATGCTCCGATGCCCCCCCCTTGCCCTGCGCTAGATCGCGCAGGGCAAGGTCTCTTGTTTTGTAAATACTCGCTGCCGGGCGGGTACTTCCGCCCGGCAGTGAGTTCGGTGACGTCACCGGCCTTAATGGGCCGGCTTTAGCGCTGCCCTAGCCGTTTTACTGGCTAGGGCAGCGCTGAAGCCTGTCCATCAGCGCCGATGACGTCACCGACTCACTGCCGGGCGGAAGCCTCTGCCCGGCAGGGACCGGTACGTCACCGGAACCCGGCGAAATTCCTTTGCCCTGCGCTAATTAGCGCAGGGCAAAGGAGGGCATCGGAGCATAGGATGCTCCGATGCCCTCTTCAGGCGGGCTGCCTGGGTGAAATTGCAGGTATGTCCGGGTTCTTCTCTGAACCCGGACAACCCCTTTAAGGAGGGAGGATCCTGTGCCCAGCATGAAGAGGAAGCCCTGCGGCTGTTCAGCAAAGCCTCCAACCCTGAGTCTGTACTGCTGATGGTAGAAGGGGTTAACCTTTGCTAAAGAATCCAGTAGAAGGGGAGACACAGAGCAGACAGCAGCAGATGGCAGTGCAGTATATGTAGTGATCCTAGAGACTTGGGAGAGACATATTTTTTTTTCTTCCACATTGAACCCATAATAAAAGTCTATATCCTTATCATATAGAGAATAATATTACTGGTGTCTTTATAATCATATATTGAGCTTGTGAATAAAGAGATAATAAGTATATTAGCTTTCTGAGCAGTTCTCAGTGTGGTGAAGCTATAGTACATGGAGTATATGATATGTACATGCTAGGACACAGCTCTGCCGTCAAAATACTGTTGTCTAGCCCTGTCAATCAAGTGGAGGGAGAAGCAGTGCTGGATTTTCTTTTGTTTTCTCACTTGCAAATCCATGTACAAAATTAATCACAGAATATGCAGACATTTGTTTTGAGGCATTTCTGATTTAAGGCATTTGAGGCATTTCTGATTTAAGAAGGAAACATGCTAAAATCGGCACCAAAAAACTCAGGGTGAACTGACCCTATTAGTGTGACCCACACTTATCCGTGACACACGTCTGCCTAAATGGGTTGTTCCATGAAAAATATTCTACAGTTTTCAAACCCGCACCTGGAACTAAATACATTTGTAACTACATGTAATTATAATCTTAGAATAGCCACTGAGCTGTTAAATAAAATGTATATGTATAGCGCCACCTGCTGTTTGTTCTTTTTCTTATTTTTGTCCACGTCGCTGAGGTGGACGCACATGCTCAGTTCCATCCTTCAACTGTCTCTTGAGCTATTAAGGGGGAGAGATCTGCAGCAGAAGGGATATGACCCCTGAGCTGTCAGCTTAATATAAATCTAGCAGATTTTGGGACAATGAATGGGGAGATCTCTGGACCCATGTGAGATAGAGGGCTGGTTCTAGCTGTGTTAGAAAGAGGTTATCATGTACTATATGATGTATGATTTTCATTTTTTACATTACTCATGCAGAACCCCCTTTAAGGTATGATGCTTTGTAGCTGACTGGAGTTTCTTTTTCTTATCAAACAAAGTATGCAACCAAGCTCTGCCAGCAAGCAGAAATCTTGAAAATTGTGAACAATTGAACTTTGCACAAGTGTTCATTATACAATGATTAAATGATTAAACTATCGTGTTATGTGCCCTGCTGTCTGCAGACAGACCCTTGCTCCCACAAATAAAGGAAACTGTTCTCATAACAGAAGTATAATATATGTGTATGAGATTATAATGCAGAAATCCTCTGTGCCTCTAGAAATCCAAGAAGACAAAACCAGCTGAAAACATCACAGCAAATGGTCACACACAGGAAGGTAAGTCTGCACGGACTGTGCCGCCAGAAAAAAAAACATTGCATGTACTTCCCTCCATATTATCACCACCAACGTTCATGGAAGATATTAACAATAGTGCGCCATCGTTGGAGAGCACTCAAATGTTGGCCACACCGGTTTGTGCAGCGTTATCAGATATATTTCTGTTACTCCAGTATGGGCCAGTATCCTGTATTGGATTTATCCGCATTTCTGCACCAATGGATGTCATTTTAACCAGGCCTGAGAGCAGAGCTTTAACCCTTAGGATACCAGCGCCGTACATGTACGGCGCTGGGGCGATGCGGACACATGGCGCCCGCACGCGCGGCGGGCGTCATGGCCGGTAAGTCTCTGCTGTTTCTAACGGGTATTATAGCGGGTATTTACCGCCATCGGCGGTTCCCTCTTCAGCAATTAGATGCCGTGAACACATGAGATCACGGCATCTAGTAGCGCAAAAACTGGTTTACAGACACCCCATGTGGTCAAATGGGGTGTCTGTACACGATCTGAAAGCTGTAAACCTCGCTGATGAGGTTTACAGCTTTCAAAGTGCAATTCTTACTCTGGCCACTAGATGGCAGGCCAGTATAAGAAATGAGCAAATTCGGTTTTTAATTCAATATTAAAAACCCCTGATTGCTCATAAATAAAAAATAAAAAACACAATCTATTTGCTCATATTTGAACTTTAAAATAATCACAAAAAATAAAAAAAAGTTAAAAAAATATATAAAAAATATAAAAGTTTAAATCACCCCCTCTTTCCGTATAATTAAAAAATAAATACCTAAATAACAATAAATCTAGACATCATGGGTATCACCGTGACCGAAAACGCCCGTACTTTTAAAATATATAAAAAAAAATTCCAATATGGCGAATTGTGTGGCGGAAAAAAGCGTCAAAATGGCGATTCGCTGTTTTTTGTTGCTTTTTTTTCTAAAAAAATAAATAAATAAAAAGTGATTAAAATGTCATACACACCCCAGAATGGTATCAATAAAAAGGTCAGATCGCCCCTCAAAAAATGAGCCCCAATACAGCTCCGTACACATAAATACCAAAAAGTTATAGGGGTCAAGATATGACAACAACAAAAAAATACATAAAAAAATGTCCAACTTTATAATTATTTTATCACTATCAAAACGCAGAAAAAACTATACATATTAGGTAACGCCGGATTCGTACTGACCAGTAGAATGAAAGTAACTGGTCAGTTTTAATAAACATCGAACGCCGTAAATAAAAAACCCGTAGAACTGTAGCGGAATAGCATTTTTTTTGCAATTTCACCCGATTTGGAATTTTTTTTCTCGCTTCCCACTACGCCATATGCAACATTAAATGGTGGCGTTGGAAAGTACAACTTGTCCCGCAAAAACAAGCCCTCATACAGCTATGTGAACAGAAAAATAAAACAGTTATGGCTGTTTGAAGGCAGGGAGCGCAAAACGAAAACGCATAACCAAAAACCTCCGGTACTGAAAGGGTTAACATGTTCCTTATTTTTATATATATATATATATATATATATATATATATATATATATATATATATATACACAGTACAGACTAAAAGTTTGGACACACCTTCTCATTCAAAGAGTTTTCTGTATTTTCATGACTATGAAAATTGTAGATTCACACTGAAGGCATCAAAACTATGAATTAACACATGTGGAATTATATACTTAACCAAAAAGTGTGAAACAACTGAAAATATGTCTTATATTCTAGGTTCTTCAAAGTAGCCACCTTTTGCTTTGATTACTGCTTTGCACACTCTTGGCATTCTCTTGATGAGCTTCAAGAGGTAGTCACCTGAAATGGTTTTCACTTCACAGGTGTGCCCTGTCAGGTTTAATTGGGAATTTAAGTGGGATTTCTTTTCTTGCCTTATAAATGGGGTTGGGACCATGAGTTGTGTTGGGCAGAAGTCAGGTGGATACACAGCTGATAGTCCTACTGAATAGACTGTTAGAATTTGTATTATGGCAAGAAAAAGGCAGCTAAGTAAAGAAAAACGAGTGGCCATCATTACTTTAAGAAATGAAGGTCAGTCAGTCCGAAAATTTGGGAAAACTTTGAAAGTGTCCCCAAGTGCAGTCGCAAAAACCATCAAGCGCTACAAAGAAACTGGCTCACATGAGGACCGCCCCAGGAAAGGAAGACCAAGAGTCACCTCTGCTGCGGAGGATAAGTTCATCCGAGTCACCAGCCTCAGAAATCGCAGGTTAACAGCAGCTCAGATTAGAGACCAGGTCAATGCCACACAGAGTTCTAGCAGCAGACACATCTCTACAACAACTGTTAAGAGGAGACTGTGTGCAGTAGGCCTTCATGGTAAAATAGCTGCTAGGAAACCACTGCTAAGGACAGGCAACAAGCAGAAGAGACTTGTTTGGGTTAAAGAACACAAGGAATGGACATTAGACCAGTGGAAATCTGTGCTTTGGTCTGATGAGTCCAAATTTGAGATCTTTGGTTCCAACCACCGTGTCTTTGTGCAACGCAGAAAAGGTGAACGGATGGACTCTACATGCCTGGTTCCCACCGTGAAGCATGGAGGAGGAGGTGTGATGGTGTGGGGGTGCTTTGCTGGTGACACTGTTGGGGATTTATTCAAAATTGAAGGCATACTGAACCAGCATGGCTACCACAGCATCTTGCAGCGGCATGCTATTCCATCCGGTTTGCGTTTAGTTGGACCATCATTTATTAGTGTCAATAAGGTTTTTATTGAGTTTTTGACAAATATATGAAAATGTCACAATAACATTAATACAAACAGAACAGAAAATAAAAGGAAAAGGACCGTTCATCGCACAGTCATTGTTTTTAAGCAACATAATCAGCTTAACACGTATCTGAAGATTATGTGATACATAGGACACCCTTGATGACTTCAGGCAAGGGGGAAGCATAACTACTAGATAACCAAGGCAACCAGCTATTGAGTGCTGATCCTGGATCGCAAGGACGGAGCAAAGATAAATTCACAATGCATGTGGTAGTTGAGCAGGCGGAGTATTGCTGATAAATCAGGCATACTGGGGAGTTTCCAATTTTGAGCAATTACTTGTCGCGTAGCGGTGAGAGTGTGGGCAACCACCCATCTAATTTGCAAAGGAACTTTCTCCAATCCTACGTTTAGCAATGCTAACTCCGGGGACAGCGACATGTTAATCTCTGTGATTCCAGATATCATATCAGCAACTTTACTCCACAACCCCGTTACAGAAGGGCAGAACCACCACATATGAGATAGGGTGCCTCTAAGGCCACAGGACCTCCAGCATAGAGCAGAGTTAAGTAGGGGAGAAATGAGCAATGCGATCTGGGGTCAGATACCATCTAAACTGAAGCTTTCTATTCCTCTCCGCATGATTGATACATTTCGAGGTGTTGACTGTCCAAGCAAGAGCCTTCTGCCATTACTACAAGGAGACCTCTTTATTTCATTCTTGTTCCCAGCGAAGCATAAACATGGATTTAACCATGATTGTAGATGGCAATATAGCAGAGTAGATAGCAGACACGCTAGATGAAGACATAGGCCTGTTGGAAAATAGGAGGTTAAGCGCACATTGCTTCTGGGCAAATAACCTATGCGCAAGGCCACATAAAAGATGTTTGATTTGCAAATATTGATAGAAAACTCTATTTGAGATGCCAAACCTAGAGTAGAGAGATTCAAAATCCAGAAGCTGCTGCTTCATATATAGCTGACCAATAATTAACACTCCTTTATCTATCCAGGTTTAAGCGATAGATTTGGTATAAGGTATTCCAAAGCAGAAATGGGAAGATCTAACAATTTCAGGTCCAGAAATGTGCCCGAGCGAAGCAAATATTGCCAATCAAAGATGGTAGCTTGCATTGTATCCAGAATAGTAGACACCTTTGGCTTACCCAATGCAAACAATGCTAAGAAGCCTCTCAAAGATTGCCTCTTCCCAAACTGCTCTTCAATTTGAATCCATTTTTGAGGATTAACCGGGTACCACCACTCTCTGGCCTGATCTCCCAAACTAGCTATATAGTACAGTCATGGCCAAAAGTTTTGAGAATGACACAAATATTATATTTTCACATGATCTGCTGCCCTCTGGTTTTTATGTGTGTTTGTCAGATGTTTTTATCACATGCAGAAATATAATTGCAATCATATTATGAGTAACAAAAGCTTATATTGACAGTTAGAATGAGTTAATGCAGCAAGTCAATATTTGCAGTGTTGACCCTTCTTCTTCAGGACCTCTGCAATTCTCCCTGGCATGCTCTCAATCAACTTCTGGACCAAATCCTGACTGATAGCAGTCCATTCTTGCACAATCAATGCTTGCATTTTGTCAGAATTTGTAGGTTTTTGTTTGTCCACCCGTCTCTTGATGATTGACCACAAGTTCTCAATGGGATTAAGATCTGGGGAGTTTCCAGGCCATGGACCCAAAATCTCTATGTTTTGTTCCCTGAGCCATTTTGTTATCACCTTTGCTTTATGGCAAGGTGCTCCATCATGCTGGAAAAGGCATTGTTGATCGCCAAACTGCTCTTGGACGGTTGGGAGAAGTTGCTCTCGGAGGACATTCTGGTACCATTCTTTATTCATGGCTGTGTTTTTAGGCAAGACTGTGAGAGAGCCGATTCCCTTGGCTGAGAAGCAACCCCACACATGAATGGTTTCAGGATGCTTTACAGTTGGCATGAGACAAGACTGGTGGTAGCGCTCACCTCGTCTTCTCCGAATAAGCTGTTTTCCAGATGTCCCAAACAATCGAAAAGGGGATTCATCAGAGAAAATGACTTTACCCCAGTCCTCAGCAGTGCACTCCCTGTACCTTTTGCAGAATATCAGTCTGTCCCTGATGTTTTTTTCTGGAGAGAAGTGGCTTCTTTGCTGCCCTCCTTGAGACCAGGCCTTGCTCCAAGAGTCTCCGCCTCACAGTGCGTGCAGATGCACTCACACCTGCCTGCTGCCATTCCTGAGCAAGCTCTGCACTGCTGGTAGCCCGATCCCGCAGCTGAAACACTTTTAAGAGACGGTCGCCCTGGAGCCTTTTTGGCAACAATGGAACCTCTCTCCTTGAAGTTCTTGATGATGCGATAGATTGTTGACTGAGGTGCAATCTTTCTAGCTGCAATACTCTTCCCTGTTAGGCCATTTTTGTGCAGTGCAATGATGACTGCACGTGTTTCTTTAGAGATAACCATGGTTAACAGAAGAGAAACAATGATGCCAAGCACCAGCCTCCTTTTAAAGTGTCCAGTGGTGTCATTCTTACTTAATCATGACAGATTGATCTCCAGCTCTGTCCTCATCAACACCCACACCTGTGTTAATGGAGCAATCACTGAAAACGATGTTAGCTGGTCCTTTTAAGGCAGGGCTGCAATGATGTTGAAATGTGTTTTGGGGGATAAAGTTCATTTTCTAGGCAAATATTGACTTTGCAAGTAATTGCTGTTAAGCTGATCACTCTTTATAACATTCTGGAGTATATGCAAATTGCCATTATAAAAACTGAAGCAGTAGACTTTGTAAAAATTAATATTTGTATCATTCTCAAAACTTTTGGCCATGACTGTACTTGTATATATTAGGAACCCCTAGTCCGCCACCTTTTAACAGTGGATGCAAGGTAGCTGCTGCCACTCTAGGCCGTTTGTCCCCCCACACAAACTGCAGGATAGAAACCTGAAGTTTCTGGATAAATGACCTGGGTATGCTCAATGGGATGCACCGAAAACAGTACAGAATTTTTGGTAAAATCATCATCTTTACTGTGTTTATCCTTGCGATCCAGGACAGAAATAAGGACGAGTATTTAAGAAAATCTCTCTTAATGTCCTCCAACAGGGCCTGAAGGTTTAGAGATACCACTCTTTTAATGTGGTCATCTACCCATTGAAAGTTTAACAACTGCTGGATTTGGCTTCTGGTCTCCAGGGGTACATGTATCGGCAGAATGTTAGATTTAGTAATATTCAACTTATAATATAACACAGCGGAGAATTGCTGAATATTAGAGGCCTCTTAGATGGAGTTGAGTGGGTCAGTCAGAGTGAGAATAACATCGTCCGCATAGAGGCCTATAACATGTCTCTGAACTCCCACCTGAATGCCTTTAATTTGGCGAGATGACCTAAACAATTCCGCTAACGGTTCCATGATCAGGGAGAATGCTAACGGGGAAAGTGGGCACCCCTGCCTGGTTCCGATAGTGATACGGAAAGGGGAGGAAAGGAAACCAGAAGCCAAAACCCTTGCAGAGAGAGAGGAATAGAGACTCATAATTGCAGTAAGAATACTACTTTGGAAGCCAAATTTACAAAGAACTTGCTCCAGAAACCCCCAATGATCTCTATCAAAAGCTTTTTCCACATCTAGCGACACAAGAATTGTGGGGCTTCTGGAGAGCTCAGCTGTCTGAAGTAAGTCCAACATGCGCCTGGTACCGTCACTACATTGCCTTTTAGCAACAAAACCGACTTGGTCCGGATTTATTAAAGACGGCAGTACATAATTGATACGCGTAGCAAGAATCTTGGCGAACATTTTTATGTCAACGTTTAACAGTGATATTAAGCGAAAATTGGTAGGTGTATTAGCCGGTTCGCCCGGTTTAGGCAAGGTAACTACTGTTCCACAAGCATGTCGGGAGGAATACAGCCTCCAGACATAAAGCAATTAAAAAGTTTTCCCAGATAAGGAAGTAATTCTAGGGAGAATACTTTATAATAATCAGCCGTGTACCCATCCGGGCCAGGCGCCTTCTGTGGCTTAGTGGACTGAATAGTTTTCTGGATTTCTTCAGAAGTTATAGGGCTATTGAGGACCTCTAAGTCCTCCTGAGATAGAGAGGGTAAGGAAATCTTTTGAAGAAAAGCAGAAATAGCAGCCGGGGTAGGCTGGGGCGTGGCAGAGTCCTCTTTTATGTTATATAGGGAAGAGTAATAGTCCGCAAAGGCCTCTGCAATTTTTTGCAGGTGTGTAACAACTGAGGAGTCAGCTAAGTAAAGGGAGTCTATTTTTGCAGCAGCTGCCCTGCGATTCAAACGCTTGGCTAAAATGGCTCCCGGTCTATCTCCCATTTGGTAATGGCTGGCTTTTAGTTTCTGCAAGGCATGTAAGTAAAGCCAATTGGTGTTCCCTATATTTCTTAAGCCTAGCTGCCTCCTGCAACAAAAGACCCCTCATATATGCCTTATGTGAGCACCAAAGGGTGGTAGTAGAAACATCCTCAGTGTCATTTAGTGTATAAAATGCTCTCATATCAATAGTCAGCTTATCCACTCTGGCCTTACTTCGTAAGAGGAAGGGGTTCAGCTTCCAGTTTGGCCGAGAAGGACTTGAAGTCCAGTGTCTAATATAAGATGAATTGGCGCATGGTCGGACCATGTGATGCTCCCAATTCCAGACTCAGATGTTAAACAGTAGGTCTCTAGAGACTAAAAAATAATCAATACGTGACTGAGAGAGATGAACTGAAGACATAAACGTATAATCTCTTTCCCCAGCGTGTTTGTATCTCCAAATATCGTTTGTTTCCTTAAGCAATTACTGAAGGTCTGGCCTAACTGTTTTAGCAACTCTAGAGCAATCCAAGTCACAGTGGACAGGGATATTAAAATCACCTCCAATAATTATAGCACCAGCAGCAACCTTTTGCACTTTCTTGAAAAACTTACGAAGAAATGAGATCTGGCGGGAATTGGGAGCATACACAGCCGCAATGGTATATAACACATTATCTAGCAAACATTTAATGATAACGTATCTGCCAGCCTGATCAGTGAACACCTCCTGTTTTTGAAAAGCAATAGAGGACTTAACTCCCACCACCACACCTGCCCTCCCTTTTTTCCTAGACGGAGAGAAAAACAAGTTAGGGAACAATCTGTTAGCACATCTATGAGAATCTGCTTCCACCAGATCCATTTCTTGCGCCATAAAGAGATCGCAATGAGAAGATTGAACCTCCTTCCAGAGTAAAGACCTCTTGAAGGGAGAGTTCAATCCTTTTACATTCAAGGAAAGGATTTTAATCCCCATTTGTACCGGCAGATGGAGATGCTAGGCCAGAAGTATCCCAGTATACCCTTAACCACATATAAAACACTGTGCGACATGAGGTATTCATAAAAGGAAGATGGGTGAAGGAGTAGGAGAAAGAAAAGAGGGAATACAAAAGAAAAGATAGCAAATCGTCAAACATAAAACAAGAGAAGTAGCAGATAGGTAATCTGCAAACCATGCCAGAAGCGTGAAAGAGAATACGGACTAACTAAAGAGTCCCGGATAATGAGGAATACCCGCCCCTCTTGGCTCGAGGTACCCAACAGATGGGTTTAGCTCTTCATGAATCCAACAAGGAACTTGAACTAGTCAAACTTTTTCCCATTCAGTGGCCACTTTGTCCGGCTTGGGGGCAGCGTCTTCGCAGGTTTTGGGCAGAGTGGAGATGACGTCCCAGGAATAAAGTAACATCAGAGCCTCCTTGGCTGACTTGCAGGCATGAATAGTGCCATTATAATGAATCAACAGCTTTACTGAAAATCCCCAGCGGTAGCGAATATTGTTATCCCTCAGGGCTTTAGTGGCTAGGGCGAACTCCTTCCGCTTGTCAAGCGTGCCTGCAGACAAATCAGGATATACTGAAATCCCACTGAATAATTCTGACGGAGTGACGTTTTCACTCAACTTACGGAGGAATGAGTCCTTTATATGGTAGAAATGAATTATAGCCAGTACATCCCGTGTAGTGCTGGGGTCCAGACCGGATGGCTTGGGAATCCTGTGAATTCGATCCATGGTAAGATCCAATTCAGACGCTGCAGGGATTACAGCTTTGATAAGTTGCTTCAGTATGTCCTCCAGAGAGTCAGCAGGGACTGACTCAGAGATTCCCCTAAGGCGTACATTATTTCGCCTATTACGGTCTTCCATGTCTTGTACTTTAGCAACAAGCTTGGCATGTTCTTCCTCAAGCGCTTCATGAGCGTCTATGAGAGAATTGTGAGACGCGGCAAACTCGGCCATCTTGTTTTCAACATGAGCCGTACGGTCACCCAAGACTTGTAAATCTCTTTGAATTTCCCTAACAATACCTTGCATATCCTCACGAAGTGAGGTTCTTAGGGAATCCAGAAGCTGACGCATAGTGTGCGCCGAGAGAGGTTGAGCTACAGATGGTGCGCTGAGCTCTTCACTGAATTCCGAGCGCGCCACTGGGGAGGAATGTGCAGACGACCGAGCAGGAGTTTGGCTGGCTGATAGGCCTCCGGATGACAGCAAAGCTTTTGTTGAAAAATTCAGTCATTTTGACTGGAGCTGCACGCTTTTTGAGTTTCCCCATCGTGAGCAGGGCTGGATAGAGTTCCACAATCACTTAGAGAGCGCTGGGATTAGCCGCGGTGTGCAGATTTTTGAGTACCCCGAGCGGCGGAGCAAGCGGATCAAGCAGCCGGCGCTATTGCGTGCAGGACACGCCCCCCCCCCGGACCATCATTTATTTATCAACAGGACAATGACCCCAAACACACCTCCAGGCTGTGTAAGGGCTGTTTGACCAAGAATGAGAGTGATGGGGTGCTATGCCAGATGACCTGGCCTCCACAGTCACCAGACCTGAACCCAAACGAGATGGTTTGGTGTGAGCTGGACCGCAGAGTGAAGGCAAAAGGGCCAACAAGTGCTAAGCATCTCTGGGAACTCCTTCAAGACTGTTGGAATACCATTTCAGGTGACTACCTCTTGAAGCTCATCAAGAGTGTGCAAAGCAGTAATCAAAGCAAAAGGTGGCTACTTTGAATAACCTAGAATATAAGATATATTTTCAGTTGTTTCACACTTTTTTGTTAAGTATATAATTCCACATGTGTTAATTCATAGTTTTGATGCCTTCAGTGTGAATCTACAATTTTTATAGTCATGAAAATACAGAAAACTCTTTGAATGAAAAGGTGTGTCCAAACTTTTGGTCTGTACTAGTAACATAGTAACATAGTTTATAAGGCCGAAAAAAAGACATCTGTCCATCCAGTTCGGCCTGTTATCCTGCAAGTTGATCCAGAAGAAGGCAAAAAACCCCTGTGAGGTAGAAGCCAATATTCCTCACTTTAGGGGAAAAAAATTCCTTCCCGACTCCAATCAGGCAATCAGAATGACTCCCTGGATCAACAACTTGTCTCTAGTAACTATAACCTGTAATATTACAGGTACTGTATATAAATTTTTTAAATTTTTTTTTAGTAACTGCAGGACCCTCCGGAATCACAACTGGAAGCAAAACCAATGCAAGGGATAAAATCAGTTTTGTGTCCAGCACTGAATCCAGTGGTAAGTCTGAGGAAAAAAACACACTATACATGCACTCCTTTTTCATTCACCTGTTCTGGGGATTATATATAATGTGTTTCTGCAATCTTTAGACATCAGAGCTCCCAGGATCCCCTGCTTGTTTGTTGCATTCACAGATTTTTCTTCCTTGGCATTCTGGGAGACTTCATAGTTACATCGGGCACTGTACAGGCATCATCAAGAGACTGCCCCCTGCATTATAGGAGGTCACCTAAAATGATAGAGGGTGCCTTACAATAGACAAACTTGCTGGCTGTTTCAACGAACAAGTAGCTGAATTGTGGATGCAGCTCTCGAGTATAAAACAGGATGTAAATTAGGATGAGTACTGGATATGTAATAGTATGTACATAGTGACTCCACCTACAGAATAGCGAGTGCTGCTCTGGAGTAAAAACAGGATGTAAATTAGGATGAGTACAGGATATGTAATAGTATGTTCATAGGGACTCCACATGCAGAATAGTGAGTGCAGCTCTGGAGTAAAAACAGGATGTAACTCGAGGTCAGTACAACATAAATAATGTATGTTCACAATCACTCCACCAGCAGAATAGTGAGTGCAGCTCTGGAGTATAATACAGCCGGTAACTCAGGATCAGTGTACGATAAGTATTGTAATATATGTACACAGTGACTCCACAAGCAGAAGAAAGAGTATAGCTGTGGGGTATAATACAGGGTGTAATTTAGGACTGGTAAAGAAAACATAGGGGTCATTTACCAAGGTGGTGTAAAGTAGAACTGGCTTAGTTGTCCATAGCAACCAATTAGATTCCTCCTTTCATTTTCCAAAATGAAAGGTGAAATCTGATTGCTATGGGCAACTAAGCCAGTTCTACTTTACACCAGTTTGATAAATGACCCCCATAATGTATATCCTAAGCTAAAGAAGGTTCTTTATGGCATATGTGTCATTGCTTTGCTTTTCACTGCAGAACCCGTGTCATCAGAAAAGGCTGTATTCTCATCCTCATCTGCTGCTAAGAGGCCATTGACCACCGTGGACAGTAAGTCTGAGGCATACAAATCCATCTTCACCTCCCACAGCTCTGCCAAGCGCACCAAGGATCAGTCGTCCAACTGGGTCACCCACACGGCGTATTACTTCTAAGTGTACCGAGAAAGGACATTTGTATAAAGTGATAAAGTGTTGTGAACTTTAATTGTATTTTTCTTCTTATGGGATTGATGCTTTATCTGAGATTTATGAGGTTGCCCAAATATTAAAGGGGCAGTCTTCCCTCAGTGATAGATTGTATGCAAGTGCGTGAATAGTTCTGCAACACCACTCTGTTCCGTATGCAGTTATTGAGACACGTGCATAGGACGTATCTGCAGATACAAAGTTCATTATCTGGTTTAGTAGTTTCAAGACCTGTTTTTAAAGGGGTATTCCAACTTTTAAAATCAGCGAGTGTTTATAAAGTGAGCCCTAATCTCGTCTCTTCTGTAACTATAAATCTGTAACCAGGAGGCCTGGAAAGCCAGAGAGTTTCTGAAAATAAAGCCCCGTTCAGACGGCCGTATTTTTGCGGGTCCGCATTACTGCGGACCCGCAAAAATACGGGGGGCGCCCGGCGTGGTCCGCAGCACTGGGCGGCCCCATTGAAAATGCCTATACTTGTGCGTACGGACAAGTATAGGACATGTTCTATGTTTTCTTGCTGAGCCGCGGCACGGAGCTGCGGCTCAGCAAGATAGCGTGCCGCCCATAGAGGTGAACGGCCTGCCCCTATTCCGCAAATTTGCGGAATAGGTGCGGACCCGTTCACACGGTCGTGTGAACGGGCCCTAAGAGCGGTGACATAGAACGTCTTGTGTTGCGCTGAGCACTGCAGCCTTTTTACTAAAGGGTTCAGTGCTTGTCTCAGCTCAAAAACCTCAGCAGATAAGAGGAGGTGGAGTACAATAAAAATGTGATATGTTATTCATAGGTGACCAGATTAAAATGTCATTTACTTGTGCGGCTCTTTGTATATTGACCTGTTATTAGAGAGCGACACACGATGGGCTTAGATACAACATCTCATCCAACGGTATCACACATGATAGGCTTAGATACAACATCTCATCCAACAGTATCACACATGATAGGCTTAGATACATCTCGTCTAACGGTATCACACATGATAGGCTTAGATACAACATCTCATCCAATAGTATCACACATGATAGGCTTAGATACAAAATATCATCCAACGATATCACACGATAGGCTTAGATACAACATCTCATCCAACGATATCACACATGATAGGCTTAGATACAATATCTCATCCAATGATATCACACATGATAGGCTTAGGCTTCTTTCACACCGCTGTGTGTGCTCCCGTGTAATAAAGCCTTATTTCCCAGACAGAACACAGCGTGTCTGTGCCAAACTGACTGCATCATAGCAATCTGTGGTGCTGTGAATTCCAGCCCATTCGTAGAGGTTACATTACATTAAAGTGAAGGCCCTTGGCCCGTACCCACCCTATATTTCAAGCTTGGCCCTCGAAAATTCAGTGGAAGGGAAAGGTTAACTGCATCTGCTTCAGACATGTCCTAACAAATAGGTGCATATCCGCCATGCCCTGTACCAGAAGCTGAAGC